>AP025044.1:38118236-38165357 GCA_036186865.1 Eustoma russellianum
GATGACCCCGGGTAAAACCCTCCGACGCTCAAGTCAGTTTGAGTCATTTCTTACTGAGAATATAGTTTAGTATATGGAGTTAGAAAATTCTCACAGTTATTGGTCGAGGAGAAGATTTAGTGTATTAGCTCCAGATTGTATGAAGAACGGATTTTGAATTGGGATCCCCTTTCTGGTCTGTATTGGCTTGCTTTTATCAGCTGTTTCCCGCCCTTGGCCTCTGATAGCAGATGTGATGTTTGCTTGGGGCAGAAAGCCTAAGACGCCGTAGGTCTGCTGATGTGACTGGTAGACCGGCTGATGTGACTAATAGGTCTGCTGGAGTGACCTTGGCGTGTACAGGCTGAATAGCCAGCTGTAGTCACTATATTCGAATTGCACTTCTGCCTAATGGTTCCTCGATGTAACGCTATGCTTGATTCCTTCGCTGAAGTGCCCAACCAAGCCTCGCCGAAGTGTAAGATCAAGTCTTGTTGAGGTGCAACATTGAATCTAGCTGAAGTGGTCTAAGATGTAGCACTTGAGCTGAAGCTGATGTTGGAGTTCAGTGCCGAAGTGCAGTCCTTGGCCTATTCTTCGATAGTAAACTGGATGTCATGGGGTACAACCGATGTGCAATCATAGCTGAACAACAATATTTGGGTGCTGAACTGCAAAAGTTATATCGTTGACTGTTGTTGACTAACAGATGATTAATTATGGTTTATCATTTGCCCCCAGATTTTGTGTGGCTGAGCTGAACTGTGAAGGCAGACAAATCTTGTCCTAATGAGTCCGTGACGTGTCTTCATTAACTGAACAATTATCCCCGTAGCGGCGTCGCAGTTCTTGCTTTTAATGTAAGCGTTAATTCCAACGCCTCATCATTATCTTTTTGGCGGTTTCAGCTCCCAAGGGGAAAATAATTGAACCGTCACCTCCTTTTGGATTTTATACATAAGGTTGTAACCTTTCACTTTTCCCACTTATAAATAGAGACAATTGCCCTAACCCTTCCTTTTCTTATTCTTCTATTCTGCGCGTTGCACATTTTGCTGTTCTGCTCTTCCTCGTCTTTGAAGCCTTTCTCCGTCCTTATTCCGGCGTTCTTCCTTTCAGCTCAACCTTTCAACCATCTGTAAGCTTTTCTTCTTCCATTTTTCTTCCATGGCTTCCATTATTTCTTCTTCTTCTTTGGTTGCCCCATAACCCATGGTGTCCTCTTCATCGGTGCAAAACTCAATGTGCACCTTGAAAGCCACCGACCTCCTTGAACTATGTCAACATTATAATGTTGACAGGAGCGCTTTTGCCCCCATTCTTCCCTTGCCGCATCAGACTGGTTATGATCCCCCAGTAGCGTATGAGGTAGTCTATGAGGAATACTTTAAGTCTGGCTTCAATCTTCCCATTCCAGCTCCTTTATTCCAAATCCTGTACTCTTATAGACTTAGGCTTCCCCAAATAACGCCTAACGGCCTTAGGGTTATCCTTAGTTACCTGCTTACCTAAGAACTGCTGAGAAAGCTTTTTCGCTTGCAGTTTTTAGGGGAATATTTGTGTGTGAGCAAGAGTGTAGTTGGTATTATTTTGGCAGGAGGCCTCAAAGTAGTGAGAATCTCCATGTCATAAACCTTCCCTCTTCTACCGAGGATTGGAGGGGACGTTTCTTTTTTGTTAAGTCTATAGGATTACCTGAAGGGATCCTTTGGAATTTCGGCAGTGCAAATAACAGGAGGCCAAGTGAGCAATCTTGCAATGAAGCCTCGCAATTGTTACACTTGCCCTTGGCCATGGATTGGAAAAAAGTGAATAGGTCGGTTGTGAAGGTTGTCGATCTGGAACACTTGTGGCCAGAACCTAACTTTCGGCCCCTCATCCCCATTGCTTTAAAGATAGTTCGGGGTACGTAGTAACCTTTTGAACATCTCTAACTGGTTCTGGTGTTGCGTCTTTGACTGATTTGTTTATTGACTTCTGCAGGAATCAAGGTGTCCGAAACCCTCGCTAGGCTGAAGAACTTGGTCCCCAAAAAGAGGAAGAGGGCCGAAGGACAACCTTCCTCTTCGGGGCAGGCCTCTGCCAGTACTTCGTCCGAGGTGCAGATAATTCCAGAAGCTGAAGTTCCAGGTAGGATTTTTGTCCTGCGTTAGTCTTGAACATATTTTGCTTTCATTTAATCACTTGAACTTTTTCCTCTTCAGTTGGAACTTCTGATAATCCCATCGGGGCTGAAGCTCAAGCCCTTGCCCCCGCTTCAGCTCAACCAGATGATGGGAGTGGGGGAGTTGATGCCCCCATTTTGATTCCTTCCTCTCCTATTGCCAAATAGGAAATTATGCCTCCACTAAGGTGGATTTCTGATGAGGCTGTTCCTTCTTTTGAGCTCTTAGGAGAGTCTTCTGAAGGAAATGCGCTGGAAGGAGAGCATTCCTCACGAAACCGTCGGGGTACGAGGACACTGCAGTTCTCCTTTGCTGACACTGCTGCAAATCTTAGTATAGCTAGGAAGGTAACTGAGATGTCAGTGCTACCCAGTGATTGGCAAACTTATGGTAGTATAGACTGGGACACTTCCATGGATTCATTTGCAATAAATATGGCCATGGTAAGGTTTCCAATATTCTTCATCTTTTTTAACTTGGTCATTTGTGTTCTCTCTAATCATCCTGATTTTCACAGTAACGGGTTCAAGAGTACAACATATTCAAACGGGCTGAAGAGCTGCGTGTCAAGTTTTTCCAACTCTCTCAGATCAATGCCAATCTTAGAAATGCCTATGATGGGTTGACAGAGTTGGCAAGACCCAACAATTTGAGGCTGAACTAGCTCAGGTGAACAGCCTGAAATCTGAAGTGGCCGTCCTTACTGAAGAGAACTCCAGACTTCGAGCAGGAAAAGAAGACTCTGATGCCAAGTTGGCCGCTGCTAATTCTCAAGTATTTGAGCTGAAGGAATCATTGGCTGACGTTAAGTTAGTGTCTTCTAAGGCCCAGGCTGAGCTGGAGTTTTATCAGAAGGAGCTTGGTACTTTTGATCAAAAGCTGTCCAATAGTAAGGCTGAACTGAACCAGCAATTGGAGGCAGAAAGGAAAAGAAGGCTGATCTCCTTCAACAATTTGAACTTCAAGCTGAGGAGATTAAGAAAAATGCCGTTGCTGAGTTCAGGCAATCTGAGTTCTTCACTGGCAATTTCTTGAAGATTCAAGGTTCAGCAATTGCTGTTGGACAGACTTAGACAATCGATACTTGCTCTGAGGTCTGCCCAAGCCTGGATAAAAATCATCCTCAAATTGCTGAACTCTACAACCCCGGGGCTGGAAGCTTACTGGAAAACCAAATAGCTCAGTTTCAAAGTGGGGCTGATCTCAGAGAGGATAAGAATGATGAAGAATAGAATAGGACCTTTTTACTTTTCCAATTTTCTTGTAATTGTAATAAACACTGAAAATTATACTTTCTTCAACTTGCGCTCTTCGGCTTGTTTCGATTTTCTTGACTTTGTCTTCTGTATGTGAAGTTTTGCTTGTTCTATTTCCATAGTTGATGCATTTGTCTTCGGCTTGAGAGACTTTACTTGCTCTATTTTCATTGTTTGCAACCATTTGTCTTATACTTCAGCCCTGCCAAAATTCTTTAAACTATTCTTCGTAACAACTTTTTGTCTTCGGCTCTGCCAAAGAGCTTTTTAGTCACTTTTACGTTGTACTTTTCCATAAGTATTGAGCTTCAGCCTTGACCTACGGCTCTGCCAAAAATGTTACACTTCTTGACTGAACTGCAGCTCTGCCACGCTTTAACTTTGCCATCAACAGCAGATTTTTGATAAAGCCAACATATGGCTCATTCATTTTAGAACATTGCTGAAACGAGTCATGCTCGGCCACCTCAGTCCTATTGAGGTGAGATATAGGGAATCCTGTCCCCGACGTTGCATCCTATTCCACTTTCTCAGCCCTGCTGAGTTAGAATATAGGGAAACATGTCCCAAATGTTGAGTCCTTCTCAACTTTCTTAGTCCTGCTGAGTTAGAATATAGGGAAACCTTTCCCAAATGTTGAGTCCTACTCAACTTTCTCAGTCCTGCTGAGTTAGAATATAGGAAAGCCTGTCCCAATGTTGAGTTCTGCTTAACCTTCTCAGTCCTGCTGAGTTAAAATGTAGGGAAACCTGTCCCGAATGTTGAGTCCTGCTCAACCCTCTCAGACCTGCTGAGTTAGAATATAGGGAAACCTGTCCCAATGTTGAGTCCTGCTCAACCTTCTCAGACCTGCTGAGTTACAACATAGGGAAACATGTCCCAATGTTGAGTCCTGCTCAACCCTCTCAGACCTGCTGAGTTAGAATATAGGGAAACCTGTCCCAATGTTAAGTCCTGCTCAACATTCTCAGACATGCTGAGTTAGAATATAGGGAAACCTGTCCCAATGTTGAGTCCTGCTCAACTTTCTCAGACCTGCTGAGTTAGAATATACGGAAACCTGTCCCAATGTTGAGTCCTGCTCAACCTTCTCAGTCCTGCTAAGTTAAAATGTAGGGAAACCTGTCCCAATGTTGAGTCCTGCTCAACCTTCTCAGACCTGCTGAGTTAGAATATAAGAAAAACTGTCTCAATGTTGAGTCCTGCTCAACCTTCTCAGACATGCTGAGTAAAAAAATAGGGAAACATATCCCAATGTTGAGTCCGCTCAACCTTCTCAGTCCTGCTGAGTTAGAATATAGGGAAACCTGTCCCAATATTGAGTCCTACTCAACCCTCTCAGTCCTGCTGAGTTAAAATGTAGGGAAACCTGTCCCGAATGTTGAGTCATGCTGAGTTAAAATGTAGGGAAACCTGTCCCAATGTTGAGTCCTGCTCAACCTTCTCAGACCCGCTGAGTTAGAATATAGGGAAACATGTCCCAATGTTGAGTCCTGCTCAACCCTCTCAGACCTGCTGAGTTAGAATATAGGGAAACCTGTCCCAATGCTGAGTCCTGCTCAACCTTCTCAGACCTGCTGAGGTGAAATATAGAGGGCCTTGCGGGAGTCTAACAAAGGATTGACCCTTTAATAATGCAAAGCCGAGCTGAAAAATTATGAATATACGCAAGGGGCAATAAATCCTTGATTCATTTGAATCACAGACTCTTGCTGTCAACTCAGCCTTGTTCGCCCAGGAACCCGTAGCCCCTTTTCATTGGAACCTGAGTCCTCATCACTTGGCAACCTGGGGTGAGGCCCAGGTTTGCAATTCTCATCAGGAGGGGGCCTGCCAAAATCCAGCCCGTTGTGCAGCCTTGACCTCGGATTGTAAAACCGCTGTAGGTGACCAAGCTCGATAAGACGCCCAATTTCCTGTCCAAGCTGCCTACAGTCTTCTGTATCATGCCCAATATCATGATGATAAAGGCAGTACAGTCGGCGGTCTCTTTTGTGGATTGGTCCAGCCAGGGGCTGAGGTTCCCTTGCCAGAGACTTCTTCCTCATGTAGGATAGGATATGGGCTTTGGAAGCCAACATAGAGTTCCTTTCTTTACCTTGGCCTCCTAACCGAATCTTGACAGAGCACCTTTCCTGCAGCGGGGCCTTGCCTTTATTGTCAACTTCTCTGTCATGTTTGAATGGCAAAGATGTTTTTTGAGTGCGTTTTAAGCTCTGGTGGCTAGACTTTTATCCTGAACGCCTTGCCTCAGCCATAAATTCGGCCTGACGCCTGGGGTGATAGTCAGGCCGAGTTGGAGAGTACTCCAGGTGGTCTTGTGGGTGAGAGTTACTGGAATGGGACCCACTGGACCTTGCCGCAGAGGCTTTCCCCTTAATTTCCCTCACTACAGCTTGGAACACACCCGGGTTTTGAGCCACATAGTGTATGGCTCGCATATGCTCTTCATATGTGAAAGTAATGGTGGGAGTTGAGGATTCTCCCGGCTCTGTAGAACACTGTTCTGTTTGCTGTTGAGAAGATTTCTGACTTCTCTTAGATGTCATAGGTCGCTTGGACCCTTGTCCATCTTTTTTATCCATCTTTCTCTCAATAGCTTGGTAAGATCGAAACTAAGAAAGCTTTGAGTAACTGTTTTACTGGGTCAAGGGACTAGGGGTCCCTCCTTCTAGCGCCAAATGATGAAGCCGGATCTTCACCAAGGATCTAAGATGACCTCAAATGAACGTCGTCAGTTAACTCGAAGAGTAGTTAACTTGTTTGAAGGTGGTAGCTGGAATAACTTCATGTAAGTCCTGTGCAAGGAAGCAAAGATCAGAGGTCCCGGAGGGATGACCCCGGGTAAAACCCTCCGACACTCAAGTCAGTTTGGGCCATTTCTCACTGAGAATATAGTTTAGTATATGGAGTTAGAAAATTCTCACAGTTATTGGCTGAGGAGAAGATTTAGTGTATTAGCTCCAGATTGTATGAAGAATGGATTTTGATTTGGGATCCCCTTTCTGGTCTGTATTGGCTTGCTTTTATCAGCTGTTTCTCGCCCTTGGCCTCTGATAGCAGATGGGATGCTTGCTTGGGGCAGAAAGCCTAGGACGCCGTAGGTCTGCTGATGTGACTGGTAGACCGGCTGATGTGACTAATAGGTCTGCTGGAGTGACCTTAGCATGTACAGGCTGAATAGCCAGCTGTAGTCACTATATTCGAATTGCGCTTCTACCTAATGGTTCCTCGATGTAACGCTGTGATTGATTCCTTCGCTGAAGTGCCCAACCAAGCCTCGCCGAAGTGTAAGATCAAGTCTTGCTGAGGTGCAACATTGAATCTAGCTGAAGTGTAGCACTTGAGCTGAAGCTGATGTTGGAGTTCAGTGCCGAAGTGCAGTCCTTGGCCTATTCTTCGATAGTAAATTGGATGTCATGGGGCACAGCCGAAGTGCAATCATAGCTGAACAGCAACACTTGGGTGCTGAAGTGCAGAAGTTATATCGTTGACTGTTGTTGACTAACAGATGATCAATTATGGTTTATCAGTACTCACTATATTTTGTCTGTATCTCTTCATTATGTTGTCGCTGCCTGCTAGACTGGAACGCAATCGTGTACACAGAAAATACAGTTTTTTTCGCCCAGTGTATATCTCAATTAGTACTCGGGTTGAGACATTGCTCCAAAATGGCACAGGTTTAACCAGAACATGCGCATTATGGGTGTTTTACTGCTGTCTGAGCCAGTAATGACCATGCAATTGTGTACGGCCCAATTAGGGGTGTTAACGAACCGAGCCAAATCAAATACTAGGTTTTCGATTTCGGATTGGTTTAGCTAAACGAACTGTTTGGCTCGGTTCGTTTAGCTAAATGAACTTTACAACTGGTTTGAGTTCGACTCAATAACTCTTTACTGTTTAAATGAACCAAACCCGAATAGCTGTTTGAATTTGGCTCGTTTATCGACCATTAACGAACGAACACGAACCGAACTCGAACAGTTCACGAACAGTTCGGTTCGTCGAACAGCCCTAGGCCCAATTGAGTTAGAGGGTTGCTGACCCATTTTACAGTAGGCAATTTATGTGGGTTCCTAGTAATGTCTTACCAACTTAAATGGCCGCAAAACTCCTGATGTGCATCCTACACAAAGTTCATTATGACTGGAACAGTGAAGGCCTACGAGACCAGAGGTATTAGACTTTTACTCAAAAAAAAATACAGTTTTTGCATGCTGTCGGGTCTCCAATATCGTCATATCAGAATTGCATATGTCACGGCCTGTGTAGTAAGACAAGACAAATACATCACCAACTATCGCTCAAATATCATAAACCTAAAAAATCACAAAATATTCATACAATACTGCAAATGCAGAAGATTAAACCAACATCCATCCATCAAATTCATAAATTCATTCTCCGAAACAAAGCATTCCAATTCTCTACGTACCATCCATTATATCAAGAAACAAGCCCTCAACATAGTAAAACGACTAAGCACAGATGTTTTACACATATAATCAATAACAATCATACAAATATCATGTTCGTCCAATAGGCTCATTCGTTTGAAAAGGGATAAGAACTGACGTAGTGAGCTTCTGCAAGTTCAGTAGAGAAAACCATCATATACAATATAAACTTCTTTCCTACCTTCTTTTTAGCAATTCGAGGTGAGGTTCTAAGAAGGCTCTTACAATTATAAACTTAGTCCATAATCATAAAATCTCAAAAAAGTCTCTGTGTTTCCTTATTATTCAAAACTATCATGTGTTCTTTAATCTTATCATCATTTTATATCATAACATGCCATTGTATCACTTATAGTATCATTTGTTTATTTAGAGTAATTTACTCATCATACCATAGCTAATTTGGGCTAATCAGGAGTTTGATGTTTGGACATGATCACATCCTTTTTGATGTGTCATGGAGATTGTCGTTGTCCATGACACACTTATCACTACTTGTTAAGAGACATGCTTTGCACTTAACATGTGTTCAATATTATGGTCACAAGGATTGCCTTTGTATGTGACAGTGGTGATCATATTCATTAAAAATGTTTGTCTATACTTTTATCATGCTTTGTGTATCATGTACATGTATCATTTATTACTAATCATGTGTCAAGTCGTGATCATATATCAATGTGTTAACAACCATCAATCAATAGACTATAAAATAATGTATCTTAGACCATAACATAGCACAAACTTATATCCATAACATCAAGCTCATATGCATAAACAAAGCACCATAGCTTCCTAACATAACATTTAACTTATAGAAACATGACACTTAATCATACGTCATCTACACTCCTTACACGTATTTTGATACACTAATTTGACTTCTAGAAGAACGTATTCTGACTTTTCCTATAACATCAAAGTTATAGAGATCATAATGAGGATTTGAAAACATCTTAGATTGTCTAAATCTGAATTTTTAATATCTGAGACATAACTGAAACAAGTTCATATGGCAGATTGGATCCCATCCGCTATACTCCACTAGATACGATCCTTATATTCTGGCTTGTCAAACGTTCTTACAATTTGCTATTCTTTGTAATTACAAAATACCTATTTTTCTATATCCAAAACTCATGCATTTTACGTAAATTTGCCTAAGATGATTCCCATACCTCAACTGGACCTTTACAAAAGCACCAAAAACATATCACACATGTTCAATTATCAATATTTAACTATCTTTTTTTGGTTAAAATGTAAATATATTAACCATGATCAAGGCATCATGCGGGGGATGCAACCCATACAATCCAAGACAACAAAAACAAAAGACAACATAGATCCCCAGACCCCAAACTAGGAGATGACAGATCCAAAGTTGTGAATGTTTAAGAACCTAAACATGTGAGATTGAATTCTATGTGATACATCCCTAACCACAAGTATGGTGCCTTCAAAAAATAATTTGTTCCTGCAGTGCCAAATCCAGTAGACAGCAGCAGCCAAGCAAACCTTCAAAGCTTTAGCTTTGAACGTTTTCCTTTTCAAGAACCTCTTGCCCCAGGCCAGTATTCTAGGCAGGCAATTTAGCATACGAGGAAGCCCAAATAGAGACTGTAATTGAATCTAAACCGGACGGATAGCAGCACAGTTGAAGAAGAGATGCTTTTCAGTTTCAACACTGCTGCAAAAGAGGCAGGATTTATCAAGAGCGAAGTGCAGATTGCTCTTGGTGTCCAATCTCTTAGAAGCGGCCAGCCACAAGATGAAAGCATGTTTGGGAGTAATGGAAGAATCCCAAACAATGGAATGTCAGGAAACCATACTAGCAGAGTACCTGTAGTAATTGTAAGCAGCAGAAGTCTTTATTTTCTGCCCCTGATACCATGAATTCATAAGGAGATGCGCTTGAAGAATTCCACCCTGCCTATCAATCAATTCATCCCTGAGAGTAAATAAGGCCTTAATAAAAGGGGAATGCGTCGAAGAAATAGGCAAGTTCCATAAGTTCTGCCCCAACTTGTACCTTGCATTGATCCATCTAACCTAGATGAGATCTTTTTTAAGATGAAGATCCCAAAGATTCTTGATCAACAAGGCTTTGTTCCAAGCCTTAAGCTGAATAATTCCTAGTCCCCCTTCAGATTTGGGAAGACAAATCTGCTTCCAAGAGATTTTGGACCTCTTATTCCCAGTGGAACCTTCACCCCAAAGGAAGTGAATACATATCCGATTCACTTGATCAATGACTGACATAGGAACTGGCAAAGCACTTAGCCAGAAACAATGTAGCCCCTGCAACACTGATTTTATAAGAATGACCTTGCCAGCGTATAAGAGATGTGAGCACTTCCAAAAGTTGACAGTTTGCATGATCTTATTAAGGTAGGCAGAATAGTGGGAGAATTGTAACTTATGTCCAGCCACTGGGATTCCAAAATACCTGAAAGGAAAGCTTCCAGGAGTAAAATCTGGGCAGGTGGAAACACTTGCAACATTTTTTCCCAACCCTGCATTATAGAATTTAGATTTTGAAGCATTGATCTTGAGTCCAAAGTGTTGTCCAAATTCAATAAGTTTGGACATAATTTTCCTTACAGACACCTCATCACCACGGCAGAATAACATGAGATCATCTGCAAAGCTTAAATGTGTAAGCTTTAGAGCATGACATTTGGGATGAAAGTTGAAATCAGGATCAAACTATAACAGGTTTAATGATCTTGATAAGTATTCCATACAAAGAACAAACAGAAAGGGAGACAGTGGGCATCGTTGTCTAAGTCCCCTTTTCCCCTTGATGAATCCAGCAAGGGAGCCATTAATCGAGATGGAGTAAGAAGTGGTAGTTACACACTGCATAATCCAGTTGACAAATACAGTTGGGAATTTAAGGGCCATAAGCATATCATGTAAAAAGTCCCAACTAATTGAATCAAAAGCTTTATGAATATCAATTTGCAACATGGTTCTGGGAGAGGCATTAGATCTTCCATAATCCCTAACCAGCTCTCGCACAAGATAGACGCTATGCATCATGGATCGTCCTTTTAAGAAACCTGATTGAGAATGATCCAAGAATTCAGACATCACAGCTGATAACCTACCAGCTAGAATTTTTGAGATTGTTTTATAAATAACATTGCAACAGCTTATAGGCCTGTAGTCCTGCACTTTAGTCACATTAGTTGCCTTTGGAATAAGAGCAATAATGGAGTGATTGAGCTGTTTGAGAAGCTTCCCATTTCTGAAGAACTCATGGACAGCACTGAGCACATCAGCACCAACAATATGCCAAGCTTTTATGAAGAAGTGAGAAGAGTACCCGTCTGGCCTAGGGGCCTTATCCTTAGGAATAGAGAAGAGACTTTTTTGGATATCACAGTCAAGAACAGGCTCAATCAGAGTTAATGAACTTTGTGCTGATAACATGGGCCCAGACTCTATAATAGAAAGGTCAATTGGAACAACCTGTTGAGAAGAGCCCAAGAGGGTAGTATAGAAGTTAATGAATTGATCCTTGACCTGGTCCAGAGAAGTAGAGAAAGTCCCATCTGCAAGTTGAACAGAAGTGATACTCCGTCTTGCTGCATTCCTTTTGATCAAAGAGTGATAGAACTTTGAATTCCTATCACTAAGCTTGAGATATGAGCCCTTTGATAATTGTGCAAAATACAATCTTTCAGCCTCCAAGAGTTTGAAAGTCTTATCTTTTAGATGCTTCAGTTGAGAGGTCCAATTAGATAAGCCCCCAGAAACACTCATCTGATCTTGACGCAGGTCCGGTTCCTTAACTGCTTCATCAACTCTTGTGGAAATATGCGAATAATCTTTCCTGTTGAGCTTTTTCAGAGGCAGCTTAAGCCTTTTCAGCTTATTACATAATGAGAACATTGCAGTACCATGAATAGTTTCCACCCAAGAGCTAGCCACAATTGAGGAAAACTGGTCATGATCTGCCCACATATTGAAGAACTTAAATGAATGTGCACAATTGACCTGAGGATGAAGATGAATAATAGCTGGGGAGTGGTCAGACAAACAACCTGAATTCAAGAAAACAGATGCTGCATTAGGAAAACGTTCCATAAAAGAAGCATTAATCATAACCCTATCCAGCCTTGATTTAATCCAGCCATTGTCCTAAGTGAACTTGCAACCCGAATAAGAGAGTTCAAAAGTCCACAAGCTAAGAAACAATTTAGTTGATCTTGTAACTGATAGGTGGTAACCAGACTACCACCCAGACGCTCACTTTTATTGAGAACACAGTTGAAATCACCCAAAATCATCCAAGCAGAGTTGGCAAGAGAGGCATGACTGATCAGATCATCCGAGAGAGCCTCCTATCCACCACTTAATTGAAGCCATATACTGCAGTCAGATAGAAAAGCCTTGCAGAAACAAGACACTTTAGTTGACAAAAAATGGTCTGTGCAGTAATGTTATGCAATTTAAGGAGACAAAAGAAGGATTCCATAATATTAGAATCTTTTTCCCAGGGTGTAAGTCAAAATTATGGACATGATCCCAGGTTCTAAATTTTAAAAGAAGCTGTGAAAGCATAGTGTTGTTGAGCTTAGTTTCTAATAAGATCAACAAGTTAACCTTGCGTTTTTGTACAAAAGATACCAAAGCTCTTTGTTTGGTGGGCTTATTACAGCCCCTAATATTCCAAAAGCTGATAATCATTGATGGAAGGGTGACCTAGACCCCCCAGCAGGATCATTGTAATACTGCTTCTTTATGTAAATCTCTTTTTTCCTGCTTGCCTTGAGATGTTTCTTGTTCATCACAGTGACAAAACCCTCCCTTTCTAATTCTTTAAGCCTGCTCACATGAAACTGATCGTAAACATCAGAGCCCAGCAAAGAGTCCTTATGCTGATTATTGGGCAAAGGTGGGTCAAATGCCACCAAGAAAGAAGTGATTCCAACCAGAGGATTTGACTCAGAATGAAGACCCCTAGATACAGAGGCAGAACCCATTGCATGCACATTCTGGTCCACCTTGCTTGATAAATCCATGGTCTTGGGATCATCCAAAATGGATGACAAAGGGTCATCAAAACGAACAACCTTTTTCCCAGTAATGGACAACGATTGCCCAGAGCTAGCACGCTTCCCATCCCTTTTCAAGTCTTGACCCGTTGGAGGTTTTTCAAAATGCAACTGTGAAAAATGTCCCAACTGCCTACATTCATCACAAAATAGTGGGAGCTTTTCATATTCAACTGGCTGCTTGATGATTTTTCCATTTGATAACTTTAAATCAACAGGCTTCAATAAAGGTTGGCTAAGATCAACCTCCACAAGGGCCCTTGCATAACCCCAAACCTCTCTTTTGGTGGTTAAGAGGTCAGCCATTAGAGGCTTCCCCAACTGATGACAGATTTTAGAAAGATATTCTTCCTTCCAAAGTGAGATTGGAAGGTTGGGAAGTTTAATCCAAACTGGAACAGAGGACATTTCATCCGGTCCAAATTCAAAAAAGGAGACATTTTTTTAGAATGAGAATCCTTCTATAAACAAAATATAGACCAGAGGAGAGAACACTTTCCATTTCAGCTGGGTTCTGGAACTTGAAAATAATCCACCCCGATGGGTGGAACTCAATCTTGTGCTTCACCTTCCAGATTTTTGTCAGAGTATAAACAGCTTGCTTTCCAGGGATTCTTCCTGTAAAACATCCAATAAGGCAGCATTGTAACTCTTCATCCAGCTCTAGGAATTCCACATCCAGATTTACTACACCACATCTGACCTCATTTTGCTCTTTTAGCTTCATACAACCAGAATCATTTCTTTTAGTTGGAAAAAGGGAGTTCCAAGTGTTCATCGGAGAAGAAGAGCTCCTAACAACTCCATTTCCATTGTGAGGTTGAATACCACTCTAAGATCCATTTGCATGCAAACCCAGAAGCAAGGTAGGAGAAACCAGCAAATCCTCATCTCTTGTCCGTTGGATATTATCCAGCCCTTGCTTCGATGATTGGAGGTGACAAGAGCCAGGAGAGAGAGGAGAAAGCAACCTCTCATTATTTTCTCTATCCAGTCCGGGTTCCAAGACATCAGCTGATGTCCTGTCACCATCACCTCCAACCACCTCCGACGAATTCAAATCTGCCATAGGCATAGCAGATTCCGGTCGTAACCTGCAAATCCCAGCTCCCATATCAATAACCTCAGGCATAAGTTCAGATGGAATCTGAATCCCTTCTGCATGCAAAGAAATCTGAGATTCCTGAGCTGGCAGAACCACATACAGGGAATGAATGCTATGTTCCCACCTCGAATCAACTTCATCCTCATCACCATGAAAAGAAAAAGAATCACTAGGTGAATCTTCAACAGATTCCTCTGGCAAGGCCAACTTGGATGCAGATCCAACCAAAACTACATCTTTGGATCCAAGCTTGTTTCGATGTCCTTTCCTCTTATTCAGACCTTTGCTTCGACCCATTTACAGTTTAGAATGAAGAAAAGGGAACAGAAAGTGTTGAGAGTGAAAAAATACAAGACCAAATTAATGTAGAAAGGAGGCGTAAAAGGAAATGGCTACCCTTCATAGAGAGAAGGGAGAGAGTTTCTCTCTCTTCCACATTTCTTTTCACAACATAATTACAATAAAAATTGTTTATATTTAACTATCTAACATCATGATTCGTCTCAATTCATCATATAGAAATGAAATTCACATAACATATATTAAAAACCCCTACCTTGAATATCATCTAGTAAAACCATCAATTTCTTTGTCTCACCTTAGATTCCGTCGATATCAAAAGAGTCTCATCCAAATGCTTGTTCCATATGTGCCCTCAAATCGATATTCTGCCTTTTTGATCTTGTATTTGGATAGTCTTTTGGTTTTGATAAAAACTCACTTCCTTCTTTTTCCCTTTAGTAGCTTTCTTCTTCGACTCCCTGAACGACGTTGCCCTCTTTTCTTTTGATTATGGTCTTAGTATAATTTATGTAGGTTTAGGCTACTAATTGATAAGTCTTTGTTTTTTCCCACTATGATTCTATTTTATTTATTTCCATAAAATCTATAAGACGGCAACGACATTCAGACCTTTTCTCATTATGTGTGGTCGGCTATATAGATCAATTATTTCTCTTTGTATTTTATTTATTTATTTATTTTGATTTTCTTTTTTTGTTCTTGAGTCACAACCTAAATCATATCTCCTTGTGTGTGTCTCAATATCTAATGCATAATATAAGCCTTAATAATACATATCTTTGAAAACTATCATATCATCTCAACTTTGACTCACACTTAAGTACTTAAAATTCTCGTTTAAATCTTATACTCTCTACGTGATATCGGTTAAATGAATCAACTATCTTCATTATGTTTTATCTCTCACCATATGCTCCGTAATTGTCATATAAGTCATATCCTTTCTTATTATCTCTCTCCACGTCTTCTTTTGTCTCCCTCTCCTACGTTTAACATGCACCTTATTTATTGTCTCACACTGCCTTACAGGTGCATCTGTAAAACACCTTTGCACATGTCGCTACTATTTTAACCTTGATTCCCTTATCTTTTCATCTATAGGAGCCACTCCAAACTTTCTCCTTATATGCGCATTTTATCCTTTCTTGTATGTCTACAAATCCATCTTAACATTCTTACTTCTGCCACTCACATTCTTTGTTTATGCTCATAATTGACGGCACAATATTCAAACCCATACATTAATGCGGGACTTACTGTCATCCTGTAAAAATTTTCTTTAATCTTTAAAAATATTTTCCTATCACAAGGAAGATCTGATGCGCTTATCTACTTTAACCACCATACATGTACCTTGTGGTTCATAGCTTTGTCAATCTTTTACATCTTTTTATAATATGTATCCTAATTACCTAAAACTCTAACTCAGGTAAATCTGTCTCCTTTACACAAGGCTCAAGGTCATTTTTTGTCGCTAAAATTAAATTTCATGTGCTTTGGATCTTTCGACTCAATTTGAAACCCTTTTTCTCTATTGTCTTCCACCAACATTCTAAGTTAGCTTCGAATCCTTCATTAATCTCATCCACTCACACAATGTTATCTGCAAATAACATACTCATGGAACTTTATCTTAAATGCGTCGAATAAGCTCATCCATAACAAAGAAAATAAGTATTGACTTAATTCAGATCCTTGGTGTAGACCCACTATAATAAGGAACTCTGAGCTTAGCCTACATGGATGCCTTAAGCTTGTTATGACATTCTCATACATGTCTTTAACGATTTCTATATATGCTACTCCAACGCTTTCTTTTCAAGCACTCTCCAAAAGATCTCTCGTGAAACTTTATCGTATGTGTTTTCCATGTCAATAAAAACTATATGCAAATTATGGTTCTTCTCTCGATATCTGTCTTTTAATCTTCTTAAAAGATGAATAGCCTCTTTTGTCGAACTTCTCGGCTAAATAAAAATGTCATTATAAATTAATATGCTACTGCAAAATCCAAAATTGATTTTCCTTCATCGTTCTTTTTTACAAAACCAAATCCACTATCTAGCTCATTGTAATCCTTATCCTCTTTATCTTTATCTGCATGTCTATTTAAATCTCCTTCTATAAAGATCTTATCACATACTGGAATTTCACGCACTATGTCTTCTAAATTCCAAAACAGAACTTTTATAGTCTCTTATAAACCCACTTGAGGAGCATATATGCTAATAATATTGATTGTTACTTTTACAAGCACCAACTTATGGTTTATAAATCCATTTCATTTCCTAATAACACCTACTGCTTTGTCGCTTAATAAGACATGTATAATATAACCACAATTTCATTTCTTGTCTTACTCTTTCTAATGTACCAGAGTTTAAATCATGAATTTTCCAACATCCTAGCTTTCTCACCTATTCACTTTGTCTCATGTAAACATAAAATATTTAATTTTCTCCTCATCACCATTTCCACTATCTTCATTGTCTTCCCTGGAATAGTTATATTATTTCATGTTTCTTGTGTAATACACTTAACCTAGTATTTTCTCTATTAATATCTAACTTACGACTTAAGAACTCTTGCTTATTTTTCACTGCATCCGATTTCTCCATTACTTCTTATTTGAGAGATGACCCTTTTACATGTCTAACTAAAAATATAATTTTTTGGGTCCTCACAGCACACACACACACACACTGACATATATACATATATATATATACACACACACATATATATATATATACACACATATATATATACATAGATATATATATACATAGATATATATATATATATATATATATATATATATATATATATATATATATATACATATATATATTGGGTGAAGGACGGGCGGTATCGTCCGTGGATTTTATTAATATAGACCCTCACTTGTGGCGGAAGAATACCGTGGTTACATTTCAGTGGTATCTACGGGGGGAATATATATATGTATATATATATATGTATATGTATATATATATGTATATATATATATGTATATGTGTATATATATATATATGTATATATATATATGTATATATATATATATGTATATAGCAGCATTGCCATTACACATTCTTGCATCTGGTGGGCTGCCTAAATCAGTTATTAAGATCATACATCGGAAAATGGCATCATTTTATTGGGGTCGAAGATACCACTGGGTCTCTTGGAGCGCTATTTGCGCACCTCAGGAGGAAGACGGCTTGGGGATTCGGGACCTCAACAAGTTGCAACAAACTTATCATTGTCGCATTTGGTGGTCATATCAGCGGCATTCTACATTTTGGAGCAAATATATGCACGCTAAATATGGTCATCGTGGAGATTACTTTCCTCGTTTGCCAGATTCTCCAATCTGGAAAAGTATTTGCCGTATATATCCTTTCTGTCTTTCACAGTCTGCTGGCCAAGGAATGCATCTTACATGGTTACACACACCAACAGGAGAATTTACATTGCGCAGTGCTTATGATGCTTGCCGCACACCTCATCCGCGCATCCTCTCGGCAAAGTTCATTTGGTATAAACAGCATTCCACAGTTATTCAGATCTTCTTATGGCGACTTTTCCATTCTGCGCTCCCATTTGAGGATTATATTGGCAGGTACATCACTTCTCAACCAACTCAATGTCCATTCTGTAAGAGAGAGTCCTCTACAGAAGATCACGTTTTCATGCATTGCTCATATGTGCGCCCACTATGGCTTTATTATGCTGGAGAATTACACTGTCCTCTACCATCGTCCTTGCAACTGCGCCAATACATACTTGCTTGGTGGTATCGTTCATCATTTTCATCTCTTTTTGGGGTTTTCAAAATTATCATTCCAGCGATTATACTGTACAATATATGGCGTGGATATACATCTTTAGTTTACGGAGAGCAAACGAACATTACAATGACATCCTTTCAGGCTTCAGTTCGATATGACATTACCATTTGGTGCAAAAAAATATCAGGCACTAAACTTGCTGCTGATCCTAGATGATATTTCTCTTGGCTTCCATCGCTGACACTTCCACGGCCTTCTCTGATTCGCTGGCTATATCCACCGCCAGGCTGATTGAAATTGAATACCGATGCGGCAGTTGGCAGACAGTATGCAGCAGGGGTTGCGATATTGCGCGACCACATGGGATCTTGTGTGGGAGCAATCTCGTTCAGGCTGCCCCCAACTACGCCACTAAACGCGGAGATTCAAGCAACATTATTTGGTCTTCTATATTTTCTTCCCCTACATCGTAACATCACATTGGAATCAGATTGTGCCCAAATGATCTCTCGGTTGACCCGCCCGCAGATGGTTCATGGCAACTATTATCTCCGGCTACTTCACACACTTATTCATCTCCACCGGCTTGATTATCATCACATCTATCGGGAGGCTAATATGGCGGCTCATTATTTGTCTCAACACGCAATGCTGGACCCCATCACACATTATTATTCATCGCAAACTCTTCCCTCATTGGTGCGAGCTGCTATCTTGTTAGATCTTTCTTCCGTTCAATTGCGTGTTGTTTGACAAACTACAGTCTTCCACATGGATTGGTGTTTCAAGAATCTCCCTGCCTGTATCCTACGGGATTCAGGCAGGCTCAGTATGTATTGTTATCTTTTGGCCTGCATTTTATACTGTTTCCTACTGCTTCATAACTGCCTCTTTACGCTTGCCTTCGCATGGCTTGGATTATATATATCGGTGGCGAGATTTTTCTATCCTGCACAGGTGGACTCAGCGGCACATACTCCACAACGTCCTTACATAAAATCGTCGCCTTGGCACAAACTTTGCCAACGCGACATCGGTATGTGTTTGACATCTCTATTTTATTTTCTTTGGATTCTCTCTATCACCGGTATAACTTCTCTCTGGGTTTCTTCTGAGGTATGGCATCTCCCGGACAAGACAAGCTCAAGCAACGAATTCCACTGCTTCAACTGGCGAACTCAGTCCACACCACCATCTACAGAAAGTGCACATTTGTACTCAAACTTAGATTCGATACATATCAATGACAGCCGTATAAATATGTATGCTTTTTCCTTCGCCAGGGTTTTATCCACAAAGGTGGTTTTACCTGGCAAGGTTTTAATGCGTCATATCATATATGACTGGAGATATGTTATTATTAGTTCGTTATTTCATTTATTCGCATACTCTGATGATTGTAACATGGTTTTCCTCCGCCAAAAGTGAGGCTTATCATTAATAAAATCTCCGTTATAAAAAAAATATGTATATATATATATATATATATCTGTGTGTATATTATACATATGCATATACATATGTATATATATGTATATACAAACACACACACACACACACACACACACACAGATATATATATATATATATATATATATATATATATATATATATATATATATATATGGAATGTATATATAATGCCATACAATATCGATACACAAACATATATGTGTGTTTGTGCGTGAGTGCGTGCGTGTGTGTGTGTTTTAGGGTGAGGCTATTTCCATAATTTTGTTTTATATTTCCACCACTTTTGAACTATAAGGTAAGTGTGGACATCAAAGTAGAATGGTGAAAATATAAAAAAGAGTGGTGTCAATAGCTCCTCTGTATAGTACATAATATATACGCATACATTTAGTGTGCATATATATATGTGCATGTATCTGCATGTATATATATGTATATATTTATATATGTATGTGTGTGTCTATATATATATATATACACGTATATGTGTATGTATATGCATATGTATTTTTTTGTGTGTGTGTGTGTATGTATGTGTGTGTGTGTTAGTAGGATACCTTATGGAGTCGATATATATGGCATAAATATGGCCGCCGGGGGGACTACCAGCCATGCATTACGGATTCAGTCACGTGGCATGCTATTTGCCGCTTTCACGAGGTATGTGCGGCACATTACATAGGAAAGGGAGAGATATGAGCTGGTCATTGACAGCCTCGGGTCATTTTACGCTGATCAGTGTATGATGTTTGTCGGGGGTTTTGCACGAAGTATTCTCGCATACTTATATTTGGCATACTCGCCAATGGACGGTAGCTAGTCTTATCTTATGGCGATTGTTTCATGGAGTCTTACCGATGTAGGACTATTTATGTCGTATTATGACTATTATGCCTACTCAATGCTCTTTTTGTCGTATGGCATCGGCGGTCATATACCACGTCTTTTTGTGTTGTCTTGTTATACATCCTATATGGAGATATTTTGCAGATTTATTGGATATTTCATCATCCCAATTTTCTTCCATTCGTACTTATACAATGTCTTGGTGGTTATCGTCCAACTCCTCCATGTTATGCGAAGTGTTGTCAGTTATACTATCTGGCATCATCGTGCTTAAAATTTGCCGCTTTTATACGGCTGTGATGTATGATGATCGTCCATGGAGTGCCATGGCGGTGTTGGCGGTGATACGTGCAAATGTCTATATTTGGTGTCGGAGTATGGATATGACTAGGTTGGCGACCAATATTTCGGTGCTGATTCAGGCCGATCTAATGCCTATTATGCATGCATATAGTGTGCGTGGTGCGATGGTTGCTACCTCCCTTGGGCCGTATGAAGCTCAACACAGATGTAGTGGTTGGACATGCAAAAGCAATAGGGGTCGATTCTCAGGGACTCGAGTGGTGTATGCCGTGGGGCGTTATACTTCTGTATGCCGTATGTATCACCATCGGAGGCTGAGACTCAAGCGGCTCTCTTGGGTTTGATCTACTTCCTACCATGACATCGTACGTTGCTCTTGAAGACGGACTGCTTTTATCTAGTGTAGATGATGGCTATGACTTCTAGACCGCCATGCATGCCTGTCTTGCGTCCATTGCGAAGTATCTTTCAAGCGGCTAATATTGAGTTACTCTTTACCCCTCGCAAGACTAATATTGCATCATATTTTCTGGCGCAACAATGATTTGCAGATGACGTTTGTCGTGTTTCCATGCAGCATCTAATTTACCCTGTTTAGTTTGACGTTGTGTATTTGTAGATGTTTCTGTTGGGTCTTTACGTCATGTGTAGTTATCCAATGCTTCAATAACGTGTGAGTTCATGTACTGATCATGGTTTTCCTCCGCCACAAGTGAGGGGTTCCACTATTTTATAATAAAATATAGGAAGGCAATACCTTCTTTCATTATATATATATATATATATATATATTATGAAAACAAAAAAAATATATATGTGTGTGTGTGTAGTGTCATTCAAATAATTATTTCTAGACGACGCGCGCATCAATATGTGTACACACGTGCACGGGCACACACAGATATATACACGCACACACGCATGTATGTATGTGTGTGTGTATTAAATTAGTCAGATAATTATTTCTAGTGCGCATCAATATGTGTGTACATATACATACATACACATAATGGTCAAGAGCAAGGTCCTTTCTATCTGGTTAACTCACAATGTAATCGACACCACAAAAAAAAGAGACATAGCGACAGACAAAACTCGTCGCCATTTCGTCGCTAGAGGCGTATAGCGACGGAATGGCGACGAAATATGCAGGTCGTTATACGGCTTGTCGCAAAGTGATTTTCGTCGGCGAAGCATCACTGTATTGCGACGAGAAAAATCTCGTCGGCGGTTCATCGCACAATTGCGATGAAACTCTGTCAGGTCTGCGACCTGTTATGTCCGTCGTCGTTTCGTCGGTATATCTTTGTTGTCGCTATTTTTAAATTTTTGATTTTTTTTATTTCCGGCTGCGACATTTCTGTTTCGTCGCAGATTTTCAGCATCTCAAAAAACTGTCTCGCCTGAGGGTTCGGATCTTCCTCCACGAATATACGTGGCTGTTCGTCCGGATCCTGTGCACGTTCGTACCCAACATGAGACTGTAAGTACTGCTCTCCTGTAAATGCGCCGGCGGCTGCGTCTTGCACCATCTGCACGTATGGGTTGTGAGATCCCTCGCCTATTTCTTCGACATCAACCTGACCGGGTCCCCCTTCGAAGTGAACAGTTGCAGATGTAGACGCCCCTCATATTCGCCGTGGCAGTACCATGTATGGTAATTGTGCACGAAACCTTGTTTCAATAAGTGAACCCTCACGTCACCCGGATCCATATATTTAGGTTCTTGCATTTCTTACACGGACATCTAATCTGCGTTCCACTTTCATTACTCGTCGCAAAATCCACAAATTCTTCGAGACCTTCAACAAATCTAAAACTCCACTCCCCGTTGTTTACTCTCTCGTACATCCACTTTCTATCGTTCCTCATCGGATCCATTTTCTCGCTATACCTTCAAAATAACAGCAACTCTCTTTTCTCGGTGTGGATTTATGTGTTTGAAATGGGAGAAGAATGGGAGAAGAGTGGAAGAAGAAAGCTGCGTTTTATGGTTCTCAGCCTGCAATATTACCGACGTCTTAGCGACGCTATAGCGACGACCAAGAAACACAATCTCCATCGAATAAAAGGCAACAAACACAAATACCGACGCCTTACCGACGCCAATACGTCACTATTTTCATCGATACGATGCAATTTGTCGCTATTTTCATCGCTAAGGCGTCGCTATCCAGTGTCCGTACAGTGTCAGATTGTTACAACTTACGATGCATTTACGTCGCTAAGGCGTTGGGATGTCGTCGCTGAATACACATCGATCTCTCAGCCCACAGACATCGATCGATGTGTAGAGGGTTGAGAGTTCGATGTGTCCTAGATAAACTCCGATCGATCGATGTGAGGGGTCGAAGTGACTTCTATCGATCGATGTAGGAAGGGCTGAGAGATCGATGTTCTCTGATGGACATCGATCGATCGATGTGAGGGTATAAAGTCACATCGATCGATCGATGTGAGGGTATGAAGTACCGAATATGGCGTTTGAATTGAGCGACGCCCTACCGATGAACTAGCGACGCACAATATGGCGTTTGAAGTCACAAATACCGACGGTTTACCGACGGAATGTCATCGCTATCCAGTGACCGTACAGTGCCCGATTGTTACAACTTCCGATGCATTTACGTCGCTATGTCGTTGCTGAATGCCCTACATAAACAGCCTGCGGTGACTCCTATATTACAAAAAAAACAAAATCTCCTTTATAATCATATAAAAAAAGACAAATATGGTTTGTACTAAGGCCCAGGCACGACGAGGTAGTGGACGTACATACCCAAGACGGGCTCTTCAACCACCGGCACCTGCACCGGTTCCTCCACAACCACAAGCACCCCCGCCGGCTGACTTATCCGAACCAACTGTGCAGGGGCCAAGGAGGCAAGAGGATCGCCTCGTGTAGAAATACAGGAGCTGTGGAAAACAGTGGAGAATATGGAGGTGCTTAACTATCAGGATGAGCGTCTCCAGTACCTGCACACAAGGCAGATGCGCATCAAAGCCAAAGCTGCGCAGCTGAGACGCCTCCTGAAGGCGTGCGCGGAGAGTGTTGCTACTCTCTGTTCGGATGACAAATAGTGAACGGCTCCTCTCCGCTATTCTTATAGATTTTTTTTCGTTTTTCCCTTATGTATATTGTAATTTATAATTCTATGTTAATGAAATTTTTTTCCCAATCATCGCTTTTGTTTTTTTAATTTAAACACGTGTTCAATCCCTTACGAATCTCGACGACGCTAAAATACAGATGAAATGTGGTTCGAAAAAATTTGGGACGACTAATTCACCGACTAAACAGCGACTATATACCGACGAAACATAAAACGAAGAGAACCTGGTAACCTGCGAATATAGCGTTTGAATTTAGCGACGCTTTACCGACGAACTAGCGACGCACGACGTCTCTTCACACCATTCGACGCGTTTCGTCGCTACGGTGTCGCTAATGCGTCGCTATTTGGCAGTGTCCGCACAGTGCCCGATTGTTACAACGTACGATGAATTTATGTCGCTAAGTCGTCGCTAATAAGTCGTTAATTCGAATGAAGTGTCACGCCTGCACATATTCCCATCTTGATTAACGGTCGAAAAATTCGTCGCATGTTCGTCGCTAGGTCGTTGCTAACTTTACCTATTTATAACCCCACATCCCATCCGTACATTACACAAACAAATGTATAAAACTTCAAATTATGCCGCGTCGTTATAGAAGAACCCCAAGGCGTGGAGGGGCAAACAATGCACCTCCACAATGGCCTCCTCCTCAACCACAACCATCAGTTGAGCGGGAGGGTTCAATATCTGTGCATGGCCCAATGCCGCAAGAGGATCCTCACAAAGAAATGCTGGAACCGCATATGGACTACCGTATGCTTATAGCAAACATGTAGCAGCAGTCGAGGCAACTGCGCAGCGTGAATAGAAGGCTGCGCAAGTTGAAATCCAGATATTACAAGCTGAAGCGCCTCCTCAAAGAGTTCGCCGAAAATGTGGCGGCCACTCTTTCTTCCGATGACAAAGAGTGAACGGCCCTCTCCGCCTCTCTTGTAGATTTCTTTTTTTAATTTTTCGTCTTCATAATGTAAATTTTTATTACTAAATGAATAATTTTTTTTCCCAATCACTGGTTTCTTTTTTCTTTATTCATACACGTGTTTATCCGTATTTATGTTTCTGAAATTTTTGCGACATATTACCGACGATATAGCGACGAAACGTTACAAACTAAATAGCGACAAACAAAAGACACAGAGTAGCGACGAACCACCGACAAAACACCGACGACATTTTAACGAAATGATTAACCTGACAGCTTTTTTGTTAGCGACAATGCATTTCATCGTAGTTTCGTCGCAATTAACAACGAAAATGCGTGTATCGCAATTTCGTCGTAAATTACCGACGAAACACCGACATACCTTGTTTCGTCGGTGACTTTTTCGTCGCTAAACCAAATTCTTTTTGTGGTGCGAATTTGACTGAGGTACGAGTAGCTAGGACATGGTTAACTTATGAAAAGAAAACGTCAGATTAAATTCACAGATAACACGGACCTAAAATAACTCAATAGTTAAAAGAATCAAGCAGGAGATAGCTAAAGGAATATTGAATGGGTCGGCACCAAATATTGATTTATCTCTTTTAATTTATTACTGTGAAGATTATATATTGAATGTGAAAGACAAACGAAACCACTTGCAAAAGCTTTGGGGGCCATGCCATATCCTTTCCCTCTTGTCACCTTAATGTTCTGCCCTTCCTATCTGTCATGATTATTATGAATAGGTCCTTAGCTTGTAGCGATAAGTAGAACAGTGGCTTATATATTATATGACCTCGGGATATATGATAATGAGTTACTTTGAAACTTAAGATAGGATTCAGACAACAACAGTAATAAGTTTTATTTTCATCAGATAAGGTCGTTTATCTGATCTCGCTTTTATTATTGTGTTATATCATATACCAAAGTTTCTTCCAATGTTATATAAGTTATATCGTAATCGTTCCTAAACTAATATCCTTATCTTTACGAGCATGTCTTCCTCTACCCCTCAAAGTAATCTCATATGAGTATGATAGGATTCAGACGACCTAAAACAAAACAACAAAGCAAACGAATATTGCCCTACAAAGAGTTGGTGCAATGAGCTGGTTTCTTCTTTTGATGTCCTCCAAGCTTCCTTTCTATTACTTCTCAAACGTGTGATGACAGTGCGTCACGTGAAATACAAGTAAAAGATAGTTGCAATTATATAAATTTATTTAGAAGATGCTTTCAGATAGAGGTCGACAAGGTCAATCGACATAGACTAGAAGTGTTTTTCATCAAAAGCAAGCATAAGTACCTCAACCTTTTTTAAATTTACCTTCACCTTTGCTGTGCGTGAATTCGAACTCTTTCTAACACACACACATATTGTTAGAATATGTTAAGTTTTGATGATTTGCACAATTGGTACTTGGAACGCCTGATTAGGCGCCTCATGTGAAGTGTTTGAAGATCAGTATACTTCGAACGCCTATATAAGGCGTCTCATGTAAAGGCTCTGGAAACCAGTACACTTTGAACGCCTACATAAGGCGCTTCATGTGTTGTGGTTGAATTCCAGTACACTTCGAACGCCTACACTAGGCGCTTCATGTGTTGTGGCTGAATTCCAGTACACTCCGAACACCGACATTAGGTGCTTCATGTGTACCACAGAGTCAAATGTACTTTTTCTCCCAAAATGGATACGTACATCAAGCAACTTTCTGATAAAAGTTAGAACCACTTCGAACAAGCATGAAGGCTGAGATTAGGCGCTTCAAGTGACTTCGAACGCTTTTAGCTGCCCACATAAGGCGCTTTATGTGACATCGAACGCCTGTTCAATTTCATATAAAGCGCTCTATGTCACATTGAATGCCTGTTCATTGAACAGATTAGGCGCTTTATGTGACCAACGTTACAAATGTCTTATGCTATACTTTCTAACGTCACTTGGCATTTTGTACCCTCCCTTTTTAGTGCATTTTCACAGGTTTTCTCTCTCTGTTGAAAAAGTCATATTTCCTCTTCTATCTTTTAACAAGAAGCTTCTCCAAGAAGGGTGCTACCAGCCAAGAGGAGATCTTCAATGAAGAGGACATGCCATCACAAGAAGACAAAGCCCATAATTGGCTCTGCAGAGTTTTCAAACGGGTATGAAATTTCAAAGGAGATAAAACAAGGGTTTCATCTCACTCTTCTCCAACTTTCTATCATTCAAGCTCTCAAGTTTCTCTCAAAGTTTCAAGCTCTCAAAATAGTTGTAATCTTGTATATTTTACTTTATTGTTCAGAGTTGTGTTTGTAAAGAAGAAGAAGAGTGTTCTTCTTGTTGACTGAAGATTGTGAGGGACTGTATAGATTGTTGGTCAAGAAGCTAGGGTGCTTCTTGTTTGAGAAATCTAGACCTTGTAGGGTTAGTTGATAGTGTTGTGGTGCACTATACTCCTTACAAGAATTCTTTGAGGGCAAAGAAGTTCTTTGGAGGCTAGACTTCAAAGGGTTAGGTTTCTTGGTTGTGTTCTAGGCGTGTGGCCTAGTTTTTCATTATCGTGGATTTTGGTTTTGATTGTTGTTTCCTCCATAGAAATAACAATCCCCCATTCAAAATCCTTCTTGTGAAAAATCAAGAAGGTAGAGGAGTAGAGTCATTTGACTTGAACCTCTATACATCTTTGTGTTCTTTACGCTTCCGAGTTTTATTCTTTTCAAGAACACACATAAGTATTGGTTGCACTCAAAAACGAAAACTATTCAAGAAAATATCCAAACTTGGTGAACACACTATTCAACCCCCCCTTCTAGTGTGTTCTAAGTGACCAAACAATTGGTATCAGAGAGAAATCTTGAGTATTCGAGTTCAAATAGCAAGATTTGATCTTCAAAGTATGGATCCCTTTAGTTATGCTGATGCTAGTTCCCCTAGTGGTGATGCCTCAAGAAGAAGGAGGTAAGAAACACTACTCCCTTCTATTTCTAGTGTCCATGTCAAGGTTTTTATGTTTGATCCTCTCAACTACCCACTATGGAAATCAAACATGGAATCATATCTACGTTCGTGTGGGTATCGCATATGGAGAGAGGTATCAAAATGTTCCACCATTCCTTTTGATGTTGATGATCCTACACCAGAGGAGGAGCTGCAATTTGCGATAAATATCAAAGATCTTGCTATTTTGAATAACTCTCTTTCACCAAATGAGAGAGCTCAAATACAAGGAGTCCAATCCGCACATGAAGCTTGGACTAAGTTGGAGATGATCCATGAAGGAACATCTCAAGTGAGAAAGCCAAAAGAAGACAAACTCATCAAGCAATTCTATAACTTCAATGTTCCTAAAGGTGAGAAGATTGAGGAGTCTATCCAAAGATACACCAAGCTTGTCAACTTACTCACAGCGATTGGCAAAAAATTGAACAAGAAGATCTCAACCATTTCTTCCTAAATAACTTAGAAAGAGAATGGAATGCTAAGGTCACGGCCATTGAAGAGTCGAAGGATCTTGAAACAATCACCTTTGATGAGCTTTATGGTAATCTTATCATTTATGAGATTCACCTTGAAGTTCAAGAGAAGAATGACCCCATAAGGAGCTCGTCAAAGTCGCTCGCATGCGAATCGGAGGAGTCAGATGACGAAGTAGGACTTTTTGTCCGAAAGTTTAGAAGATTCGCAAGAAGAAATGAGGATGAAGCCAAGAGGTTCATCAAGCACAAGTTCTCCAAAGACAAAGTTAAAGACCAAAAGAATAAATGCTACAAATGTGGAAAACTTGGTCACTATATGAAGCATTGTAGGGTGAAGGAGCCGCAATACAAAGACAAGAAAGCCATCTACTAACGGAAGAAGGCTTTGTAAGCAGAGGTAGCCCATTGAGAGAGTATCTTGTCTGGGTCTGAAAGCAAGAATGACGACAACGAAAACCTAGCTCTCACGGGGGTCATCCATGATGACCTAGACAAGTAGTTCTACGCACTCATGGCCATAGACGACGACATGGAGGTATGCAATATCTCATCTCACTATAGATTAATTGATGAAAGAGATGACTTAGTGCAAAAAAAATGATTTTCTAAACTTGAAGTATAAACGTGTCAAAAAGGATTTTAGAGCATACTTAAGTGAATACAATCACACATTAGAAAATCATATTGCACTACAACTTGAGCATGACATTTTGTTGACCATGCACATGATTGCACTACATGAGAAGCATGACTTGATGAAGTCAAGATCATCATCTCAAAACCTTTTCAAGAAGAAAATTCCTCAAAATGAGAGTGCTAAAGAGGATAAGAAAGTCAAGGATGCATCTACATTGAGCATGAAGTCAAAGGTCAAACCTAGTATAATGTATGCATCTAAGAAGGAAAAACAAAAGGAGCAAGCATTAGTTGTCAAGGAGTCTAAACCTCCTTGAAGAAATAACGGCACATGCCTAAAGGAAAGGCAAACGCACTAAAGGCGTCAAAACCTTTGGTTGAATTCATGAAACAAAAACCTTCTTTGATTACAAAGAAGGTTGTCCTCAAAAAGGAATCACGGAATGTGCCAACGCACAAGCATACACATTCACACAAGCATACTCTTACATGTTTCTATTGCAATAGGAAAGGTTATGTAGAAAGAGTATGTATAGCTAAAAATAATAAGAATCTTGTGTAGGTGACGAAAGGCGAAGTGAAGGTAACTAACCTTCAAGGACCCAAAATAAAAAGGATACCAATATCATATGGTTTATTTTTAGGCCTTAGCACTCAATGGAGAAAGACGGGAGACAAAAGTCTCTTCCATAGACTCACTATGCAAGATGGAAGAGTTGTCCACTTTGGTGGTAGCAAAGGCCAAATCAATGGACATGGTATTGTGGGTAACAATTCCTTCTCTCTTAGTGATGTTTTATATGTTGTAGGATTAAAGTTTAACTTGATAAGTGTCAGTCAACTATGTGATGCTAATTATGAAGTTTCATTTTTGAAAACAAAGTGTGTTGTGAAAAAGGATAATACTATCTTATTTGAGGCTTTGAGTTTCAAAAACATTTACAAACTTAACATCAGCGATTTAGTTTCTCAAAATGTATCTTGCCTAGTTGCTAAAAATGATTTAACGCAACTATGGCATAGACGTCTCGGGCATATATGTTTCAAAACGTTTAAGTTTATTTGCGAAAACAATAAAATCCGAGGCCTTCCGAAAATGAGTTTCGAAAACCATGACTTATGTGACACTTGTCAAAAGGCAAAGCTTGTGAAAACAAGCTTTAAACTAAAGACAAATATATCCACTTCCAAATCCCTACAATTACTACATATGGATTTGTATGGGGATGTTGGAACAAAGAGTTTGGGTGGTAAACATCATACCTTCGTGGTAGTAGATGACTATACTCGTTATACATGGGTGATGTTTCTTGCTAAGAAAAAGGATGCATGTAGTGAGTTTATGAATTTAAGTAAACGTTTAGAAAATCACATGGGTGACACCATTAAAACCATCCGTAGTGATCGTGGTGGCGAGTTTGATGGTGAGTTTGAAAGGTTTTGTGAATCCAAATGATACTCATATAATCTTTCGGCACCTAGAACTCCACAACAAATGGTGTAGCTGAACGAAAGAATAGATTTCTACAAGAGATGTGTATAGCGATGTTAAATGAGTTCGGTTTGCCCAAATATTTTTGAGCCGAAGCGGTGGTAAATGCCGTTTGCCATGTGATTAATCTTGTGTATTTGAGACCATACCTAAATGTGACACCTTATGAGCTTTGGAATGGTAAAGTTCCTAACATTGGGTATTTCAAAGTGTATAGTTGCAAGTGTTTCATGCTTAATACCAAGGACAATTTGGACAAACTTGACCACAAAGCGAATGAAGGTATCTTTTTAGGTTATGCCTCAAATAGTAAAGCATTTCATGTTTTCAACAAAAGGAGTCAAAAGGTGGAAGAATCAACACATGTTAAGTTTAATGAGTCACTTAATGACGAACCTAAACTTAATGAGGATTGTGAAGAAAATAAAGATGTGACTCCTCAAGAAGAAATTCTTGAGGACATTCCGGCGGTTGCTCATCAATAAGAGATTGTTGATAAGCCTCCAAATGGAAACATCTTCATTGACTTGAGAGTAGAACCTATTGAAGGTACTCCTTCACCTAGTGTGCATGAACTTAGTGAGTCAAATAGAAATATTTCTCATACTCACATTGTTGATACACAAAATGTAGAAAATGCATCGCATATTCTGGAAAATGAAAATCATTTAAATGATGAAGTTTCATCACTTCCGGAAAGTGATCATGAGGAAGTTGGAGGAGATGTTTCCAACCTTCCTAGATCATTCAAGCATAAGAGTTCTCACCTACACGAGTTGGTCATAGGTGATTTGAATAGGGGTATCACCACACGAAGGCAATATAGAGAGAACACATTCGTTTCTCTTATAGAGCCTAAGAATATCAAAGATGCACTTCTTGATGAAAATTGGATCTTGGTCATGCAAGAAGAGTTAAACCAATTTGAGAGAAGTGATGTTTGGGAGTTGGTTCCTAAACCACTTGATCATCCCATTATTGGTATGAAATGGGTATTTCGTAACAAGACGGATGATCAAGAAAATGTCACTAGAAACAAAGCTAGATTAGTTGCTCAAGGATACCGTCAAGAAGAAGGTATTGACTTTGATGAGACATGTGCACCCGTAGCACGGCTTGAAGCTATTAGACTGTTATTGGCATATGCTTGCTATAGAGATTTTAAACTTTACCAAATGGATGTTAAATCCACCTTCTTGAATAGTGTTATTCAAGAAGAAGTATATGTTGCACAACCTCCCGGGTTTGAATGTCATGATTCACCACATCATGTTTTCAAAATTAAAAAGGCTCTTTATGGCCTTAAACAAGCTCCAAGAGCTTGGTACGAGAGGTTAAGTAATTTTTCTTCTTAATAATGGATTCTCAAGGAGTAAAGTCGACACTATCTTGTTTATAAAAGGACAAGGTAGAAATAAATTAATTGTACAAGTAGATGATATTATTTTTGGTGCTAATAACAATTGTTTTTGTGAGCAATTTGCTAGTTTAATGCAATGTGAATTCGAAATGAGCATGATGGGAGAGTTAAACTACTTTCTTAGATTACAAATCAAGCAAACCGAAGAAGGCATGTACATTTCTCAAACCAAATACACAAAGGACTTGCTCAAGAAGTACGATTTTGGTGAAGGAAGAGAAGTAAACACACCAATGAGCACAAGTGCCAAGCTTGAAGGAAAACATGTCGAGGTAACCTTGTATCGTGGCATTATAGGTAGTCTATTTTACTTAATTGCGAGTAGACCCGATATTTTACATGCAGTATGCTTCTGTGCTAGATTTCAAAGTGATTCTAGGAAATGCATCTAATTGCGGTAAAATGCTTAGATACCTTAGATTTACTTTGAAATTTGGGTTATTTTATCCTTAAAAACATGTCTTGATTTAAGAGGATATTGTGACTCTGATTATGCGGGGAGTCTTGTTGATAGAAAGAGTACATCCGGGACTTGTCTGTTTCTCAGAGATTGTCTTGTTTCTTGGTAATCTAAGAAACAAAACAGTGTTTCTCTTTCTACGGCGGAATCCGAATATGTGTCGGCCGCCTCTTGTTGTGCACAATTGTTATGGATGACAAACACTTTAAATGATTATAATATTCACTTCTCCAAAGTGCCTATTTTGTGTGATAACACGTCTGCTATCAACATTGCACAAAACCCCATCCAACATAGTCGGACTAAGTACATTGAAGTGAGATATCATTTCATCCGTGATTGTGTACAAAACAACTTGGTTAGTGTGGAATTTGTTCCTACACATGACCAATTAGCACACATATTCACGAAATCCTTGCCTAGCGATGTATTTGCATCAATAAGAAGTAGGTTGGGGTTGCTTAACATGGGCTAATAATAACCCATCTAAAGTTTTGAGCTAGAAAATTTTTGAATTTTCAAGGTCAGTACACATAAGGCGCTTCATCACAATTAGTTCAAGCGTTCAATGTCACATTAAGCGACTGATGCTAAGGATGTCACTCGTTCGAAGTGACATCAGATGCTTTGTGTTTCTTAATACACTGCGTTTGAAGTGGCATTAAGCGCCTTATTCAAAGTGGTTCACTTGTTCGAAGTGACATTAAGCGCTTAATCCACTCATCCACAACCGTTCCAAGTGACTTCAGGCGCTTTATCCTAGTTTATGAAGTCATTCGAAGTCACATTAGACGCCTAAACCCTAACTCTTCATTGTCAATCGAAGCGTCACTTCAACTTTTTGCGCCAATCAATAGGCATCAATTCCTGCTGCCATTTCCCTTTCTCTCTTCCCCACATTCTCTCCCGCGATTCCCCACCTCCTCCATTTCCAAATCCCACTATTCCCCTTATCCTTCATCTTCTTCTTTCCTATTCCACCTTCTCTCTCACCTCTTCATCTTCCTCCATTAACTCCATCAATTCTTCCCATTCTCCCACTACCTCCCTATCTTAAATACATCTAACTCTTCCTCTGTCTTCTCCCTTCTTTAAATTTCATCCTTCTCTTCATTTCCTTTCACAAAATCTATGCTATTCACCTTTTGCACACAAATTTCCATTTCTTCCTCTTCTCAAACCTTCCATCATACATTCTCAAATGGCATCTGTAGGACCATCCAAACGCCCACGAAGCCACAAACGCAAGCAAACTGCTAGCGTTATAGAACCGCAGGAAATCATATCTCTTCATGAAGGGCTCTCCAAGGATAATTTTCTTTGGATAAATAAGTTTGACTCTGACATCAAAAATCCACCTCATCACGCGGGTAAGGGCATTCATGTGTCCATGTATTCACATCTGCTCTATGAAGAATGGAGCAGCAGCAACAGGCCCGTAATTCCTCTCAAAATGATTTGCCTCAGTGATTTCTCTGAGACTCACAAAGCGAATCAGGTCATATCTCTATTGGAACATCAAGGCTGGACCTCTCTCTGGTCCAGACTTAACATGTAAGAATTCTCTAGAGATCACACCAGGCTATTCTATGCCAACATATGGATTACTCCATAATCTGAGTCTCAACCATTTTCCCTGCACACTGTCATTGCGGGTACACCCTTCAGCTTTTCTATACAAGAAATCTGTGATGTTCTTAGAATAAAAAATGAGAGATTGAGTGATTTCTCTGTATTTGACTGGAGTAGTAAATACAAAGTTTGTGAGCAGGATGTGAAATTTAACTTGGGGTATTTTCCCTCAAAGAAGACTCAAAATATGTCTCTGGTTGATCGCATTTTGCTGGCTATGGTCACCTACTGCGTCAATGGCAAGTCCACTAGAAATCCAAGCAACATGGATTTCTACGTCACCTATCGCATCAAACATGAGACCCAGCTTAATCTTGCATGGATCATGGTAGAAGTCATGATGGCTGCTCTCCGGAAGGGATCAAAAGCCTTACCTTTTGCAAATATTGTTACCATTCTGCTTAAGTCCAAAGGTATCAGCATTCCTGATGAAGATCTGACAAAGGTGGCTAAGACGAATTACTATGACAAATTCAACATTACTCAAGCCATTGACTCACAAAGAAGGAAGGCTACACAATTCTCGATATTGCGGATGAGGTCGATGAAGAACCTCAAGATGGCGAAGAAAGAACCACTGATCCCGAGTTCCTATCCACCATTCAGCAAATACAGCACACCATTCAGCGATTAGAGCTTCATGATGCTGAGCATATGGCTCGACATTCTCACAATGATTATCGCATTGCTGTGCTCAAAACCGCGATCTTGCAAGCTGTACCTTGGTTTCAATTTCCCTCTGATTTTGATGATTTAAGGAGAGTAACTAGTGGTGCTGGAACTGGTGGTGTTGAAACTGGCGGTGTTGAAAGTGTCAGTGGTGCTGAAAGAATGGACAGGTTTACAGATTTTACAGCTGGAAAATTTGGTTTTGGTAGCTTTACATCCAGTGGTGGAGATACTGGTGCAGGGAACATTTAAAAACAATGATGCTTTGTCTTTTTTTTAAATGACTTTTCAAACTTCTTTGTCTTTTATGATGTTTTGCTTATTGTCTAACATGTTCAAACATCAATGTGTTCTTTCATGAAAAATTATCTTTCTTATTGATGTTTTTTGTTACATGTGTTAGAATGCATGATTCATCATAGGCCACAGAGAAACTTTAGGCATAAAGTGAGGGGAGCATAGGTTAAAGGAGAGCTAACTTTAAAAAAAGTTATGCACATTGTGAAATCATCACAAAGAGGGAGAATGTTAGAATATGTTAAGTTTTGATGATTTGCACAATTGGTACTTGGAACGCCTGATTAGGCGCCTCATGTGAAGTGTTTGAAGGTCAGTATACTTCGAACGCCTACATAAGGCGCCTCACGTAAAGGCTCTGGAAACCAGTACACTTCGAACGCCTACATAAAGTGCTTCATGTGTTGTGGCTGAATTCTAATATACTTCGAACTCCTACACTAGGCGCTTCATGTGTATCACAGAGTCAAAAGTACTTTTCCCCCAAAAATGGGCACGTACATCAAGCAACTTTCTGATAAAAGTCAGAACCACTTCGAACAAGCATGAAGGCTGAGATTAGGCGCTTCATGTGACTTCGAAGGCTTTCAGCTGCCCACATAAGGTGCTTTATGTGACATCAAACGCCTGTTCAATTTCATATAAAGCGCTCTATGTCACATTGAATGTCTGTTCATTGAACAGATTAGGCGCTTTATGTGACCAACGTTACAAATGTCTTATGCTATACTTTCTAACGTCACTTGGCATTTTGTACCCTCCCTTTTAGTGCATTTTCACAGGTTTTCTCTCTCTGTTGAAAAAGTCATATTTCCTCTTCTATCTTTTAACAAGAAGCTTCTCCAAGAAGGGTGCTACCAGCCAAGAGGAGATCTTCAATGAAGAGGACATGCCATCACAAGAAGACAAAGCCCATAATTGGCTCTGCAGAGTTTTCAAACGGGTATGAAATTTCAAAGGAGATAAAACAAGGGTTTCATCTCACTCTTCTCCAACTTTCTATCATTCAAGCTCTCAAGTTTCTCTCAAAGTTTCAAGCTCTCAAAATAGTTGTAATCTTGTATATTTTACTTTATTGTTCAGAGTTGTGTTGTAAAGAAGAAGAAGAGTGTTCTTCTTGTTGACTGAAGATTGTGAGGGACTGTATAGATTGTTGGTCAAGAAGCTAGGGTGCTTCTTGTTTGAGAAATCTAGACCTTGTAGGGTTAGTTGATAGTGTTGTGGTGCACTATACTCCTTACAAGAATTCTTTGAGGGCAAAGAAGTTCTTTGGAGGCTAGACTTCAAAGGGTTAGGTTTCTTGGTTGTGTTCTAGGCGTGTGGCCTAGTTTTTCATTATCGTGGATTTTGGTTTTGATTGTTGTTTCCTCCATAGAAATAACAATCTCCCATTCAAAATCCTTCTTGTGAAAAATCAAGAAGGTAGAGGAGTAGAGTCATTTGACTTGAACCTCTATACATCTTTGTGTTCTTTACGCTTCCGAGTTTTATTCTTTTCAAGAACACACATAAGTATTGGTTGCACTCAAAAACGAAAATTATTCAAGAAAATATCCATACTTGGTGAACACACTATTCAACCCCCTTTTAGTGTGTTCTAAGGGACCTAACACATATGTGTGTATTATATATTACATATGAATTGGTGTCAATAACACAGTAGAAAATATTTCCGTAATTGGCATCAAACAAATATAGTATTGTTAATTAAGTTGATTGGAAACTAAGACGTTTCGGTTAGGTTGACGTCTCTTTTAAGTCCTTTGATGAGCACAAGGCTGAGAATTTGGGGGAAAAAGTTAATTATGTAACATTAATAAACAACAAACTATACTATGATAAACAATTATTGCAGTCCCCTAGGAAATAGTGAATTTGGGTCTAAAAGTTTGGATGGACGGTAAGATTGCAATCCTTTTGCCTGGTTATCTGAAAGCAGTGGAGGCAAGGGTTTCTGGTTTTGTTATACCGAAGCAGGTTATCCAGTCTGATTATCTTGTTTTTACATTAATAAACAACTAACTGTCCCAAGACCAGTGGTTCCAAATAGAATGTTTCAGAAAAAACGTCAGAGGTTCGAACTTTGCCGAAGGTAACAATGTTTGAACTCCCTCCGGCTAGCTGCTAATATGGGAGCACTATTGACCCGTAGAATGATCTGATAGGCTGACAGACCAACCGTCGGTTGTTCCTTTGGTGCCAATGGGGTTCTTATGCTGTCCCTGTGCTATGACAAACTTCTACTAGTGGACCCTGAAAACCTGATTTACATCCCTACACATCCTATGGGACCGGGGGAAGCAGGGACCCTTAGTAGTTTGGGTTCAACCTAATAAACAACTAACTGTTACGGTGATAAATAATTTATCATGCACCAATTCAAAACTTATGACTTTCTACAGGAAATCTACTATTTATCGACCTTTTGGTCTTTTATTAATAGACAAACTTCTACTAGTGAGTCGTAAAAACGTGATTTACATCCCTACACATCTTGTGAGACCAGAGGTAGCAGGAATCTTTAGTGGTTGGGATTCAACCTAATAAACAACTAACTGTTACGATGATAAATACTTAATCACGCACCAATTCAAAACATATGACTTTCTAGCAGGAAATCTACTATTTATCGACCTTTTGGTCTTTTATTAGTATAAATTTGTAAGATAACTTTTCACTTCTTTTACTGCCAATAGACGATGGAGGAGCTTGACTTCCCAGCTAAATTCACAGCCTCTAATATGTGTGGATAACTTTTCCTTGTCATCTTTCCTGTGTAAGATATATACTGTACAATGAACAAAGATCTCATCTTCCACAAAGGTCAGCTCAAATGTAGGCTTAGACCTCTATAAATTCAGTTTGAGATCGGCACCTTACGGGTTAAAAAGTTGTTGGATGATCCGGATTAGCATCTTTAACAAAATCTCATGAAACCGAACTAGTGAAGGCCCGTCAAACCTAACTGATGACCTTTTGTGATATGAAAGATCAGATGCCATTCTATGCAACCAACATACCACATGGTAGGTCCAATCACATGCAAAATGTACCGTACATCCCAACCCTACAAAGCCTTTTCTAGGCCACCATTAATGTAGAGTCTTGGTGTTAGTGAATTTGTATCAGGTCCCCTTTCCTCGTCACACTATCATGCTATTTGAGAGTGAAATTTTGATGAGTTCAGAAAAGGTTTAAAAAAATAAAAAAGATTTATTTTCATTTAAAAATTACAGGCTTGAAATATAAAGATTGTGAGGTAGATCGTCACACATCAATCGATCTATATATGAACCGTGTAAAATTAGAAGTACACTATCTAATATCGATCTCTCAAACAGAACACATCAATCGATTGACGTCAGTCTTGTTCGAAACTAAAAGCACACTCTTCAACGCCGATATCTAAAACAGAAAAGATCGATTGATCGACTTCAGTCAATGTTCACAATTAAAAATATACTATCTAATGTCGATCACTAAAATAGAGAACGTAGATCGATCGTGACGTCGATCTCTAGGCGGTCATCGATCGATCTACGTCGTACAGAATTCAAATTTTCATAGCTATTGCAAACTATCCAAGCTTCTCTAGGATGTCTATAGATCATTCAAATTGAAGTGTGGGATGGTCGATGACAAGTTAGATTTCTTCAAAGTAACTAGTGAAGTGTGAGACTTCCATAGAGGCTGTAAAACGAGATTTACATCTTCTATATATCGAAGAAGCTCAAAGGAGCCAATTGTACATTTTCATCCTTTTCAAGTTTCATCCCTCATTGATGTCAAAAGCACTCAAAAGTGCAAAGTACTTAAAGGTCACCAAGCTCTTGTTGCTACTTTTTATTGTTATATTGGGAGAGTGTTATAGTCTAATATAAGAGAAACTAAATACATTTGATCTTTTTCTTGTGATTTAGACTTGTTGTGAAAGTATCATTCGCCTCTTCTATCAAAACCAATTTCGTAAAGTTCATAGATACAACTTTGATGAAGATGTGAAGAAACAAGTAGAAAAGCTCAATGGCTCTTGCTTGTAGCTGTTATACTAGTTCATGTTGCACATGTTACAGCAATAAGTTGTTGTAGTAGTTGTTAGTGTTCTTATTTCTTATTTCTGTTGAAAATCCACTTTGAAAACAAAGTGATAGTGGAGTAGAATCAAGAAGATTGGAACCACTCTGAATTCATCTTCTTCTCACTTATTTTCGTAAGTATGAGAGTTGGTGTGAGCTCAATCGAAAAAAACCTAAAAATTGTCTAACACTCTATTCACCTCCTCCATGTAAAATGATTGTTACGGATCTAACAATTGGTATCAGAGCTTAATCTTGATTGCTTGGCCAATTTTTCCAAGTAACAAGGCTAAAGATCATTGAAAATGTGGCAAAAACAACCTTCGTTTCCTCTAGCTCAAGTCCCAATCCATTCACTATATTTTTGGCACCAAATACCAAATTTTTCATATTTGATGCATCTAGCTATTCCTTAAAATAAATATAGGATGAATGCATATTTGTGTGGATGTGATTATAACACATGAAAAATGGTCATTAAGGGAATACCTCCACCAAATAGGCTGGATGAAAGTAAAAAAAATTATCATAAAGGAGTTGGATGACTACAATGATGAGGATAAGAAGAATTATGAGCGAGAAGGAAAGTTCTTGAAATCGTTCATCTCTCCCTCTCATACAAGGAGCTAATGAAGGTTCAAAACATCTTCTCCCCACATGAGACATATTAATATCAGAGCATGCACAACAGCGTAATTATCATGGATGCGCTCCACCATCTCGAAATAGAGACTATGAGAAAAAACCCATTTTTTAATCAAATATTTTAAGATCGAATAAATCACAACTTCTTCAAAATTTTATTTATCAAAAATCACTAATTTTCATAAAATTTACCAGATCGACCTATCATCGCTAGCTTAACCATAAAAAAGATCATTAAAAAGCGTGAGCCATTATTAAAACATCATAAAGTTGTAGATTTATCCACGTATCTTGATGTTGATTCAGTAGATCTTTAACTTGTTCCTTTCTCATCTAGCTCACTCTACAAAGGTCGAAGTTGATTCAGTATATTCGATTTTAATATCCACGTACCTTTTAGTTGATTCAATAGATTTTCCACTTGCTTCTTGCTCATCTAGCTCACTCTACAAAGATTGAAGTTGATAAAGTAGATTTTTATCAAACATGAATGAAGAGGATCATGATGATAGAAAATCAATGTGACTCTTAGTGATTTTCTTTCCTCTAAGTCTTGAGTTCAACTCCGAATGTCTTGTTGTCAAAAAAAACTTCGAGTCCTTTTTTTGTATATGTAGTAAATCAACTGCATTTTGTGTAAATTTGTCTTTTATTTTTAAGATTGGTTGAGATATATATGCTCATTCTTTTTTTTTTTGGTTAAAATGTAAATATTTCATTTAACCAATGATCAAAATAGGATCCGAGCATTTACACGTCCACTGGGCATTCTCATGATGTAGGTCATACAATCACCAAAACATACTCTAAATGTCATGTACTTGCATTAATCTATACACATGAGTAGTAACTCTATGGACTACATCCCGGGCTATAGGAATACAATTCTCAAAAATTCTAAGATTTCTAGCTACCCACAAACAATAAATGGTAGCAGCAAACGCGGCCTTAATGAACCTTGCCCTATTACTTCTCTTTTGCACATGTATCCGTGCCCATCGTAGGAGCGCATTAAGAGTGTTAAATTTTCTCGATATGGATAACGATTTTAAGATTTCATCCCAAATTTGTGCTGCCAGTGAACATTCAAACAAAAGATGTTCCCTCGTCTCAACAGTACTCGAACAAATCGGACATGTCAAATCTGTGAGGACATAACGAAGCCTCTCCCTTGTTGGCAATCTATTCTTAGCTGCCAACCAAAAATAAAATTGTGCTTTGGAGTGCTAGTGGAATCCCAAACTATTGGATCCCAAGAAATCTTCAAACCCTTGCATCTCAAGGTTTTGTATGCATTAGAAGTAAATGAGTCATTAGTACCTTCGCATCGACAAAGGGCTTCTGTGCAATTTGGAATTTCACCAAAGTAAACAAGAACCTCATCTTTAATATGCAGCAACTTCTTAATGAAAACCGAAAATGAAGGTTTGGCATGTAGACTCCAAAAATTAACCCGTATGCCATAAAAGTGGTGAATCCAACAAACCCATAGTGAATCTTTTTTGTTCTAAATATTCCACAAATGCTTGGTTAAGAGTGCTTTATTCCAAGCGGGGAGATCAAAAAGACCCAAGCCTCCTTCAAGTTTAGGCCGGCATACATCCTTCTAAGAAACCAATGCTTTTTCTGATTTTCACCCCGCATACTCCATATAAAATTTCTAGCAATTTTCCCCAAGCCCTTCTGCACACCCGAGGGAATAGGTAGGACACCTATCCAGAAAGCATGAACACCTTGGAGTATTCCTCTGATAAGTTCTATTCTCTCTGCATATGACAAAGACTTCACATTCCATAAAGCCATTAAGGATTAAATTCTTCTTATGTAAACATCAAAATGCCCCAATTGTAACGCCTTACCTGCAATGGGAAGGCCAAGATAGAGAAAGGGGAAGGAACCTATTCTTAGTTCAGTCAGTGTGTGGAACCTCTGCCTTTCAACCTCGCTAAACCCAGCTAGATAAATTTCCGATTTGGAAAGGTTGCATCTCAAGCCCGAAGTGTTACCAAACTCCTCCAGAATGTCCATCAAAGCTTTGACCGAGACCCTATCACCCTTTGAAAACTACAAGAGATCATTCGCAAATGCAATATGTGTTATTTTGTGCTTGACACATACTTCTGTTGGACCTTGCACCTGCAATAAACACCACTAGAGGGGGTGAATAGCGGTTAGCGGAAATTACATTACGACCCTTGATAAAAATCCCCTTTGAAAACAGAATTGGAGACTACCTTAGATTCAGAACCCGTTTTTGAAAAAATTCAAAAATCCCCGTACACAACTCCAAAAATTATTAAAATTTCCAGAACTTAACTTCAATGTTTTGACATGACTCTATCCACAAATTAGAAAAAAATAAGATCGTTGGACCCTTCAAACAAATAAAAAGATTCAGATGGTCAATCTGGACAGAATGTTGCTGAAATTAAAAAATGCGTTTCTCTTGGAACACTTAACCAAAAACGTTGATATTTATTTCAAAACACTCCTTAGGATGTCTAGTTTATGTTTCAAAAAGGCTGACCTTAAACAATTCTTGATTAAAACAGAATTCAACTTTTCTCAAAACTGGTCAGATTGCAGCCAGATTGGAGCAGTTATAATGCAAAGACTGAAAAACTAACTTTCCCTTGCTTAAATCAAGTGATTCTTGTTGAAAATGAAAGCTAACAGTCCGAAGTATAACTCCACCAAATATCACGAATTTTGAAAGCGTTTAGCTATTTTTTCCAAATGTGTGAAGTTGTGTGAAATCTGCAGTGAAAAACAGGCAGAATGCAGAAATGTAGAAACAATATAAGAACACCGAGAATTTATCCTGGTTCGGTCAATGTGAACTACTCCAGTTTCAAGGAACACCTTTCCTTGGATTTCAGTATGGTATGAACCAAATTACAACAAGAACCAAGCTTGATCCTTGGGTTAAATACCAACCCTATTCAAGACTTGGATGAACACCTCTATGCAACTCTTGGTTGCAACACCCCTATCACCTATTGATGTAGCCTTATAGATTTGGCTAATCAATCTTACAAATGAAACACAAGAGGCTTGTAGCTCTACAACAAATACAACAAGAACACCTTGGCTACAAAGAATGAAACAAGAATGGAGAGTAGAAGAAGATAGCAAGACAAATCAACTTTTTCTTTTCAAGTGTGTTCTTCTTCTTCACCATTGCCTCCTATTCATAGTGTGAAGTGAGCCTTGAAGATAAGAACTCTTATATGTCACCATCTTCATCATCAATGCTTAAGTGTCTTCACATTATTGGTTGGCCACCTAATCACCTTGGCAAAATGAAGAAGAATGATTGGTCCACCTTAGAATTCAGCATGGCCGACTTTATCCACCTTGGAATCGCCTTGATTATCCTTTGGAAAATGAAGATAATAAGAATGGAATATGCTACAAGAATCCTTCAACTCCTTGCCATGAGAATAGGACATGTGAAGGCTTCCATTTGACTCAAAAAATCTTCCATAAACAGCCATATAGCCGTTGGGTTCAAAGTTGAAATTTTCAAGTTGGCAATTTTGCCAACTAGCTTCTTTTTTATTGGTCTAATTTTCATCAAGCCATAAAATGAGTACACCATCATTTCCATCTGTTAATACACGTTTTGAGGCTTGCATATATGCGTATCAACTCAGATTTGTGAAGAAGAAATCAACAAATAATAGTTGACAAGATTATGTCAACATATAATACCAAAATTCTCACTATTTCTTCTTGTATGTAGTGATCATTTTCACACCTTGAACACCTTTAAATTCTATGAAATATGATGACAAATATACTCCAATAACATATAGAAGAAGGTCTTCAAGAAAGAAATAAAATGTGACATCACAACCCATCATATATCCTGCTACTGTCAATAATATCATCATTTGAGAAAAATAATATAAAACCACCATATAATCTTCAAGATAATCATAACTCAACTCCAGAATGAAAATAAGAATATACTCAAGAGATTCCTTGAGTGAAAATACCAAAAATACCTCAGGGATAAAATGACCAAAATGCCCCTGTTGAGAGAAACTTCAGAAATGACCCCGATAGTCATAAATGAATATAATAACACCTTTATCATGATAAATATGATGAGAATAAGTCCTTGAAGTATTTCTACCATATCATGTTCTTACAAAACTCAAAATACCAATTTTGTCCTTTTTGGTAAGTTGTAGAAACTTCCAAGGCACATTAGTCACCAGACATTTATATTTATCAAAATCACATAATAATCACCTAATGAACATATATAAATCACGTAAAAATGACAACAACCATTTTATCACATTTTAGAAAAATATTTCTAAAACCCTAGACATAGATCGATCGAAGTACCTCAGCTTCAGAGATCGATGTCTGACAGTGAGTTTTAGAATTTGTCTCACCTACATCGATCGATCGAAGTGAGGGTTTAATGTATACATTGATCGATTGATGTATCTCAGGTTTAGAGATTGATGTCTCACACTAAGGTTTTGAACTTTCTCTCCCTTACATAGATCGATCGATGTGAGGGATCGAAATACATCGATCGATCGAAGTGCAACAACCTGAGAGATCGACGTCATTTTTCTCAAATTTTTCAACTTTAATCACATATAACACCATGTGTGACATTTTTATGTATTCGCCACTTAAAATCATGACTTTGAAAATTATCTAAACATATTTCTCAAAAACTCTATCCCCAAAACAAAAAAGAAAAGGAGAGATGGGGTCCCCTTGCCTAAGTCCTCTCTCACCCTTAAAGTGTCCTTCCAGCGAGCCATTAATGGAAATGGAATAGGAAGTGGTTGTGACACACTCCATAGTCCATTGTATGAATTTCTGTGGAAATTGAAGGCTAGTAAGAAGATCTTCTAAATAACTCCAAGAAATCTAGTCAAACGCCTTCTTTATATCAACTTTAATCAAGCACATAAGCAATGTCCATTTTCTACCATATTGTCTTATTAGCTCTTGAACCAACAAGATGTTTTCCGACATAGCAAGTCCTTGCACAAAACCCAATTGAGCCTCATCAACGAAATTTGCCATAACAAGTGATAGTCTCGAAGCAAGGATTTTTTATATTACTTTGTAAATCACATTGCATAACGAAGGTCTAAACTCTCCCACTTTCCTAGCATTTTCCACCTTGGATATTAATGCAATAATGGAATGATTGAGCTTCTTGCGAGTCCTTCCATTTTCAAAAAACTCGAAAATGGCTCCCGGTACATCTTCACCAATGATCCCCCATGCTTTCATAAAGAAGTGATAAGAATATCCATCCGGTCCAGGTGATTTATCCTTGCCAATTGAGAAAATAGCTCTTCAAATCTCCTCGGCCTCCACTGGAGTAATAAGAAGATCTACTGAATTGTGATCCTGCAGGTGGCCATGTTTTAAGATCTCCAAATTAATAGACCTACAATTTTCTTTAGCCCCCAAAAGTCCTTTGTAGAAATTGAGAAATTCATCAGCAATTGCTGATCTTGAGGTTGCAAAGGAACTATCAAATTTCACAATAGACAATATCTTTCCCTTAACCTTGCTTCTTTTAACCCAGGAATAGAAAAATTTGGTGCTCTGGTCACTCAACCTTATGAATAGCCCCTTAGCCAATTGACAATATAAGCTTTTTTCCCATTTTACCAACCTGTTTGTGATTATCTGCTGGATCTAAGAGACTCTTGAAGTTGCTGATTATTATGCTCACTCTGAAATTTAGTTTGTAGATCTTCAAGGGCTGCTTTTGATCTGAAATTGAGTTTCTGTAATCCCCTCTTGATATTCTTCAATTTTCTACATACTGTAAACATTTTCATCCTCAGGTACTCTTCCTCCCAAAAGTCTTTCACCAAACCCAAAAAATCTAAATGCTCAGTCCACATGTTAAAAAGCTTAAAGCAAAGATTGGGCCTTGCACCTAATCTTTCTGTGTAGATAATCCCGGGTGAATGATCCGAGATGCACCCAGAGACAGAAAAGTGCGCATAGGAGGAACTGAACCTGTCTAGCCAAGCATCATTCACCAAAGCATGATCTAGTCTACTTTTAACTTTACCATTTGTCCAAGTGTACTTGCATCCTGAATAAGGAAGTTCAACCATGAAGCATTTCATACAAAATCCATGGGGTCTCTCAACTCATACGAAGAGACTTCTCTGCCATTGACATTTTCATTATCTGAAAAGACTGAACTAAAATCACCTAAGATCACCCATGTGAGGGATCTTCTAATAATAAGTTGTTCCAGCTCCATCCACATACTCCTTCTTTCTACTATTTTGTTGTGTCCATAGACGAAAGACAGCAACACTTGCATACTATCCACCAAGGAAGTAATCTCACAGTTCAATCCTTGATCATAGACCCCTAAATTAACAAGTGAGACCGTTGTGGGTCCCAAAAAAAGTATTCTACTCCCTGTATGCACATCAAAACTGCTAGTATATTTCCAACCACAAAAAACACTTCTAATCAGGGACTGGAAGTTCCTCCCAGACAGTTTAGTTTCTAACAAACCAATCACATCTATTCCATTTTTTTTTGGTGAAATCATAAAGTACTATTTAGGGGTAGTACCTTATCCTTGAGCTTTGAAGGATGGTCCCTCAAATCCTTTGCCATTCTATGTTTGTCCTTCTTGAAAAGGACTTTGACAAATTTTTCCGACTGATCCAGTTCCTGATCTATTCTTTCCTCCAGTTGGCTATCTACCTCCTCCATTTAATGATTTTTCGTAGCCTCTTCTTGCTGCATCCCCAGCTCCAATGCCTATATAGGCATTAGATAGGAAGTTTTCAATATTCTCCTGACTATGTTCCTTCAGATAGACATCAATCTACCTTTCCTCTACTGGGATCTCAACTTCCTGACCTGAGGATTCAGGAACTAGCACGCCTTTGCTCTTTTGTGGATCAACAGAAGGAGGCAGTTTCTTTGGACCTTCTGTTATCCTTCGCTTCTCTCCTTTCCTTATATGATCTTTCCGTCTCTTTTCATCTTTAATGAAAATTTCATGCCACTTGGAGGTATGTCCAATTCTACCACATACTGTACAGTGCATTGGAACCCTTTCGTAGTAGATTTCTTATTTTTGTACTTTTTCCAGCAAGGTTATGTCTATTGATTTTCGTAACTCTTTAGAAATATCAATCTCTATTAGAAGTCTTGCATAATTAAAAGTATCCTTCTTGGCAGTAACTTGATCTATGCTAATGGGGTTGCCCAAGTGAGAGGCAATACAGCTGAGGAACTGCTCATTCCAGAGTATTAAAGCCAGATTGTTGAGTCTAACCCAGATTGGAACCAAGTTCATTTCTTCATGTCCAAAGCTAAAATACTTAGGCATTCGCTTAAGCATCAGTGGTTTCCCATTAACAAAATATGGCCCATCCAAGAGCACTTCAAGAATCTCCTCAGCTCCATCAAATTAGAAGATTATCCAACCTGAGTCATGTATTTGAAGCCTGTGCTTTCCCTTCCAGGTCCTTGTGACCTGCTTGAGGGGTCCTAACCCCAGAAAAGA
>AP025044.1:38182961-38196471 GCA_036186865.1 Eustoma russellianum
AAACTCTACCATCCCGGAATATTTCCAAAAAATGAAGAGTCTGGCCGACACTCTTGCGGCCGCTGGGCAGCCCCTCAATGACTTCGAATTGGGGTCCTTTATTCTCGCCGGACTAGGACCGGAGTATGATCCCTTTGTCACTTCTGTCACTACTCGTGTAGACCCTCTCCTCTCACTACTGATGAGTTATATGGCCATCTACTTGCGCATGAATCTCGGTTGGAGCAACACACTCTTCCCACAACTGAGACCTTTCCCTCAGCACACATGGCAGCCCGCCAAGGACGCGGGCGAGGACGGAGGAGCCCGCCCTCCTTTTCTGGCACACGCAACCAACAGTTCAACACCCGCGGGAATCGTGGCCGTGGCAGAGGGGCTCGCACGTCTGGCCCTATCCGTCGGATCCTACCAACTCTCCACGTCCTACGTGTCAGGTATGTAACAAGGTTGGTCATATTGCCCTTCACTGCTATAACAGGTTTAATCATGCTTACAATGGTGAGCAACCCTCCAACCCTGCGGCCTTCATGACCACTCCGTCATTCCATGACTACAATTGGTATCCGGATACGGGAGCCTCCAATCATCTCACATCTGACTTTAACAACCTCAACATCCATTCCGAGGAGTATTTGGGAACTGACAAGGTTCAAGTTGGCAATGGCGCCACTCTTCCCATTACGCACACAGGTTCTGCCTCTTTACCTACAAGCACTCACAAATTCACTCTCAAAAATGTCTTACATGTACCACAAATCACCAAAAATCTCATTTCTGTTAGTCAATTTACCACCGATAATAACTGTTATCTTGAGTTTCACCCAAAATTTTTCTGTGTTAAGGACCAACTAACGGGACGCACCCTCCACCGCGGACCGAGTAATGCTGGCCTGTACTCCTTCTATGCGCCACACTCTACTCCAAAATACCCTCAAGCTTACATTGGCGCAAGAGCCTCTCTCAACACTTGACATGGCCGTCTCGGACACCCAACCTTTCGGACTGTTCGTCGTGTCATCTCCAAGTCTTATCTTCCAGTCAATCCCAGCAAACCTCCCACAGTGTGCTCAGCTTGTCAACAAGGAAAAAGCCATCAACTCCCCTTCCCCTCTTCACCCAATCGTTCTAAATTCCCTTTAGATCTTTTATTTGCTGATGTATGGGGACCTTCCCCTATTCCGTCAATAAATAGTGAACGTTATTACCTCAGTTTTGTTGATGATTTTAGTCGGTATACATGGATTTTTCCTCTACATACTAAATCTGATGTCTTTCGCATTTTTCTACATTTCTGCAACCAAGTTGAACGTCTATTTGATCGCAAGATTAAAGCATTACAATCTGATAATGGCAGTGAATTTCAAAAATTACACTCATTTCTCACGACCCATGGCATCTCTCATCATCTAACATGCCCACACACCCACCAACAAAATGGCTCAGTCAAACGTAAACACCGCCACATAGTTGAAACAGGCCTCACTTTACTAAGCCATGCCTCCCTTCCTCATCACTTTTGGGTCGATGCTTTCACCACAGCATGCTATCTAATTAATCGCCTACCCACTCCTCTTCTATCACATAAATCACCTTATGAACTTCTCTTCCACCAATCACCCGACTATACATTTCTAAAAACATTTGGCTGCGCATGTTGGTCCCATCTACGACCTTATAATCAACACAAAATCCAATTTCGCTCCACACAATGTCTCTTCCTCGGATACAGCACAAACCATCATGGCTATAAATGTCTCGATCTCAACTCTGGCAAAATCTATATCTCTCGCAATGTCATCTTCGATGAAACTCTATTTCCTTACTCTCACCTCACCCAACCACTGTCCACCTCCCTAACCCCATTGACCACCGTAATGCTCCCTCCCCTTCCCACTCCAGCCGACACACCAGCACCCCCAACTTCTACTCATACTGATCCCACATCGCTAGAAATCAACCAACCCAACCCCCCCTCGCCGCACACCCTCAGTAACCCCCATCGAAACATGCCGTCCCTCCCTCACTCCCCAACAGATCATCCTTCACCATCTCTCCCTTATACAAACCAACACCCCATGCAAACAAGATCAAAGGCCAACATACATAAACCCAAACAACTAACGGATGGCACCATACGATACCCCCCTTCCACACGCCTTACTCACAACTACACAATCTCACTCTCCTGAACCCACATCCTACACCACTGCCTCAAAATCTCCTGAGTGGCGCCAAGCCATGACACTTGAATTTGACGCTCTACTTCGCAATGGCACATGGACACTTGTTCCCCCCACTCCCTCTATGAATATTGTAGGTTTCAAATGGGTTTTCCGCATCAAGAGAAAAGCTGATGGTACACTAGACAGGTACAAAGCACGTCTCGTTGCAAAGGGATTTCATCAGCAACCTGGTATTGACTATCATGACACTTATAGTCCAGTGGTGAAACCCACTACTATTCGTACTGTCTTATCTATTGCGGTCTCTCTTCGCTGGCCGATCCAGCAAATTGATGTTCAAATGCATTTCTTCATGGCTTTCTTGATGAAGAAGTTTACATGTCACAACCACCAGGTTTTACTCATCCGCAATATCCTAATCATGTTTGTAAGCTCCGCAAGGCACTCTACGGACTAAAGCAAGCTCCTCGTGCATGGTTTTCTCGACTGAGTACCCGCCTAGTCGAGCTCGGCTTCTCTAGCTCCAAATCTGATACTTCTCTCTTCATCTACAACTCAGCAAACACCATTATCTATATTTTGATATATGTTGACGACATCATCATAACAGGATCTAGTACTACCGCGATCCAACACCTATTGTCCGCACTACATGCTGATTTTGCCATCTAAGAACTCGGCTCACTACATTATTTTCTTGGTGTTGAAGTCATACACACATCCGATGGTTTATTCCTCAATCAACAAAGGTACATTCTTGATCTTCTTAAACGCACCAAAATGGAACATGCGAAACCTATATCATCGCCCATGACTGCCGCCCACACGTTATCCCTCTTCTCTGGAGACCCCCATTCCGACGTCACTCAATATCGCAGTACAGTTGGGGCCTTACAATATATCTCTCTCACACGCCCGGACATCTCCTTTGTTGTCAATAAGGTATGCCAATTTATGCATCGACCTACTAGCACACAATCTCTCACGGCTTGTTGCTCCGCCGCGCCCCTTCCATGAAACTTGAAGCCTATTCTGACGCCGATTGGGCTGGATGTCCGGATGATCGGAAATCCACAAGCGGGTATTGCGTCTTCCTTGGTCCAAATATTATTTCTTGGAGCTCACGTAAACAACCAACAGTGTCACGATCCAGCATAGAATCAGAATATCGAGCCCTTGCAGCAACAGCATCCGAGCTCATATGGCTTCAATCGCTATTACGCGAGCTAGGCATTTACCTCCCACAACCTCCGACGCTATGGTGTGACAATATTGGTGCTACATATCTTTCCTCAAATCCGATGTTTCATGCCCGCACAAAACACATTGAAATTGATTTTCATTTCGTCCGAGATCGCGTCCAAAATCGTTGCCTTGATGTTCGATATCGATGCACGCAAGATCAACTTGCGGACATTCTTACCAAACCACTTGTCTCACGACGGTTCATTACTTTACGCGCCAAACTCAACGTCCAACCACCGCCGTTGACTTTGCGGGGGCGTGTTAAAGCAAATATTCAAGATAAGGATAAAAGTGAAGATTAGAAGATCAAGACTTCAAACTCAAATTCATTATCCTATCTTTATCTCTTTGTATTTGGATACCTCATCTTATCTTCTGTTGTCTTTTGTATTTGAAATATTATCTTGTAAACAGTTGTAAACAAGTTTGATTTCCAACATGTAATCGCAATATATGTATGACAACCGATGCCAAGCCTGCACAAGTGAGCAAGCCGCATTTAGCAAACTCTTGTGCAATTTCCTTTATACTTTGTTCATTACTCTTTTAATTGTCGTGACCGAAACTAGACACACATAAAACTAAAAAGGATGTAGCAAAATATTTTAATAATCAAAACACTGGATAGTTAGCTGGCTTATTTGACGTAAATCTGTCAATTTATTATTTCTTTTGATAAGTAACTACAGGTAGAAACTAAAAAGTTCGATTATAAAACTGAAACGAACCGAGCATAGGTTGTGACGTACTTGAAATAACAACAACAACAACAATAAATGCACCATAGATATTAGTCCTTTCTGTTAATGAAGAATATTGTCTTAAATATCTCAAGCAAAACTGTATATGAGGACGGTCAGAAAATGTATAAAATAAAATATACATTTGTATAAATATAAACTGGGAATATATACGTGTGGGTTATGGGCTATTAGAATGAGTCAATTTATTGTTATTGTTTGGAAAAGGATGAGTCTATTCCACGCACACGGGGTTGACTCTGAAAAAAATAAAAAGAAAAGCTTTGGTTGTTTTCCTTTTCCCGCCTTGAATCAAATGCTTGTGGATCTTGCAGTGTTAATGACTTAAAATAAAGCAATTTAGTCAATTCTTCTATTGTTAGAACCACAGGGTTTTTTTTTTGTTTTTTAATTTTGCACAACTATCTGACTTCTTTGTGTTTCCATTTCCAATGGAGATAATGACACACTTTTCTTTGACTTTGAAATATAATGTCATAAAGCAAAATGATTCACTAAATTAGATGTTATTCTTATATTATGAAGTATCAGTTAACCGACATAACTTGATGCAATTTTTATTATGGGAAACAATCTCTGTGTGTTTCTAACACATGAGTATGATTGCGTATATCTGACATCTTATATCCTGCTATAGACACGAGCTTCTAAAATAATAGAGTAATGTTGTTATTGTATGTGACTTCTTTGTCGAATTTATATCTGGAGTTTGAAGACGCCCTTCTAAACAGCAAATTTTGCTAAAAGAATGCAAGGCCAATGCTTTGTCCTTAGGCTTATAGTAGTTTCAACTTTCAAGAATTTGGTTCCTTCTGATTTGTTTTCAATAAAAATAATAACAACAACAACAATAATAGTAATAACAATAACAACAACAACAATAATTCGTATCAACAAAAATGCATTATTTCAACAGCTTATTAGAGATTTGCCATTATTATTAGTGTAATGATATATATTTAGAATGAGTTATTAGTATATTGTTACTTGGAGCAAAAGGTCATTCTCTAATCCTGGAGGTCCCACCGCTCCAGCTCCAAGGAGCATTGTGGAGGATACAAATCAGGAGTCCAACTAACTACTAGGTTGCGTGAGGACTTACGCAGTGACCAACATAAGGTGCTCCCACAAACTAGGCCTTCGGCTTAGCAGCAGTAGAACACCCACATTTTGCGTGTCCCTGGATTCGAACTCTTGATCTTTTGAAGCAAATCTCAACCTGAGTACCAACTGGACTGTGTGCTCTGAGAGCTATTGGTATAATGTTACTTGATAGTGTATAATATTGTACTAACTTAGTTGATTGGTCAAAGTTTGCGGTCCAAAGTTTTAGTAAAGGAGAAGAGTTTTTGTGTCAAAAAAGAAGTAAAAAAAAAAAGAAAAGGAACAAAAAAAGAAGGGTTTTACGAAGTTATAACAGAAAACATAAAATATTGTGAGTCAAAATGATTATAGATCAAATTGAATATCTTAGTGATGACAGTATTAATCTTGATACATATAAAATTTCCTTCAGGTTGTAAACCTTATACTTTTTCTCACATGCGAGTCTAGTTACAGGAAAGACATTCTAACACAGTGCAACTCCTCGATAAAAGGTGTTCCTGGTGTACTAGGCTCTTTCGTTTGCGTAGAGGGCATAGAAGGACCTAATCGCTTCGCGATCTGATGCACGCAGTCTTACCCTGCACTTTTTTGTGCAAGTAGCTGTTTCTGCGGCTCGAATCCGTGGCATCAAAGACACAAAGCAGCAACCTTACCGGCTGCTCCAAGGCCCGCCCTTTAAAGTTTAACATTACTAAACACTAATATAAAGCAGAGCCCCAAAGGCATATTCCAGTTGGTACTCAGGTTGGAATTTGCTCCAAGAGGTCAAGAGTTCGAATGACCTGGTTTGTGGGGACACCTTGTGTTGGGATTTGCTCCAAGAGGTCAAGAGTTCGAATAACCTAGTTTGTGGGGACACCTTGTGTTGAGATTTGCTCCAAGAGGTCAAGAGTTCGAATAACCTGGTTTGTGGGGGACACCTTGTGTTGGGATTTGCTCCAAGAGGTCAAGAGTTCGAATGACCTGGTTTGTGGGGGACACCTTGTGTGGGTAACTTCGTAAGATCTCACCCAATCTAGGAGGCCGCTAGTTTCCTGATTTACATCCTCCACGCAGCATCTCACCCAATCTAAGAGACCGCTGGACTCCTGATTTACATCATCCACGCAGCTCCTTGGGGCTGGAGCAGTAGGGGCCGGTTGAAGCATTTCACCTTTTGCTCCAATATAAAGCAGAAAATTTAACTGAAATATTTTCTAATGTTACGATGTAGAGAAATATACATATTCGAAAACTAATATAATACTAATAAGGGATAATTACCTTTACCTTCTCTGTGGTTTGGCTAATTCGCCAAAAATTTTCCTGTGTTTTGAAAATAGACTTTTACCTCCCCTCTAGTTTGGGTTAAAGTGATTTCCGGCCAACTCCGTTCAAACCATAGGGGTCTGTGTTGGCCGGAAACCACTTTAGCCCAAACTAAAGGGGAGGTAAAAGTCTATTTAGCCAAACCACAGGAAAATTTTTGGCGAATTAGCCAAACCACAGGGGAGGTAAGGGTAATTATCTCGAATTATTAACTTTTAAAACTACTGCTCACTAGCTCCTCCACTTTAGAGGGTACTTTTCATCGACTTTTATTTTGTTCTCAACCTAGCTACCCTCCATTGGTTAAACCTACGCTTATGACATTGAGGTCACGGATTCGAGCTGCGGAAATAGCCTCTTGCATAAAGTATAGAGTAAGACTGCATACATCGGATCGCGAAGCGATCCGGCCCTTTTCCAGACCCTGTGCAAACGCGGAAGACTGGTGCAGCGAGAACGACGTTTTATAGACCAATTATCAGCCGCTTTTTAGGAGAATTCCAGTCAATGTCCCGTTATCCTTGTTCACTTTCATGTTTGATAAACTATTAACAGCGTATCTATTATTCTGTTCACTTTAACTTTTTTTGTTATATACGTAATCTTTACCTGTTAAATTATTAACATGTATTTCTGAAATTCATGGAGTATGTAGTAAGATTTGTGCTCAACTCAACACGAAGTAATCAAACAAAGCTAATGTGATGGCCACGTGAAAAGAATAGCAACACTGTTGTATATGTATCATCGTACATATTCCTGTCCAGAATATTTGCTTCCTTCCAATGGGTGCATGCCACCACATCATGAGTTGGCAACCCATTTATGAGCTTTTTGCATGGGTTGTGGACTTATGGATTTTTGTTACATAATGTTTTACAATGTACGTTCTGAATTTGACTACATTCTTAGCTTTTTTCATTTAGAAGTCATCAAATCGTGGTAGTAAAATTTGTCGTGGTACACATTGATATTGATGGAAAGAAAATAAGAGTCGTAACATTTGTATATTGGTATTATAATGCATGTATTATTATTATTATTATTATTTTATTTTATAAAATAATATAATACGATATATTGAAAAATCAACTGTGACAATATTTTTAAGGGATAATCACATTTACCTCCCCTGTGGTTTGGCTAAATAGACTTTTACCTCCCCTCTAGTTTGGGTTAAAGTGGTTTCCGGCCAACACAACCCCCTATGGTTTGGACGGAGTTTGCCGGAAACCACTTTAACCCAAACTAGATGAGAGGTAAAGGTCTATTTTCAAAACACAGGAAAATTTTTGACGAATTAGCCAAACCACAGGGGAGGTAAAGGTAATTTTCCCTACTAATAAAACAGATTAACATTCTAAACACCAATCTTTTTTAAGCACCTGTATTGCCATGTAACTTCACGAGTATGGCTTGGTTTAGTAGCAGTAGGATTTATGAATAAATATTGCCTAAAATATATGAAATGATTAAATTAGATGCCGAAATTCAAGAGACAGGTGTCAATGAATTATACATTTGAATTCAATATTTCTATATATGATCAAGTTCAACTACCAACTAAAGGTAGGTGTTGACAATTACTAGCAATTAATTAGTACATTTTGCAGTTGGAACAAATAACATTTTTTAGTCCAAAATTTGATTTTATTGGGGATATACTTTGTTTTTGATTTTGGGAGCGCCTTATTGAACTTCACAGAATCAAATTGAATTTTATTTTTCGATACATTTTTTTTTTACTCTAATTCGTTTTTAAATATGGTAGTCCAGTGTTGGATTTACTTCCATTGCGTTTTAATTTTGTAGGAATGATATAGATGATTTAATTTTAAGAGAAATCAAAATAGTAAATTCACTTTTAAAAGGGTTGTCTAATGTAAGATATACGTGCTTAGTAAATGAAGATGGAGCTAATTATAAGAGCCCAAGCAATTTAAGTCTATATTCTAACGATCATTTTAAATTTACACACCTAAAACGTTCTTAAATTTACATTCTAACGCTAAATTTAAAGCCGAAAATTTAAACAAACCTTAAACCTGAACCTTCGAATATAAGTTTAAACCCTAAGCCCTAAATGTAAACATTAAATTTTAAGAACATAAATGAAGAAAATACATTCTTCAATAAAAGTTATCTTCAGTAAAATTATCTCTATTTGACGACGGTTCACAACTTCCTTTGTTACAACATAACAAATGGCGTTCTATGCGTACTAAGCTTCTGCGTTTGTACAGCATCCGGGAAGAGTCCGAATCGCTTTGCGATATGATTTACGCAGCTTTATCTTATACTTTGTACAAGAGGAATTTGATTGAAGTCTCATATTTGAACTTATTCTAGAACGAGCTAAACAAACACATTACTTGATAATATTCACTAACTCAGAAAAAACTAATTTCAGATTTTTTTTTATTTTTCAGATGGCTATTTAATTTGTATATTGTTAAATGATGGTATTATATAGTTACAAATAAGGACATTAACAAATGCCAATCAGGCACGGCTCAAGTTGTTTGAGTTGAGACCCCAAAACCAAAAAACAATAGTTTCAAACCTCTACAAATGCAAATTCTTTACACATTTATATTGGTTTAATCCCTACTTTTAAGTAGTCTATTCCTTCATGTATTATTATAGTATCTTCACATTTATAATGGTTATTTGTCCATGTATTAAGTGTTGTAGTGGCTATTTCTTCATCATATAATAAAATGTAATGTAATTCATGTATCAAAATACATACTCCATCTGTTCCAAATATGTTGTTTCGGTTTCTATTTTGGTTTGTCTCAAAACTACTATCTCCTTTCTGAAATAGGATTCCATTAGTAGTCATAGTTATCATACTGCTGTTTCAATTATTATTTATATGATTTATTTGACTTACTTCACTCAACCTACTAAGAATATAATATTAATAATGATCAAAATTGTCGAATGCTCAAATTTTATTCAAATTAAACTAAGATTATATTTTTTTTTGGAGAGGAAGACTATTATTGATATATCAAGCGGGACTGATATTTTATGGTAAGACTAGCAGCGTGAATTAATAATATTAGTTCATGCCGTAAACTCAATAAATAAATAAAATTTGGCATTTATTTCATTGCCAAACATAAGAAGGAAAAATATACTCATCTAGCATGGTTAGAAGAAATTTTTTCGAATCAACCAGAATAAGAATTTGATGAATTTATTTTCTTTAGTGTTGGTGGAGGACTAGTACATGCAATTGCAAGTCAAAGGTTTGGAAGTAATTTAATTCATTATACGGTTTTTTATTAAGACAATAATGCATTGTTCTTTTTAGACTTATAAAAATATAGACCTCATATTAGTATAATGCTTCAAAAACCTGTATTGATATAGCTTAATGAAAAAGGGTAGGGTGTTAACAATTAATGCCGGCGATCTATATTACGAACATACGAATCTTATTAATAGTTGCCCACATGTCATATATCTCAGTTGGTCTCGGTGATGCAGATTTGCTACAAAATGCAAGGTTCAAGTCCCACACACTGCAGTGTGAGAGCAACATCTTTAAACTCCAATGAGAGGTCTTGTCTTGTAGATCTGTCGGCACTGTGTCTCCACTTAGCATGTCACTGAGTATATGATTTACATCTTCTCAGTTGCCTCGTCGGATCGGGGTGTGGGGACTCTTTAGATTGAGGCCCAACGTTTTTGCTACAAACCTATCAATAGTTTGAATTCAGATTACTTATAAATTTATTGAGATGAAGCAAACTTTGAACATATCTACTCAGACACATCCGCACTGCTGATGTTACATAGATACCTTTATTTATTGATGACCAACTTTTTCATGATATTTCAAAAATATTAACGGGCTGGATTGATCAATGGATGTTGAGATCTGGAGAGGATAACGGTGAGTCAAAATATGAGGTCTCGAATTACGCGCCTCACATTTATAAACTTGTCAACGATTTAATTTTTTTTTTAAAAAAAGATCAGTTTGTACAAATAGTGACGCGAGACCTTATATTTTATCTCACCGTTTCTCTCCCTAGATCTAAACCCAATGGTCACCACCAGAATTCTCACACATTTACATCATCAAAAGCCATTTCTGCATCTGAGGAGTCCTTATATGAGTCCTCCAATTACGCGACGCCACGTGTACAAAAGAGCTTTTTTTAAAAAAAAAAAGTAAACAGCAGGCCCTTTTGTATACGTGGCTTCGCGTGATTGGATGCCTCATATTTTGTCTCATATAAGGCCTTGTTTGATCTCATCAGATTTCAGCAAGCAGTGAAGTCAGAAATATCATCTGACAAACTGTTCAATAAATATGACATCATTCCAAAATTACAAAGCTCCATTTTCACATGAAAAAGTGTGTGTGTATATATAAAAGATAATTTAGTTGAAATGGTCCCTGCTACACGCAGTCTCAAAAATAGTGTAGGGATGTAAATCAGGTACCCAACGGGCCGCTAGCAGGAGCTTGGTCATTTACACAGTAGTCTGCATAAGGAGCCCCCAGCACTACAGGCAAGCCTACAGGCCAAGGAGCTCCCACACTATGCACTTGTTGGAAAGAGGCTCTCTTGTCACTGGCAAAAATTGAACCCCTGACCTCCCTTTCGAGAACTCCTGCTCGGAACATTGAAATAGAAAGAAAAACATTGAATGTAGAGAAAGTAATTTTGTATATAGTAATCAAAAAGGCAAAGGTGTCTTTAGAGTAAACCGAGGAATTAAAGCAAAAAACTCCAAAGTCATAACTTAGTTGGTGATCGGATTAAAATATTGCAACTAGAAAGGTCAGGCTTGAGACAAGACACCTGTAACGTGGATACAATACTGCTATATGCATCAGTATTAACTTATACCATAGTATCCGGCCTTATTAAGTTATTATTAACTTATACCATAGTATCTGGTCTTATTAAGTTAGTATTAACTTATACCATAGTATCCGGCCTTATTAAGTTAAAAAGTTACTGGTCCAGTTTGTAATGAGCACCTTTTATGGGTTGTGTAAACTTTACCAATTTAGAAGAACATTAGATTTATAATTTACATCATATACAAAATTTTTTGAGGCCGAGACGGTGAGATTTGAAGATACCTTTTGTAAGTGAATGAATTAAATAAACAGCTAGTGGTCAACTGAGAATAGAAAAACATTTAGACAACTGTGATCCAAATGCAACTGTTTTTGTCAAGTTGGTCGTAAAATCCAAAGATAAGAGGATGAATCATATTTTACACGCTTTGCTTACATATGAAATATATTAGATATATCCAGTGCATTGATAACGTTAGAATTTGAGTTTTGAATTGCAGTGATTGAAATGATAACAAAGTGTGTTTGTTATATTGTGGAGTAGCATTTGATCGACATATTTTGACGCGATTTTCATTATAGGTCATCAGGAAACAATCTCTATATATTTCTAATACGTGGGTATGGTTGCGTACATCCGACTCTCCATACCTCGCTATAAACGGGAGCCTCTAAAAAATAGGGTAACGTTGTTGTTGTTGTTTATTGTGCAAGATTTTCAAGTAGAACTTCTTAAAGAAAGAATACATTCCAGAGGGTTATAAACTTATCCAATGACATTATTTATTTTAGCTTCTTTTAACCTATAGTCCAATGTAGAACAGAAGCCTCTAAGACAATGGGGTAATGTTGTTGTTGTAACCTATAGTCCCAAAACTTATAAGCTTCTCAAGACCTTATTTTTTTTTCTTTAGAATTTGACAACTTTCAATATGACTGACATATCTTTGTACGTATAAGATGCTAAGATGCTGCTCCAAATCTCAGTCATTTTCTGCTTGAATGAATGTTTGTTCAATGAGTTAATCTTTTTTTTATTTATTGAAATGTCTTTTTTTTTGTATAATTAGCGACGAGTTGACCATCAAAATTGACATTTAGTGAAAAAAAAATAAGATTTAAATAAAACTTTTAATTTCAATAGTTTTATATATTTTACTTTAAATAAAAGAACATTTAGATACAAAATGAGATTAACTCTTTGTTCAATTAAGCAAAGCAGAATAGGAACTTTTGAAAAAATTGGTATCCGTTTCTTCTATCTAGGTCTGTAAATGAACTGAACCGTTCGGTATGTTCGACTCGAACTCAGCTCTAGCTCGGTTTGGCTAAAGAGTTAGTGAACCGAGTTTGAACCATTTTTTTCTGTTCGAGCTCGGTAAGTGACACTGTTCGTTTAAGGTGTTCGGCTCGTTAATGTTGTTCGTGAGTTAAACAAACCGAGCTTGAACAATTAAATATGTTCGTTTAAATAAACGAGAAAACTCGGCTCGTTCACTAAATTAAATGAACCGAACAAAAACAACGCAATGTTCGGTTCGTTCGGCTCGTTTACGGCCCTACTTTACGCGTTCCAAATTTGTGTCTACATCCATTTACGCGTTCCAAATTTGTGTCTCCGTTCTCCACCAACCCCATAGAATAATTCGCAATGGTGAGTGGTTGCCACCAACCAAATTCTCACTCCCACTAAGGAAATTCATATCAAATCGATTAAAAACACATTGACCTTTTATTTCATGTTCTCTTTTCCTAGGAGTATGGTAGATATATTATAATGAAATAACTTGACAACATTAAATTAAATGATATCTTCCATTACTGTATGTCAACTTAATTATATCAATACTTTTAAGGAGGGAGGGATAATTAAAAAGGACTTATACATACTTTGGTGTTTAGAGAAGAAAGCAACAACCTTTTCTTGGTCAGCAACTAATGCAATGGTCCAATATGTTGTGTGAAATATTTCAGAGTTCAAAGGATCTTGTGAGATCTAGGTTTAGACATGTCCCTCTTTTCCAAAGCATCATGTTTCTCTCCTTCTTCAACAACAACATTACCCCATTGTCTTA
>AP025044.1:38197322-38212214 GCA_036186865.1 Eustoma russellianum
ACTTTTATGGCCAGTAAAAAAGAAATATTTAGAAGACATTATAACATCAATCCAATCAAACATTCAAGCACAATATGCTTTCACTCAAAAAAAAAAAGCACAATATACTTAAATTTTCTATAGTATTGATGTTCAAATATTTTTTTTACAAAAGAGAACCCTCCAATGCAAGTGCACAAATTTGGTGCAGCATTTTATGTCTCAACTATCTGAACAAAAATGACAGCAAAATATATGTCATGGGTTCAAACTAAGGTCCTCTACTAATGAGGCAACTCCAGAAAAGACAGCCTTATGGTAAATTACTCCGTTCAATGGTTATTCTACTAAAAGAAAATTAGACTCTTCCCACTTGCCAATTTGTTTAGCTACAAAGATCATAAGTTAAGGTTTGCCATTCTTTGATTCTCCAGAGAGTGAAGAAATGCATTGAGGTGTGTACCAGAAGCGCGAATTCTCTTGCAGAACTCCAAGAAAAACAATGGTTGGTCAGCAGTATCAAGATTAGCGTCGGCCATTCGGCCGAAACCTACCACCGTGGTTGCCAGGTTTCATGTGTGGATTTCTCTGCCCATGATCTTGCTTAGGAATATCCCGCAACTCCATTACTTGTACCGTGCGTTGTTTCTTGGCTGCCAAATCATTAATCAAGCACATTAGACCAAGACTTTCTATAATTAGGAAGTTTAAGCTTGGATTAATTAGGATAAATAATGAGTCAATCACCATTTTGTGCTTCTTGGTACCGCTCTTGAAGTTTCCTCTTTGATGCCTCAAGTTTTACCAGCTCCGCCGTCTCATCTGAATTTCTTGATTTCTAGTAGGAACAAAGAATGAAAGTTTCAAATAATCAGCATTTAAACATACTCGGACTCTTTTGCCTGTATTTCAACTACTTACATTTGGTTGCAAAGTCGATTCCCTCTTCTGTATTGTCACTCGATCAGGCTTTTTCTGAGACTTGAACCCGTTGTTAACATTCTGTTGGACCTCTAGTTTTGTAGGTCTGCCAGGTCCAGACTCGCCAAGTGAAGGCTTGTTTGGTTTTGTAACAGTTGCCTGTCTCTTATCCAGGGCCTCCTGTTTCTTAGCCTGTGCCGCCTGTGCCGTCTTTCGCTCAGCTGGGGTTGAAATCGACTCACGATAGTGCTGTTGCCCTTTCCTGTCAGTTGAAGGTTTAGCCAGCTCATGAGAAAGCTGCTGCACTTTCCTGTCAGTAGGGGGTGCATTTGGCTCATGAGGACGATTTAGTTTTCGTTTATCAACATGCGAGTTCTTTACTGATGATGGCTTTCTGCCATTTTCGCGGTTCTTGTTGAATTCCCCACTATTTCGAGGATCTGAAAACAAAATCCCCAAGAAAAATGATACATCTCATTATTGGGGAATGCCAACAAGGAACTGAATAGCAAAAGCAAACTAGAAATGAGACAATTCAACTCACTTCCATCATCATCCATGTCATCAAAGAACTTTGCGGTTGCAATTCAGCAGCAAGAAAGAAAGCGAAAAAGGAACAAGGTCAGCTAAAGGTTTGAGTAACATAGTGAAGTAAAACAATGGATTATTATGTATACCTCTCCCCATTCCATTGGAGCAGTTTCAGTTATAAAGAATGCTCCTTCATCAAGAGGAGGAGAAGGAAGCCCTTCTTCTTCTTCGTCAACCACATCGGACTTTTTAACTGATTCTGGTGTGCCTTCTGCAACTGTAAAAATCACGTGTAAACCGAAGATCAGATCATGACAAAGCACAATGAAAAACGCGTCAAGGGTTCCAATTTAAAATCATGATTACCATTTGCCACAACCTCCGCAGCATTCAACCATTCCTCAACCATGGCCATCCAATTCCTGCAATTGCCATCATAAAACTCAGGAAATAACCGATAAGGCTACCTAATCTAGACAGATTATTGACTGCAATAATCGAATGTTGAATAACAATAAAAGGAAGTTGAAATGACATGAAATATAAGCATATACGTTTCTACTTAGCACACGCTTCTTGTCATATTAAAACCAAAGAATGCACAACACTGGATTGGTCACATGGACATAGTATTCAGCAACATTGACTAACCAAAGCAAATGAAGAGCCAGTTCTCAGTATTGCAGCATCATAAAAGAAACAATTAAGATGATACCACTCCTAAAGCAAGTTGCCTGAATCCAATGTGAGATAAGCACATTATTCTGAGCAGATTTCCTTTTAGGATGCAACATGAAATTGTGTCCAAGCACAAGGTAATCATATTCTAAACCATCAGAGACATATGTAAAGAATTAAATAAATTACCAAACACTCTAAATTATGCATCAATAAAGAGCCAATTCTCGGTATCGCAGCATAAAAGGAAACAATATTAAGATATCATTCCTAAAGCTGGGTATATTATCCCAAACAAATTCCTTTTTGGGATGCGACGTGTAAAGTATGCCCAATCATAAGGTAACCGTCATCTAAATCATCAGACACGTAAGTAACATAATTAAATAAAGTTACCAAAGCCTTTTTTTGGAAGGCAACTAGTAAACATGAGAATACAAACAGCTACCTATTCCACATAGCAGAAGAAGTACAATTATTTCTATAACAAACTTATAAGTTACACTGGATAAGTCAGTTCAGTACTTGACTAGTGTCTTCGCGAGCCTCTTAATCTGCTCAGATCCATGCTTTTCGAGAACCTTGACAGCCTTTCCAATTTCTGTTGCCTGAAGCAGAACCATTTAGAGCATTGGTTTCCTGACGATGAATGGAAAAACTCCAACTGCTTTCAAGAAACTGGCAGACATTCAACTAAGCTAAAAGGTTTAGCACAAACCTTTAAAATCTCCACGGACAAACCCATTAGTTGCAGCCTTCTCAGTGAATTGAACAACACAGAATCAGACTGTTCCAAACAAAGTAGACTTAGTCAAAGCCAGTCTAGAATAAAATGACCGCTCATAAAACCATGCCAGCAAACAGCAATAACAAGGAACAGATCATCATCGAAGAGATATAGGCAGAATTCGCTCAACAGCTCTCAAGACCACCATCAAGATACTAAGAGGATTAAGTGGAACAATGACTCTGACTACCCTACTCTGTAACCCGAGTCGGTTTTATGGAAATCATGACACATATAATAGAAAACTTGAGGTTTGTCCACCCTAAAGCAAAATTGAAATCTCTGCACACTAATTACCAGGTTTAGAGTCAAATCATCACACGGTATCAACATATAAAGGGAACAAAGACAACAGAAACTGAATTAATAATAAGACAGAGTAATCTGAATCCTTATAGTACAAAGAAAGTGGAGATAACCTGATCTTTACAGTTTTCAAGAGCCCCTTTGATCCTCAAGACCTCTCTAAACATCTGAGTCTCTTCCTCAATCTCATCAGTCAAGGCCTCGGCTTCCCCATAGCTGTAATTGCTCATGTGATTGTTTAAATTAACATCTACATCATCACCATCACCATAATCATCTCCATCCTCAGCCTCATCCCTCCTGAAATTCACCTGATTCTCTTTGATCATGCCATCCTCTGAAACATTTCTTGCATTCATTTCACTGCAGCACTTCTCCTTGTGCTCATCTTCTTCACAACCATCATTTGGCACCGCTAATCCTACTTCATCACACCTAAAACACTTGGTCAATTTACATGAGAAAATCAGTTCAGCTATTTGATCTCTTCTCAACTTAAACTCCTTAGGATTATCCATAGCTGCAACCATAATAGCATGCTTGATTATATCATATATATCCGAATTTGCACTCGAAAAATACTCCCTCCATACATCAATACTTCTTGAGGTCTTGGCCATGACTGGAAGAAAAAGAAAAATTCCCAGGCCTTGAATTCAAGTTCTGATCAGAATCCAGATGCTGAATCGAGTCCTTTTTCAATTCTCAGGCATCAAAATTCAATCTTTATCAGATTTTAAGGATGCCCAGAAACCAAAAACTTGATTCTCAATACAATCTTTCTATCGAATACCAAGCTGAACTTTTGATTGTCCTCAACTCAGAAGTTCGGTGAACACATTTGATAAACATATAAACTACAGTTGCAGATTATCGTAAATCACCACTAGTGATAACAAGAAACACCGGAGATTAAAAATTACAATAGAAAAAAAATCCTAAAAAATTAATTCCAGATAAATTCAGGGAACAATTCAAACAGGAAGTAAAAAATATGAAAAGTTTCAACAATGAAGTTTTATCAGGAGGTAAGATGCGTAAGAATCAGATATATTCCCGGGGAAAATGAATGGAGAATTCCAGAGAAAAGAAAGCCAGGTGGTGCCTATGGGGAGGAAAAATTCATAGGAGAATACATGTGAAAAGTTGAATATATATTCTCTCTCCTCTTTTCTCTCTCTGGATAAAATGGTACTCCGAAAAGGATAGAAAGCTTTGGTCTTTTTTTTCTCTTTTCCTTTTTGTTTTTTTTTCTCTTGGTTTTGATAAAGGTGGTTTTCTTTTTTTAATTAAGAAATCATTCAGTAGAAAGCTTTTGTCTATTGTTTCTTTAAAACGTTTGATTTTAATAACCTGTTTGTGTGTTTCTAACACATAGGTATAGTTGTGTATATCTAACCTCCTCATATCTTACCATAGGTGGGAGTCTCTAAGACAATAGGGTAACGTTGTTGTTTCAAGAAACCCGTCACGATAAGAACCATTGTGTTGGTTTTAACGGGCAAGCACACGGCTATTAGACCCATAAGATACTAATCATATTTAGCCAGAGACGTCTTATCTTTTTTAGTCGAAAAATATGTTTTATTAATCAAAGGCTCATGACAAATATCATACCTAACCAATCAATCAATTATATCCAGAATATATCAACAGTAACAAAAGCTATCGTTAGGGTTTCGAAAGGGTGAACGGTAGGCAAACAATATTTCTGTCTCAATGGATAGAGAGTTTTCTTACAGTGAGACCTCGACTCTATATGTACCTGCATAAATGACACAATAATAGGGATATGATGTTCTAGTGTGTTAGTGAAAGAATGCAGTAAACACAAATATGTAGTTTCCGTTATTAAAATAGGCATAAACGTGCATATGCACATATAATGCAAGACAAATGCAAAAAACAAAAACAAAAAATGCAAAGTCAACATAAAGCGTAAATAGTATCTAAAACCCTTAAATATATTATAAGGTGTCCTTATATCGTGTCTATACCTCGTTAACCATAATACAAGAGTCATACCTAACTCACGGCAAAAGTTATAGCATCTAACCAGTAGCATTTCGATGCACATACACTATACAAAGAAATATTTTGCTAGTTTTATCGAACCCTAGCAACTAGAACGAAATCAAGATACACAGGTTTTAGAACTAATTACATTTTTTCAGCCACTATTGTATTAGATAGGAGATCTTGATAAAACCGTAAAATTTCTTGTTGTTTTTTTATTAATAAATAAGTTATTTTTAAATTAATGAAATAGAGGTAATAATGAAAAAAAAAATATCAAAGTACTATGTTAGATTAGATTGCAGATAGATAGAAGAAGAGTGTCAAATTAGCAACATAACAATCTCCTATTTACTTTTGAAATAATTCGTCCTTCCCTGATGTTTCAATGGTGTTGTATAACGAGGAAATAATAAGATGATGAAGAATTACTTATTGATTAATTACTGTTATGTTCATTTGAGTTTAATTTTTTTAAGCATTTAGATCACACAAATTTTAAAATGGTCAAGGAGTAAATATGATTAGTTGATCCATGACCAATGAAATGTGTAGAATATTTATGGGCCCCTTGTTTTGGACAATCACCCCCTTGCTTGCATGTAGAAAAAGATTATTTGTCATCATTTTATTGAGTCACTAATTGCTCCATGAGCATAATAAAATTACTGCTACTAAAGTCACTCTTCTAAGATTTATTATTATGTTTATTAAAAGTTTAAGCCAAATAACATGATCGAATTAATTAGTTACATAAGTTTTCTGCACATAGAATTCATGGATTCAATTATATTTCGTCCGTCTTAGAAATATCATTATAATTGGTAAATACACAGTTTAAAAAAATCTTTTGATATCAAATTATCAAAGTATTTTAGTACATTATTTCTTTAAATTTAGTTTTAAATGAAATGATATATAACTGCTTTAACAAAGTAGTGTGCTAAAGTAATTTGATAATGTGTTATTAACGACGTTTCTTAAAGTATATGCTTGATTAATTATAACAATATTTTTGGATGGAATTTTTATTATACTTTTGAAGAACACTTAATACATTAAAAAAATCAAACATAATTCATCAACCATTACGTAATCTTATTATAAAAGCACTACATAGTCCGTTAAATAATAAATATATAAACGTGACGATTTAATTTAATTACCAAAAGACCGTAGTTAGGAAAAAAAATTGTGTATTCGAGTATGTCTTTGGTGATGAACTGCTAACTTAAAAGTTTAACCTTTATGATCGCCAGAAAATTATCTTTTTATTAATCGTTTTTTTGGGTGCATATAATTGTTTTTAGTTCAATTTTCTGAAATGGTTCGGTGGATTTAGACTTTCTACAGATCAACTAAGTTCAAATTTGACCGAGTCCAATTCAATTATTTCTGTGTTCTTCCCACTTTTATCCTCTTCCTTAGCGGGAGAAACTGGTGTTTTGTGCCTTGAGGTCACGCGTTCAAGATAGAGAAACAGTTTCTTGTACAAAGTGTATGGTAAAACTGCTTACATTAGATCGCGAAGCGATCCAGTCTCTTTCTGGACCCTGCATAAACACCGGAGCATAGTACATCGGAAACGTCCTTAACCGCAGTCAATATTTTATTTTCTTACATATATAATTTGAAATTATCGATAAATCAAAGTTAGAGTCTGTCAAATTATTATCTGTTTTATAGTTATAACATATCTCAGTATTATAATTCATTTACTAAGATTTCCATTTTAATATATGAAACCTTAATATATTAATTACTGACAAAGTAAAAAAATTCTTGCTTCTCCTAAATAAAAATTCTTGTTACGCCTGATTTTAGGTTCACAACAAAAATGTTTAGCCATGATACAGTACGAATATATAAATGGCTACAATTCCTTATTTTTTTTATCTCACATAAATACCTACAATAAGAAGGGTTCAAATCACCTCACCCACTATCCTCTCACCCTACGCGTCATCGCATGACACGTGGCAGCAGGAGGGGTGGTGAGGCTAGATGAGGGTGCGGTGACGCGTGGGGTGAGGGAAAAGTGGGTGAGGTGATCTCATCCCCAATAAGAACCGGCAATTTAAACGTTTACGGTGCAATAGGTTTCCGCGTTTGTACAGGATCCGAAAAGGACAAAAATATTTTGAGATCCTGGTAATATAAGTAACACGATGTTGAGTCGTTGACAGTAAGAACAAAAGTCTTCACATTAAAGATGCAGAGTCAATTGATTCACCACTATACATTTCAATGCGTTTTTTCTTTTTTTTTTGGTTTGAAATTTATCCTATAGTCTTGGGCTAAATTAGGTCAACAAAATGAATCCGTAATAATAGTAGCACTTATATTTGTATTTCTACTTTATTTTCATCCATTATTTTCTTTGCCATTAAATTTTCATTTCTAATAGAGTCAAAGACATACTCTTTCTTGATTTTATAATATGATGGAATAAACCAAAATGATTCACTAAATTAGCAGTGTTTTTTATATTGTGAAATAGCAGTTGATCGACACAGCTTGATGCAATTTTTATTATGGGTCATCGGAAAACAACCTCTGTGTGTTTCTAACACATGAGCATGGTTATGTACATCCGACCCTTTATACCTTGTCGTAGACGGGATCCTTTAAAACAATAGAGTAATGTTGTTGTTGTATTTTCTTTGCCATTAACATGTATATGCATAAATGCGTTCAATTCCATTTACACAGGTTACATCCCTTGGCTCTGTACATTTATGTACATAGCAGTAAATAAATAAAATAGAATGCCTAAGTATGCATACATGAATATATATATATATATATATATATATATATATATATATGTATGTATGTATGTATGTATGTATATAAAACTCGTACTGATGTCTTGTAGCTTGATTTAAAGATCGATAAAAGGACCTTAATACCTAATAGCCCAAAAAATAGGTATTAAAGAAAAACATGATATTGAGTAGAGCAGTCAAAAAGTAAACCAAAGAAAATGAGAGTTCTAAATATCTGTTTGTATGTACATGTCCGTGTGTATGTATATTGTATAGGAAACAAAATCGCGTAATAAAATCTCGTTAAAAAAGATGCTAGTAAATAAACATATTTTTGTTTGATCAATGTTTAATAAAAAATCATACGATGAAATTAATAGTGTAAAAAATGTGCATTTATAAAAAAATGTACTTATAATTGGATTAACAAAAAATAAGTCTAAATCTTTATAAAAAAGAAACCTGAGATTGATTATTTGACACGTGTGCTTGGATAAGTTGGAGAACACCAGGTCCATCCACTTTCAATTTTGACTGAAAATTTAGAGCAAAATAACCAACGAAACCGTGTGCCCGTGGGCCATGAATTGCACCTTCCATGAACCCACCCTTTTCATGGGATAGGATCAACTCACCACAAAAGGGGTGCGGTGACCCGTGACCGCACGACACGTGGCAGCAAGAGGGGATGGTGAGGCTAGATGAGGGTGCACCCTCTTGCTGGCACGTGTCGCGTGGTCACAAAAGGGCTGAAGAAAGTTGGGATGAAAAGATCTCAACCCTTTTGCATGGACATCTTTCCTGGATGCAAACACCACTTTGACGACTTTTATTGTTATATTTTTAAAGGGTTTCGTAGAGACGTAACTAAGGTCGTTCAGTTGTCTTTTAGATGATAAGCTCAGTATTTTTACAAGATATGTGAACTCAAACTCCTTAAAATATAAAGAACTGACAATATGATCAAACATTGATAATACAGATGCCAATGTTCGAACTGACAATCCTTAAATACGATTCATCATCTAAATACCAATGGGTATACATCCCGTAGTCATTGACCACCTGCCTTTTTTTCTGACATTTTGTTCAAGTACAAAACTAAAAAGCACCTTTAATTTTATTTTTTTCCCTTCACGATAAACAGCACCAGACTTTTTTTTTAAAGAATAATTCATACCAAACTGTCATTCACCATGTACATCAGTGAAATATCCGTTAACAACGCGAGAGGAAAACAAAACAAAAGACAAATATCTGACTTTTACGATCGTCTTCCTAGTCAGTTAAAAACCAATCAAAATAGAAAATAAAAAATGTGTCTAGGTTACTATTATTTAGTGACCTAATATTATGGTACACAATAGTTTTTTTTATACTAGAATACATCATGCTTTAGGGACACTTTGTTCCCGTAAGGTTAAATTTCAAAGGAAGAAAACATATAATTATTTATTAAAGGTGATAGATATCACGTCACATGTCATTATAGTGTCGAAAATAAATGATGTTATTACATATATTGCAAGAGCAGCAGAAATCTTGTGTGGCTAAACAAAGTCGGCTACCACTAATACAAAACGTGTTATGGTTTTATTAGTTCATAACGTCACATCAGTAAACATAAATTTAATACATACTTTAAATATAATGGGTTCCATATGCATAGTTTGGGTGGATGAATGGTGTGAAAGTAACAGGCCAAGTAAAAAAAAAGTCAATTGCCATAAATATTTATTTTATCTAATTCAAGCCATTTATCATTAATCATTCGAGCATCTACATTTTAATTACACATTTAACTGACATGTTAATTGGACTTTTTGTCGTTAAGGTTGGGAGATGATCCAGTTTAGTATCCCAGACAATCATTTTTAAATAGAGAATAAAAAGATAATAAAGTAAATAAAAAAAGATACATAAACATATATTGTAAAACCTAAAGCTGCTCCTTCCTGCTTCATAAAAGAAGAGAAGGAAACAGGAGGGAACAGCAACGTAGTAGGAGCCCAAGGAAGAAAAGGAAGAAGAAATTATCATCGGGAATCTCAAACTACGAAGAAAAAACATGTAAATGTTCTACGTGTGATTTAAATCTGTTTGGATATAAGTTTTTATATTTTAAAGTTGATTTGAGTAAGATCATAATTAGGGTTCTTATGGTTTAATGTAATAAGATATGAACGTGTAAGAAATTATTGGGTTTTTTATTATATAAATTCACATATTGAGAGAAAATTATTAAAATCTGGTTTTTTATAGATCAAAGGTAAATAATAATTGTCTTTTAATCTCTTTGGTTGCTTTTACCTTGCTGATGAGAAGATTGGAAATATGATGATGATTTTATGATTGAATTGTATGTATAGTTTTTTTTTTTTGAGGAAGAATTGTATGTATAGTTGATTTATCGATATTATTGAATATAACAGAAAAAGAGAAACTTAATGATTTGATAAGTAGAGTACGTTTTTATTGTGTTAAACATATTAATCTTATGAGATTGGAAGGTTAACAGTGATTCCTTCAAGAGACTGGACATATAGTTCATAAAATTTCGTGGGTGAATTTCACTGCACTCGTTTTACCAAGACAATTCTATTGTTGAAGCGACAAAGGCAGTAGGTCTTGCTTTAACGAGACAATTATGTCGTTGAAGCTGCAATTTTAACATTTGTATCTATATCTTGATAGTGTTATCTAGTGTTATACAACTTCGATTGAGGCAATTCAAAGTATTTCCAAAACCTCTTTCTTAGCTCTACAGCTCCAAAATGTAAGTCTTAGATTTAAGTTATGATGGTATAGTGGTGCAAAGATAGGAATGATCATGTAAATAAAGTCTTATGATGATTTTATGTTGTTGACATTTTATTAATGCGGAAAAGCATGTTACAATAATGTGTTTAAGCTTATAAATGATTTTGCCTCATGTGTATATGTATGAATGAGTTATGTGTTCATAAAGCTATGTTTTATATATTTATAAAGCTATGTACGAGATATCCAAAAACTCACCCAAAAAAAGAATGAATAAGTGTATAGGTAACATCTTCTTTTGTTATTGGCTCATTTACTAATATGTTGGTGAATCATCTACGAAATCATGTGTGCCCTACCATAAAGGTAAATAAATGATGTGTATGTCAAATGAACGAATATAATGACTGAATATTCATGAGAAAGGTGAATGAATAGTATGTAATGATGTTTAAAAGTAAAACATCCCATGCTTAGGGTACAGTTTCTGACATGCAAAATGTTAAATGAAAGGTGTCATGCAACAGTATGCCTTCTGACACATAACATGTCATGCAACGGTATAACCTCCAACACGTAGGAGCATTAAATGAAAGGAGTCATAGAACGGGATGGCCTCTGACATAATAAATAACATGCAATAGTATGTCCTCTAACATGTAAGAAAGTTAAAAAGTTAAATGAAACATGTTCTTCAACAGTATGAACTTTGATAAAATGAATGTCATGCAATGGTATAACCCCTGACATGTAGGAAAGTTAAACAAAACATGTCATGCAACGCTATGGCATCTGACACAACGAATGACATGTAATAGTACCTCTGACATGTAAGAAAGTTAAATAAAATGTGTCATGCAACGTTATGTCTTCTGACATGTGAGAATGTTAAAAGCAACATGTTATGATTAAGGTATGGACTATGACATGTAATGAAATGATATATCGGGTATTGAAGTGATATGTTATGACTGGAATGAGGTGTAATGAAATAAAATGATGTATTATGTAATGAAATGATATACTATGTATAGAATGATATGCAATGTGATGAAATGATATGTTATGTGGCGGAATTTGAAATGATGTGTTATGTGGTGGAATTATACATTATGCAATAAAGTAATATATTTCGTAATGAAATGACATGTCATATAAAAAACAATATATTATTTACTGGATTATGTTCAAAGTGAAATTAATGAAATGACAAATAGTGCCTAGACAAAATGATATGTTGCGATGAAGGTTGAGCCCTAATAAGGTGATATGTATATGTGTGAATGTGTGCATGCATATATGAAAGAACGAACAAAAGAAGAGTATGATTTATGGATATATGATACTTATGAACGGAACAAAATGTTGTTTAATGAAAATAAAATGAATGATGTTATGCTTATCAAGAATGGTAAACGGAGGTAGAAACAATAGAAGATGTTAAAGAGTTTCTGTCTCTTACTATGCATGCATGGGCTTATCTTTATATTTTCTATTGAGAATTGAGATTATTCCTAGATGTTTACATATATGTGACTCATCTATGTATTGAAACGTATTTATGTTTAAGGATTGTCGTGTAGTGAGATGATACGTTACATTCCTAATGGAATCAAAGACACACTCTTCTTTGACTTTACAATATTATGGGATAAAGCAAAATGACTCAATAAATTGGTTGTGCTTCTTATATTGTGAAGTAGCAGTTGATCGACATAACTTGGCGCAGCATTATGGGTCATCGAGAGACAACCTCTGTATGTTTCTAACACATGAGTATGGTTGTGTACATCCGACCCCCCATACCCCGCCATAGGTAGGAGTCTCTAAGACAATGGGGTAATATTGTTGTTGTTGCTGATGTAGTGAGATGATGTGTTTTAAAATACCTCGCTAAATTGTCTGCACTTCTTATATTATGAAGTAGCCGTTGATCGACACAGCTTGACACAATTTTCATTATGGGTCATGAGGAAACAACCTCTGTGTGTTTCTAACACATGTGTATATTTGCATACATTCGACTCCCGTATCTGCTATAGGTGAGAGCCTTGAAATCAATGAGATAATGTTGTTGTTGATGGAGTTACGTTTATGCTATGTAAAATTTAATGTTATACATTTTCTTAGTTATTTACATATACAAAGACGTTGAATGATGTTTCGTAATTGGACCACTTTATTATCTGATCATGTCTATATAAATTATTTTGGGATGTGACGTCCACTGCTCAATAATGCGATGAGTAGGTAGAATGTGTTTCTTTTTCCTGATCTCATTTTGCGTTTATTCAATGTATTAAACAAAAACATTGCGGTAAAGCATAATTAATTCGAGCAATAAAGACTTAATGCTAAAAAAATTGATAATAGTATTTATTTATCTCGAGAATCATACATCGGCGTATGTCTTTTAGGGGTCTACCTTTTTAGTGTAGATGCATGTACCAAGCTTTGAGCATTTTTTACGTTAGCATTTACACAATATAATGTCATAAATATGTCACCATGCGGTATATATAGAGACAGAGTCTCGTTGAAAACGAACTCATGGAGATATTGTTTGTCGGTATTATTGTTGAGATATGTTGTGTGTTGTTCTACTGTAATAAATATGTCCTCTAATAATTTCAGGGAGGTGACTTCTTATTGGAAAACGAAATAAATGTTTTATTTTGTTTTCGATGGAGTAAACTTTAATTCCAAGGTTCTTTCATAGTTTACACTTTCGTCCTTTTTAATGCATAATTATTTGATTGATTTGCTAGCGTTCTTCTTGATAGCGATATTTTCGTACATAATACAAAAAGATTATAATACATGCAGCAGTTAGTTGATGATAAATACATTATATATACAGCAACAGCATTACCCCATTGCATTAGAGGTTTCTGCGTTAGAAACACACAGATGTTGTTTTCCGATGACCTATAACGAAAAGTGCGTCAAACTGTGTCGATCAACTGCTATTTTACAATATAAGAACGCAGCCAATTTAACGTGTCATTTTGTTTTATCTTATCATATTCTGAAGTTAAAAAAAATGTGTCCTTGATCCATTGGAAATGAAAAATAAATACATTATGCATATCTTCCTAAAATGATGATTTCTGACTACTATGGAACTCATCCATGTGACATGTTCTTATTGACATCTACGTTACCAGTTATTAGGTAATTTTTTACTACTTAAACATGTTTTATAGTTACCTATTAATCAAGACTACAACTTTATTCTAAGTTTACTCGCTTCATAAAAAATATTCTTAAATCAGGAAGGAAGCACGTTAAATGTTAATACAAAATGAATAGAATTTTAAAAAACTATGAGCAAGTATTACTAGTAATTTGTAAAACTAATTAAATGTACAAGATCTATGTTATGCTGGGGGAAAGCTTTATCTATGTCATAACAAAAGCTTTTAAACTGAAATATAAACTCAACAAATTAAAGAGGAGACATTTTAAAATGGTGTACTATCAAATAATTTTGTTGTCACGGCACTAATCAAGCACCAATCAAATATACAAGATATATATAAATGTGAAGAGCTTTATGTTGTATATAGAGTTATTGTAGGTGCGTAAAAGGAGGAGATGAGCCTTGGAGCAACTGGTAAGGTTGCTGTTTTGTGACTCTGAGTTTTCGAGTTGTGAAAACAACATCTTAGAGTGTAGGGTAAGACTGTGTATATCAAAATGCAAAACGATCTATCTTTTCCCTAGACCCTGTGCAAAACGCGTGAGTTTAGTACACAGGAAAAGTCCTATGTAGATGCGTAAAAGGAAAAAGTCCGAAAGAAATACATCCAGTTGATTAACAACCAACGAATAAAATAAAATGCTAGCTTCATGAACATTTAAAATTCAATTTTCCCATAATAGTCAATCAACTTTCCTCTTACTTGGTCTATATTTCATATGACTGCATTTTACTGGGTCCAGTAGAAACATTAAACCATGTTGTAGCAAAAGGTTGAGCCCAACTCTAAGAGGCTCCACATCCCGGCTCGACGAGACAGTTTGAGATGATGTAAATCAGATACTCAACGGCCCGCTAAAGGGGAGGCACAGTATCGACAGATATACAAGGAGCTCACCCTCAAGACCTTCCATTAGAGTCTGAAGATGTTGCTCCCACACTAC
>AP025044.1:38212224-38244686 GCA_036186865.1 Eustoma russellianum
AAAAAACTCAAATTTTATAAGTCAGTATTTTTGTTCTATCTGTATTTAGTTATTTGAAGTAAAACAAAGGCATATAAGTTATTTGAGGTAAAACAGAGTCAGGTAAACAGTTGTATAACAACTTTGACTATTAATATTTGTTATTTTTAAAATACTGAATAATATTTTTAAAACAAAATAAAATAGAAATAAACACAACATTTTGGGAAGTATCTCTCTTTATCATTTTATGTTTGTTAAAGTAGTTAAATGTATTTGGAATTATTACAATGACACGCAATTCACGTGGTTTGCTCTAGTCTTTATCTACTCGTCTCTACATGTCTAAAACCGCACGCAAATCATCCGCCGTTAGTTTTACTCCGTCAGTTACTCCGCCACCCGATTTCCCTTATCCTTAGGCTTCGCTATTCAAATACTCGGCGGCTCGGTTCTGATGAGATCACAAGTTTTTCAAAATCTTCAAAATAAAATAAAACAGTGTCAAAAAAAATAAGTAAAAAAAAAAGGAATACTCAACGACTCGGTTTGGTTTGTGATCTGTGGTATCTTAGGCAGAATTTTTTTTTTTTAATTTTTGTGGTAAAAAACTATACTTGGTCATGAGGACCTCATCGTTTTTGCTCCAATGAAAATTGTGGAAGATGCTAATCATGAGCTCAGCGGCTTCTTGGGTGATGAGACTAGAATTGCTCACTGGATGGATCAGAGATGACCCAAGTTGTGTGCCGTTAATCTTCCGTCTAAATCCTTCAACGGAACCTGAGAAGGAAGAAAAACGTTAGAGGTCACAGGGCACTGTCCCGGGAAAACCCTCCGACGCTTAAGTTAGTTATGGGTGTTTTGAGTAGGCAATTTATGCTGGAATAAAGGTTTAGATAAAACCTGAGAAAGATCTCCCTAAGTTTATAAATTTTAGTGCTTTGGCCGAGATGGAGTTCGTATGAGAAAGCTCCAGTTCTTGTTCTCCAAAATTGGCCCCCCTTTCCCGTCTGGATAGAGGGGTATTTATACTTGAGATTTGTGGAGGTCTAACCCCCTATACGGATGATTGAACTGTGATGTGTCTGAGATGATTGTTCCGTCTTCCGCAGAATCGCAACGTGATGGGACTAAAGCCTGAGATCGTAGCTGATGTGTAGGTCGGCTCGTAATGATGACCTTGTTCTGCACTAGTCGTCACTTGACACCTGGAAAGTTCTCTACAGAGTTACTTGGCAGGTCCCAGAAGACGATAGATAATATCTTCTTTTGATCTTATCTGCTACTGTTTAGAGTAGCAGAACCAACATGTAGCAGAGGCCGATGTTAATCCGAGGCCGAGATGAATAAGTACTCTTTATTTACCGAGGTTGACTGTAAACAATGACTTGGGCCAAAGCTTTGCCGAGCTGAGGTGCTGATACAAAAACTGTCCTCGCGAGATGATCTCATTCTTCATCTGTCTTGGTCATGTTGAGCAAATGCCGATCTGTCTCAGGTATACGGCCGAGCCGAACATAAGTAGTAACTAAACTTGCCTTAGCCATTTTAACAAACTTGCTTTAGCTAAATGCATAAGACCGCTGAGCAGAAATGTATTCATGCCGAGCTGAAGCTGAGGTTCAAGCCTGCTATCAAGGTGAAAACCTTAGCATATTCTTTGATAAAAAGGCGAATACTATAGGGGAGTATAGCCGTAGTGCAGCATTGCCGAGCAGCGATGCGTTTGTACTGAACTGCAGGATTTGAACCCTTTATGCATAAGTTCTGCTGTTGACCGTTGTTGACTACCAGATGTTTGTACCGAACAGCCATTCTCTTCATAGGACTGATCTGGACTCCGGGGTCTGTCCCATATTATATGACCCAAGTTTCTCTTGTAACGGCCGAGATGGTTATGTTCAATAAAATTGACCTGAACCTTTGTATAGCTGATCTGGTCTCCAGGATCTGCTCTGCTTAATCTTTCTTGGATTCTTCCAAGTATTAATTTCGTAGGACTGATCTGATCTCAAGGATTTGTCCCATATTACATGACCCAAGTTTTTCCTTGTAATGGCCGAGGTGAAGACCGATTTGGACTCCAAGGTCTGTCCTACTGAGTTATGAAACTTGTCATTTTCAGTAGATATCCCCTAGTTGAGCCCCCGCATGGGAGGACATTTAGTCTGAATTGTGCCATGGTTGGGAAGATACCATATCACTTCCTTGACCTGCTGAGCCATAAGAAAGAAGCCACCGAGATGGAGAAGCTTGTGTCCCTGGCCACTTTATGAGCCATAAGCCAGAAATTGGTTAAGCGCGAATCCTGTCGGCTCCAATTCTGTTGCAACTCGTAAAGTGGGCATCAGGGAGGCACAGAACTTCATGCCCAGTCTGGATGGATCCTTCTGTATGAACCAGCCAGGGAAAAGAAAATAAATATGACCCAAACCAAGCTGAATAGTAGTCTGACCGAACTGATCTGAACCGAACATTGCCAAACAGAAAGGCCGAGCAGAGCTGGTTGAAGAACTTGATTGATATAATGAGAGTTTAAGTCTTAATATAAAGCACTGCTTGATATATTGACCATTCTCTTGCAAATATCAAATTTGTAATAACAAAAATGTATTCCATTCACGTTTGAGTACGTGAGAATTTTGAACACATATTTGGAAGATGAAACATGATTCTTTTGTGGGCCTATGCTTTTAGATCAGTCGTATACTTTCAGGGATCCGCAATCTTTGCCCATCCGAATCTGAATCTTCTTCTTTTAGCGACCTATGCTGCTGCTCAGGTCAGCAACTTTCATCCAGAGAAAGCCTGCTAAAGTTGAGCCTGTTATGCAGCCTTGACCTCGGATTGAAGAATCGCTGTAAGTGGCCGAGCTCAATCAGACGACCAATCTCCTGGCCGAGTTGCCTACAGTCTTCCGTATCATGCCCAATATCATGATGATATAGGCACTACAGTTGATGGTTCCTCTTGTGAAGTGGTCCTGTGAGGGGCTGAGGCTCTACTGCCATGCCCTTCTTCCTTATGTAGGAAAGAACGTGAGCCTTTGAAGCTAGCAGAGAGTTCCTTTCTTTCCCTCGGCCTCCCAACCGAATACTGACAGAGCGCCTTTCCTGCGCAGGTGCTCTGCCTTTATTGTCAACTTTTCTGCCATGTTGCAATGGCAGTAACGCCTTTTGTGCGCATTTTAAATTCTGGTGGTTAGACCTTTGTCCTGAACGCCTAGCCTCAGTCATAAATCCAGCTTGACGTACGGTATGATAGTCAGGCCGAGTTGGAGAGTACTCCAGGTGTTCTTATTGTGGGTGAGAGTTACTGGGGTGAAACCCACTGGGACCCGCTGCGGAAGCTTTCCCCTTCATCTCTTTCACCACAGCTTGGAATACACCAGGATTTTGAGCCACATAATTTATGGCCTGTATGTGCTCTTCATATGTGAAAGCAACAGTTGGAGTTGAAAAATCTCCTAGCTCCGAGGAACACTGTTCTGGTTATTGTTGAAGAGGTCGTTGACGTCTTTTGGATGTCATAGGTTGCTTGAACCTTTTCACATCCTTCTTATCCATCTTTCCCGCAATAAAAGGGTAGGATAACTATTAAGAAAGCCTTGAGAAGCTGTTTTAAGGAATATGAAGACTAGCCAGCCCTCCTTCTAGTGCCAAATGATGAGACCAGAATTGCTCACTGGATGGATTAGAGATGACCCGAGTTGTGTGCCGTTAATCTTCCGTCTAAATCCTTCAACGGAACCTGAGAAGGAAGGAAAACGTTAGAGGTCCCAGGACGCTGTCTCGGGAAAACCCTCCGATACTTAAGTCAGTTATGGGTGTTTTGAGTAGGCAATTTATGCTGGAATAAAGGTTTAGATAAAACCTAAGAAAGATTTCCCTGAGTTTATGAATTTTAGTGCTTTGGCCGAGATGGAGTTCGTATGAGAAAGCTCCAGTTCTTGTTCTCCAAAATTGGCCCCCCCCCCCCCCGTCTGGATAGAGGGGTATTTATACTTGAGATTTGTGTAGGTCTAACACCTTATACGGATGATTGAACTGTGATGTGTCTGAGATGGCTGTCCCGTCTTTCGCAGAACCGCAACATGATGGGACTAAAGCCTGAGATCGTAGCTGATGTGTAGGTTGGCACGTAATGATGACCTTGTTCTGCACCAGTCGTCACTTGACACCTGGAAAGTTCTCTGCAGAGTTACTTGGCGGGTCCTAGAAGACGATAGATAATATCTTTTTTTGATCTTATCTGCTCCTGTTTAGAGTAGCAGAACCAACATGTAGCCGAGGCCGATGTTAATCCGAGGCCGAGATGAATAAGTACTCTTTATTTGCCGAGGTTGACTGTAAACAATGACTTGGGCCAAAGCTTTGCCGAGCTGAGGTGCTGATACAAAAACTGTCCTCGCGAGGTGATCTCATTCTTCATCTGTCTTGGTCATGTTGAGCAAATGCCGACTTGTCTCAGGTATGCGGCCGAGCCGAACATAAGTAGTAATTAAACTTGTCTTAGCCATTTTAACAAACTTGCTTTAGCTAAAGGCATAAGACCGCTGAGCGGAAATGTATTCATGCCGAGCTGAAGCTGAGGTTCAAGCCTGCTTCAGAGGTGAAAACCTTAGCATATTCTTTGATAAGAAGGCGAATACCGTGGGGGAGTATAGCCGTAGTGCAGCATGGCCGAGCAGCGATGTGTTTGTGTCAAACTGCAGGATTTGAACCCTTTATGCATAAGTCCTGCTGTTGACCGTTGTTGACTAACAGATGTTTATTTTTGGCTCATCATTGGGTTAGTAAAAACTTTATGCAAGGACCTACATAAAATGTCCACTGCAAACTAGGCTTTCGTCATAGCAGCAGTGAAACACCCACTGCGCATGTTCCTGGAATCAAACTCTGTAACTCTTGATGACAAACCTAACTCGAGTAACATCGGACATATGTTTTGAAGGCTCTTTAGGCAGATTTCTGATCTTATGGATAAGAGGGGTTGAAGTTTTTTTCCCCCTCTTTTTCATAGAGACCGGAAACTGAAAGCAATGATGTTTGATGAAATGTTATTCCATGAATAAGTTAAAAGAAGTTTTATATGTCAGTATATTTAATTTAAGTGGTTAGCCTTAAGGCACTAACACTAAGAGGATGTGGGTACAAATCTTTGTAATTGTCCCTTTCTTCTATTCTGTTGATATATTATAATAATGATTATTCTCACAATATGGTGAGAATGGTTTAAAAAATGAAATAAGAATGACCTATCTACGCCTTCTTTTTAGCATTTATCAACTTGCTCTACCCGACTTAATTAAAGAACTTGAATGGATCCTAAACGCAAGGGTAAAATGGTCTTTTAAACAGAGGAACTTGTGGCGCTTTATGGAAATTTAAGGAGGGAAATGGTTTAGGACCATATTAATTTAATGGCATTGATAAAGACACATTCTTTTATCTCTTTATTTTATAGAGACCAATTTATCATTCATTAAAATCACTATATACATATTTTTATAAACTATTTTCCTAGTCCATCTCCTCTTGTTGATATTTTTTTTTTTCATGAAGTCATTTTTTATGTAATAGAGATACGTGATCATTTTTTTAAGAACCTTTTTTCTGATATCTTATAGATTGATCAATTGCTTTAAGGTCCCGCCTCAATAAAGAGAGTGTCTTCATCAATAGATTAATTCAATAGGGTTAATCAAGATTGGATTAAATAAGAAAACTGTAAAGGAATTGAATATTTCAACACCTGTCGACTTGTCATAGGTACCTCTTGAGGAGTCGGCAGTAAAACGATCATAAAAACAAGAAGAAAATGAAGATTGAGCTTACGGCTGACTTGATAATAGTTTGAAACTCAATCAGTAAAGGTCTCTGTCACTCCTGATCTTACAGGATGTGTATAGATGTAAATCAGTTTCTTAAGACCCACTAGTAGAAGTTTGTCACAGTACAGGGACATTACAAAGAGTTCATTGGCACCGAGGAACAATCGACGGACTGGCCTGACATCCTATTTGGTCATTCCACGGGCAAATAGTGCTCTCACACTATGCAGCTAGTCAGGAGGGAGTTCAAACATTCTTGACTTCGGCAAGGTTCGAAGGCCTGACGTTCATTTCAAAAATTCCTACATAGAACCACTGGAATATGTACTGAGAACACGGATGACTTGATAATAGGGAATATATATAGGGGAGAGAGGTTAGACTGAAGCTTCACCTATAAGTGGTGAAGTTGTCATTTGGGATTTTCATTACATTCTAAATGTTTAGCGAAAAGGTGAGATTAATGTTGACACTAAAGAGCTACCATAAAAAGATGAGAGAATGGAGCAACTGGTAAGGTTGTTACTTCGTGACTTTAATGTCAAGAGTTCGAATCGTAGAATCTTGTACAAAGTATAGATTAAGGCTGCGTACATCAGATCGTTTCTTCAGATCCTACATAAATACATGAAACTAATGCAACATGAACGTGTTTAGTAAGCAAGGGCTTCGACGTTACATGTCGAGGCTATTTCTAGTTAAGAGGTTAATGTAAGAGATTTTGCTTCATCAACTTGTTAGTAGCGTGCTTCCATATTTTCGACAGTCCTTTTCTTATGCAATGCTTCAATTTGATTGGTTAATGTACATTGTTATCTGCTTAAATACTTTATCATAGTAGAACTGTGCATTTTTTTAATACAAAACTGGACATTTTTAGAGGCTGAAGTTTGTACAGATGTCACAACTTGACCAAGACGTGTGAGGTATGCTAATCGGCTGGTGATGCATTTTGACTGGTCAACGTTCTTAGCATGGTTCACGTGCAAGTTGTTGCTTTGTATCTATTGTTTGATTACCGGGCTTATGTCATGATTAAAACAACAATAACATTACTGTAGGTTAGAAATACAAAGATGTTGTTTTCTGATGACTGATAACGAAAATTGCGTCAAACTGTGTCGATCAATTGATAATTCGCAATATAAGAAGCGCAATCAATTTAGTGAGTTATTTTACTTTATTCTATTATATTCTAAAGTCAAGAGAGAACGTGTCTCGATTCTATTAGAAATGAAAACAATTATGTCACGGTTAAAGAGTTAGTTAAATAGTATTGGTCTGAAAAATCAGTTGATAAAAACGTACTAAGGCTGTGCAACGAAAAATCACACGTCTTATACGAAGCCATGTCTAATACTTCTTGGGAAAAGAAATGAAACATATACATTGTTCGTCATGTTAAATACTTCTTGGGAAGAGAAATGAAACATATACGTTGTTCAACGGTAAACCTCATGGTTTATAGGTTGTATCCTAACCATTAAGGCCATTTTTATCTTTGGTTTCACAGAAAAGTGTAGGGATGTAAATTATGTAAATCCCAACATACCATAGCACAGTGACAGCGCAAAGAGCTCATTGGCACCGAAGGAACAACCGACGAGCTGGTATTGCAGCATATCAGGTCATTCCACGGGGCAATAATGCTCCCACACTATACAGTTAGCCTGGAGAAAGTTCAAACATTCTTGACTTCCGCAAGTTTCGAACCCCTGGCGTTTCTTTCGAAACCTCCTATCTAAAACCATTTTTCAACAGTATTAAATATTTACTTGTATATTTATATGGTAATAATGCACTGAAATAGTTCGTAAAAGATAAAAAAAGAGAGGCAACATTTTATAGATATATATAGTTTCCTTGCGTACTTCTAGGTACGAACAACATTTTATGATTGTTTTCTTGTATTTTCCAATGTTTCTCAATAACATGGGTTAAAAAAAATAAAACAACAACAATCATATCCAGTATAAACGAGCCAAATTCGAACATCTCTTTGGGTTCGTTTACTAAAACGAACTGAACTCTTTGCGAGCTATTTAACTCGTTTAAACATTTATAGTGTTATCAAACCGAACTCGAACCAATTTTAAAGTTCGTTTAGCTAAACGAACCAAGCCAAACTGTTCATTTAGCTAAACGAATCCGAATTCGAAAGCCTAATATTCGGTTTGATTCGGTTCATTAATACATTATTTTGTCAATGAAATATTGGACGAAAAAAAAAAAAAAGAGACGTGGAGACCCGTTGATATTAAATTGCTAGTTTATTATGTTCAATTATTCATGGCTGCAATTGTTGGGGATAGGATCATCTCACCGCAAGGGGGTGCAGTGACGCGTGACCGCGTGACACGTGGCAGCAAGAGGGGGTGGTGAGGCTAGACGAGGGTCACCCTCATCTAGCTTCACCACCCTCCCTTAGTACCACGTGTCGCGTGGTCACAAATAAGGTGAGGAAAGTTGGAGTGAGGAGATCTCAACCCCAATTGTTGAGGCCATTGTCGCCTTTGATTACTGTTAGCAGTAAAGTCAGATGCTAATGATTGTCATGTTATGTGATGAAGTTAGAGATATGATTGAACAACTATTATGTGTTGGTTGACCCTTTGAAGTAATTTATATGTTTTGGTTGAATCTTTCAATTTGTATTTACCGAATTCACTAACACCTATACTAACACATCATGTTTTTCTTATTGCGTCATTTATGCAGGTAAATATAGAGGTGTGAGTCTTACTAGAATCAAATTCTTTATCCCTTAAGATGGAGGTATCGTTTGTCTCCGTCTGACTCTTCTCAAACCTTAGCGATAGCTTTTGCTGTCGTCGGAATATAATATATATATTGATTAATTGATTGATTTGATTGTGCACTTAAAAGCGCATGATAAAGTTACATATCACTAAAGTTTTTGTTTCTCACTTCATGAATGGTCGTAGGGTCATAGAAAATATATCGTTACAATTATAGTAGAAGTGATGGTTTAAAGTGATTTGATAAAATCTTCATCTTGTATACAAATGAATAGCAACTCAATATATATAATATGTATGCAAACAAATCTTGAACATAATATAAATTTTTCAACAGTATTAAATATTTACTCGTATATTTATATGGTAATAATGCACTGAAATAGTTCGTAAAAGATAACAAAAAGAGAGGCAACATTTTATAGATATATATAGTTTCCTTGCGTACTTCTAGGTGCGAACAACATTTTATGATTGTTTTCTTGTATTTTCCAATGTTTCTCAATAACATGGGTTTAAAAAAATAAAACAACAACAATCATATCCAGTACATCCTAACGACATCAAAAACTATGGCTAGGATCTGTCGAGACGACATCAAAAATTACCGCTAGGGTCTGGCGAGGATGAGAGGCAGATAAACACCTCCATCTCAAAAGATAGTTTGGTTCCAGTGAGATACACGAGTCTTTTTTTTTCATGCATACGGCCAAAAAAGAAATAAAGCATTGAATCGGTTCTTCCGATCGTGGAAGTTTTGACGGAAGTTCCATTAATAAGAAAGCTGAGCGTATGCGTATGTTTTGTCCATTTTTCTTGGTTCGTTTTAATCATTTTCGTATTTTTATTTTTATTTTTGAGTTTTAAGGTGCAGGATGGAGTATCGATATACATAAAATACTGAAGAAGTAAATACATAAGAAACAAAAACATAGAAATAATTGTACAAAATTATAACGACACGCAGAAACATTTGGAAAACAAACGATAAATGAATTGTAAAAATACATACAAAACGATTGGCAAAATCATGCCCTCCATAAAAGGAAAAAATACCACTCTCCTCTTGCTAGTGAAACTTCTGCTACCCAGAAAGAAAGAAAAACCCCAATTGCCAATTTAGAAACCATTATTTACAATAGTATGTTGTATGTATTTATAGATTTGAAACTTTTACATGTATTCACTACAAATTATACAACATTTATGCTCGACTTATAAAATATTATAATTTCCATTTCCAATGGAATTAAGGATACACTCTTCTTTGATTTTGGAATATGGCGAAATAAAGCAAAAGGATTCACTTAATTGGCTGCACTTCTTATATTGTGAAGTAGCAGTTGATCGACACAACTTGGCGCATCATTATGGGTCATCGGAAACAACCTCCGTGTGTTTTTAATACATGAGTATGGTTGCGCATATCCGATCTCCTGTACCCCGCCATAGGCGGAAGCCTCTAAGGCAATGGAGTAATGTTGTTGTTGTTTATAAAATATTACAATTGCACCACATTTTAACCATATTTTTCATTTAGTTTATTTATCTTGAACACTTTTCAGAAAAGAAAATGTACTATAAAAGAAATAAGGTAAAATACCACAACACTTTAGGGAACTGATATTGACAAAATTAATCACACTAGTAGGGTTTGCCATGTTTTTCACACTCACATGCCTCACGCAGTTAAACATCTGTGCGTGACGTAAAGAGTAACCACCACAAAAAGAATTTCGATTACCGACGAAAAATTCACTGACCAAACGAGGTACGTTGGTCTTTCATCGTTAATTTGCGACGCAATAGCAATAAACACAGTTTCGTCGTTAATTGCGACGAAACTACGATGAAATACATTGTCGCTAACAAAAAAGTAGTCAGGTTAATCCTTTCGTTACAATTTCGTCGGTGTTTTGTCGGTGCTTCGTTGCTACTCTATGTCTTTTGTTTGTCGCTATTTAGTTTGTAGCGTTTCGTCGCTATATCGTCGCTAATATGTCGCTAAAATTCTAGAAATATAAACACGGATAAACAAGGAAATAAATTCGTCGGTTAGTAGGTTTTCGGCGCTGTATTAAGTTTTGTCGGTATATCGTCGGTGTTTAGTCGATGAATTAGTCGTCGCAAATGTTTCGTTTTACTTTTCGTTCGTATTTTATATATTCCGATTCGTCGTTGTATCGTCGCAGATTCGTCGAGGATTAAACATGTGTATGAATTAAGAAAAAAGAAAGAGATGATTGGAAAAAAAATTTATTCATTTAGAAATAAAAATTTACATTATAAAGACGAAAAATTAAAAAAAGAAATCTAAAAGAGAAGCGGAGAGGGGCTGTTCACTCTTCTTCATCGGAAGAAAGAGTGGCCGCCACATTCTCCGCGAACTCTTTGAGGAGGCACTTCGGCTTGTAATATCTGGCTTTCAACTTGCGCAGCCTTCTGTTCACGCTGTGCAGTTGCCTCGACTCCTGCTGCATGTTTGCTATAAACATACGGTAGTCGATCTGCGGTTCCGACATTTCTTGTTGAGGATCCTCTGGCAGCATTGGGCCATGCACAGATATTGAATCCTCCCGCTCAACCGATGGTTGTGGTTGAGGAGGAGGTCGTTGTGGAGGTGCACTGTTTGCCCCTCCACGCCTTCGGGTTCTTCTATAACGACGGGGCATACTTTGTAGTTTGTTTAGGAAGTTTTATAACTTTGTTTATGTGTAATGTACGTCTATGGGGTTATAAATAGGTAAAATTAGCGACGACATAGCGACGAATATGCGACGAATTTTTCGACCGTTACTCAAGATGGGAATATGTGCGGGCGTGATACTTCGTTTGAACAAGCGACGCACTAGCGATAAAATAGCGACAACTTAGCGACGTAAGGTCATCGTACGTTGTACCCATCGGGCTTTGTGCGGACACGGCCGTTGGGTGAATAGCGATGCCGTAGCGACGCCTATAGCGACGAAAGGCATCGTATGGTGTGAAGGTACGACGGTATTTCGTCGGTAAAGCTCGCTATATTTCCACGGATAATCAAGGAAATAAATTCGTCGGTTATTAGGTTCTCGTCGTTGTATTAAGTTTCGTCAGTATATAGTCGCTGTTTAGTCGGTGAATTAGTCGTCGAAAATTTTTTCGTTTTAAATTTCGTTTGTATTTTAGCGTCGTCTGTATTTTAGCATCGTCGAGATTCATAAAGGATTAAACACGTGTTTAAATTAAGAAAAAGAAAGCGATGATTGGGAAAAAAACTTCATTAATAGAGAATTAAAAATTACAAAATACATAAAGAAAAAACTGAAAAAAATCTAAAAGAAGAACGGAGAGGAGCCGTTCACTGTTCGTCATCCGAACAGAGAGTAGCAACACTCTCCGCGCACGCCTTCAGGAGGCATCTCAGCTGCGAAGCTTTGACTTTGATCCGCATCTGCCTTCTGTCCAGGTATTTGAGACGCTGATCCTGGTAGCGCAGACGCCGATTCTGTTGCTTAAACACCTCCCTCATCTCCTCTACTGTGTTCCACAGCTCCTTTATTTCTACACGAGGATCGCTAATTTGGCGATCCTTTTGCCGCCTTGGCCCCTCCACAGAAGCTTCGGAGGAGTCAACCGGTGGGGGTGGTTGTGGTTGTGGAGGAACCGGTGCGGGTGCGGGTGGTTGAAGAGCCCGTCCTGGGTTCGTACGACCTCTACCACGTCTTGCCTGTGCCTTAGTATGAATCATATTTGTCTCTTTTTGTTTGATTAGAAAGAAGATTTTGTTTTTTTATATTAGGAGAGACACGGCAGTTTGCTGTTTATAGGGGAAACCAGCGACGATATAGCGACGTAAGGTCATCATATGTTGTAACACTCGGGCACTATGCGGACACGGCCGTTGGGTGAATAACGATGCCGTAGCGACGAAACGCATCGTATGGTGTGAAGATACGACGGTGTGCGTCGCCCCCGTGTCAACCCGCAGACACGTAGGTTCTACTGGGATGAGTTTCAGGTATTCAAATTTGATGAATTTCACTTTTTGATGCGTAATCGATCATTACTTTTCTAACCACATTTTTATTTTTCCTCCGTATAATAATTGCAGAAGGCGTACAGCTGGCCAGCCAACATCGCCCACGACGTGGAGCAGACCTGGCGCCAGAGGGCCACCAAACACTACAGGGACTTCGTCAACTCAAGACCAAGTGGGAGCGTGACCCCGTTTCTGCGAGGCCTCCCTACGTATCCGAGGCCACCTGGGCGGGGTGGATAGAAGGGTGGCTGCACCCTGCTAACCAAGCCCGCAGCGCCCGGAACGCGGCGAACCGGCGCAGCGGCAATCTACAGGCCCCATAACCTGCCACACACTCAGGTGGTTCGGTTTCCCACGCCACCACGATGCGTGCTATGGTAAGTATTTTAATATTGGATTATTTAGATTCATTGATTTCATTGGATTATTTAGATTCATTGATTTCTTATGTTCCGCTGTTGTTTTTTTAGTATTCGTATATGGTTAATGTAAGTAGTATATGTGTTCATTTGCCTTTTCTTTATATTTTTTATTTGACTTGGGAGATGCCTTTAAGGCCGGGATACCTCCGATAAACGAATAGGTCATGCCGAAATTTTTAAAATTCTGGATTTCACTAACATATTTTATTTCATTCTTTCAGCACGCAGAGACGGGGAGTGGCCAGCCTCCTACGATCTCTTCTACAAAACGCATCGGAAGAAAGCCTCCGACGGGACGGAGGACTGGATCACGACGAAGGCCCGCGACATCAGTGTAAGTAGTCTACGATATCATTTGTTTTTTCCTTAGTTTGTTTTATTTCTAAACCCTAAACCCTAACAATTCTTATTCTCATTTCAGGACGAGTACAACAGATTACTGGCAGAGAGGGGAGAAGAGGCCGACAAGAACCGTGCTTATTGGGATGCGGTTCGGACCATCGGCCCTCAGAATAAGAAGAAGAGGGAGGTGTACGGGGTTGGATCAGCAGCGCCGCGATTCTTCCCCCAAGTTCTGCATCCAGGTGCTTCCTCCGAGGCCAACACCTCCGCGCCTTCTGCGACGCCAGAGGATATTTCGCGCCTGGACGCAGATCACGCGGCGCTGCAGTATGAGATGGAGACCATCAGGGCGCAGCATGAGGAGAGTGTACAGGCACTGCGGTCGCAGCTCACTCAGACCCAGCAGGCGCTGCAGCAGTCGCTTCAGCAGGCGCTGCAGCAGTCGCTTCAGCAGGCGCTGCAGGAGACGAAGCAGGAACTCTCGCAGCTATCGCGTATCCTCCTCTCTTTCCTTTCCAGCTCCTCGCAGCGTCAGCCTCGCCCTCAAGATGGTCAGCCTTCTCCGCATGATCCCCCTCCACCTTCTTCTGCATAGTATTTTATTTTTTGATTTTTCGTACTTACTATTTCATTTATTGTATTGACATATTCTTTGTTCTTTTATATTTTATCTGACATTTATACGGATTCCATTTCATTTGTGTTGTTTAATTATACGAATTTCAATACGCAAATACCATATTTCTGTATAATAATAGTAAAAATGATTTTATATACAAAATAAAATATACTATAAAAATTAAATAATAATAAAAACTATTTAATTAATAATATATTGATATTATTAATAAATTATAAATATTTAATATTTAATATTTAATATTTAATATTAATTTAAATAATAGCGACGAACCTGCGACGAAACATAAATGTCGCAGACCGGGCATATAAAAAAATCAAAAATTTTAAAATAGCTACGAAAAAGATATACTGACGAACCGACGACAGAAAAAACAGGTCGCAGACCTGACAGATTTACGTTACAATTTTACGACGAACTGCCGAAGATTTTGCTCTCGTCGCAATATAACGACGCCGTACCGACGAAAATCACTTTGCGACAAGCCGTATAGCGACATACATATTTCATCGCCATTTCGTCGCTATATACCATTAGCGATGAAATGGCGACGAAATATGTCTGTCGCTATATGGTTTTTTTTTGTGGTGAACTACCATTGAATTAATGGATGTACAGAACACAAATTGATATATACGCATGAATACACACATATACATATATGTATATGCACATATGCATATATATTTAGATAAATACATATACACACACATACATATACTTAATGGACCACATCCATACACGCACCACACATGCATATATATATGTGTGTGTGTGTGTGTATGTGTGTGTGTGTGTGTGCGCGCGCGCGTGTGTATATATATATATGCGTGTGTATATATATCTGTGTGTATATATGTGTGTGTATATATGTGTATATGTAATTTCAAGGAACAATTTAAGTTCGACTTTTTTCTTCAACAAGAAAAAAAAACTGAAGTTGTTTTTATTTTAGTAACAATAACAATTCCTGCAGAATACTAATAGCCGCCCGTTAACCGAATATTTCACAGAATTTCGAAAAAGGCACACATTCATGTGGAAGTTCTTAACCGCGATTTGCACAGGGTCCGGAGAGAGACTGAATCGCAAACGGAGAGGGACTGAATCGTTTTGCGATTTGATGTAGCAGCCTTACCCTGTAATTCCTTATGCAAGAGCCTGTTTCCGCGGCTCGAACCCGTGACTTCAAGGTCATAAAATAACAAACTTACCAGTTACCTCAATGTCCGCCCTATCAGTTGGAATGAATCTGAATTTGAAGTGTGCAATTTAGACTAATATGGGTATTAGGTAAGAGTTAGATAGATAAAATGTTGTGCAAATACGCTATTCCATCAATAGATGATAAATAATCAGTTGAAAATTTGGTGCATATCATTATATATGTGTGTCCTGCTGCACCACATAGCAGTCTGGTAAAGAATTGGAGTGTCTTTTAAGTTTTTGTCATTTAAGGCAAGTCGTATTCCTCATGTCTGCTAATATTCAATCCAGACAAGCTAGCCCTAAATGATGGTGGATGTATAATATATTTATGAATATTTATTTCTTTAATAGAATTGCTAGTTGTTTAAATTGTTGTTTTTCACACGTTTTAGTTATTTGATATACACAACAACAAGAACATTACTTTATTACTTTAGAGACTCCCGTCTATGACAGGTATGGGAGGATCGGATGTACGCAACCATACCCATGTATTAGAAACACACAGGTTATTTCTCGATGACCATAATGAAAATCGCATCAAACTGTATCGATCAACTACTACTTCACGATTTTATTGTTTTCATTTTTCTTGATGCAATAGTGAAACATGTTAACATTTAATTAGATGTTGAATGGTAGATAAATTTAAAAGAATGTAACATTGTCAACGGAGAATCCATCACTTCTTCCATCACTTCTCACATAAAAGTGTTCTGGTTGTATTAAGTTTCCACATTTCTATATGGTTCAGAGAGGGGTCTGATTGCTTCGCGATCTGATGTACGCAGTTTGTTTTACCTTATAGTTTGTACAAAAGGCTATTTCTACAGCTCGAACACGTGACTTCAAATTTACAAAACAACCTTACAGGTTGCTCCAAGTTCCGCCCACTCATCACTTCTTATATAATGAAGTATAAATATGATATTCATTGAAATGAATTGATGGTTTATGGTCACAACATGACAAATTAGTCCGGCTTTAAAGTCAAAGATATCTTTAAACCAAATAAATTTGATTATGAGATAGGTATCACGTACTGTTAAGGGATAGCCGCCCTCCATCACCTTCCCTCCAGGCGGTTGCTGCCCAGGCTGTTGCAACAGCCTTATCTTTGTTCAAAGTACAATTTAGCCTATCTAGGACTAACTAATGGTTGTCGATATCTTGTTGTTATTTTTGTTGTAACAAATAGGTTTTTGAGTTGTACCAAACTACAAGTTGTAAGTCTAAGAAACCCTATTTAGTAGGGTATACCGTGTATACACGTTTGTGTGAATGAAAATACATTCTTGCTCAATATCTCTTATATGGTATCAGAGCTTTAACGACTCCAACGAGTTTTTGTTTCACCTCCATCTCCTTGTGTTTCGGTATGGCAGATAACTCGGCCAACAAGCATGGCTCTCTTGATGGAGTCATTGCCATTAATGTAGCAGCACAGTTACCTTTCAAACTAAACAAGAACAACTTCCCTTCATAGAAAGCTCAGTTCGATGCGTTACTCTATGGGTATGATCTCATGGGGTTTCTTGATAAAAGCAAACCTTGTCCGCCACAACACACATGCGACAAGGACAGTGTTACGCAGCCTAATCCGGATTATGCTATCTGTGTTCGGCAGGATAAGATGCTGCTACATGCCCTACTTGCGTCCGTTTCAGAAACTGTGGTCCCATTAATCGCCTCGGCTTCTACCTCGCATGATGCTTGGACGAGGCTTCATAAGTTATATGCGAACAAGTCCCGTTCTCGCATAATGAACCTCAAAGAGAAACTGACCAATCTCACGTGTGACACTCAGTCAGTCTCTGACTATCTTCAGAGCCTTAAAGGCATTGCAGATGAATTGGCCCTTGTTGACACTCATATCAGTGATGATGATCTCACCATATTCGCCCTCAATGGGCTCGGCAGCAATTTTCGCGACATTGCTGCTGCTGTTCGGGCTCGTGACACTCCTATAACCTTTGAAGAGCTTCGTGATAAACTAGTTGAACATGAAGCATTCCTTAAGCGTGAAGAAGCTCATAGTGGGTCTTCTGTTACTGTTCATGCAACTCAGTTGAAACCTGCTCGGAATGAAAATATGCACTCCGCTCAAGGCGTGTCCCGTCCCAGTAATAATCGGCCCTTCTCTGGGAAGTCAGCTCCTAATCCTAACATGTAGCAGTCAGCATTCTTCAACGGAGGTTCGGCCGCCTCCAATAACAAGAACACACGCCACCCTTCTCAGGCTGGGGTGACGTGTCAGTTCTGTCAGAAGCGCGGCCACACAGCTCGGCAGTGCTACTCTTTCAAACGGTCCTTACAGCAAGTACAACAGCCTGAAGTCCATCTCACCACACCAAGCCCCAAACATAACTGGATTCTAGATTCTGGCGCATCTCATCATGTTACTAACGACCTTAACACTCTTTCCCATCACCAATCTTATGATGGTCCAGATGATGTTTTTCTCGGAGATGGCACTGGTCTTAAAATCTCTAATACTGGTTCTTCTATCATTCCCTCTCATTCCAAGTCTTTTTTTTATCTGATGTTTTACATGTTCCTTTCCTTAATAAAAATCTAATTTCTGTTTTTAAATTCTGTCAGCATAACAACGCCTCTATTGAATTCTTTCCTTTTGCATTTGTTGTGAAGGATCTCAAAACAGGGGCGCACCTTGCTCGCGGGCGGACCAAGGGTGGTCTCTACGAATAGGAGGCGTCAGCCCCTGCGGCTCCTTTGGAATCAGACGACGCACTAGCCTAGAAGCGCGTTCATGCTCTCGCCAAGTCCTCTGTGTCCACTTGGCATCATCGTCTTGGTCATCCTTCATCTCGTGTTTTTCAATTTCTGCGTCACAGCAATAATGTGTCTATTTCATGTGATGCTTCAGTCAATAAGTTTTTTTTTTTGTGAATTGTGTCTTAGTAATAAAAGTCACAAGCTACCTTTTCATAGCTCTTCAGTAGAAAGTCGCGAACCACTTGACTTAGTGTACTCGGATTGTGGGGTCCTTCCCCTGTTGAATCCATTGATGGTTATCGTTATTACATTCTTTTCATTGATTACTACACTAAATATGTCTGGATATTCCCTATGGCATAGAGATCACCCACATGATCTCATTATAGGTGATATCACTCGCGGAGTGCGACCACGTAGAAGAATAACTTCGAATGAAATAAATGAATTTCATGCTATGATTTCCGAAATTGAACCCAAAAATGTGCATGATGCTTTGAGTGATTCTTCTTGGATTGATGCTATGCATGACGAACTTAATCAATTTGTTAGAAATGATGTATGAGATTTAGTTCCACGACCACAAGATAAGACCATAATAGGCACAAAGTGGGTGTTTAGAAATAAAATGAATGAAGAAGGAAAAGTTGTTAGAAATAAAGCTAGACTTGTAGCACAAGACTATAATCAAGAAGAAGGAATCGATTATGACGAAAAATTTGCACCCGTAGCACGATTAGAAGCTATACGACTTTTACTTGTCATTGCTTGCATGAAAGATTTTAAACTCTATCAAATGGATGTGAAAAGTGCATTCTTAAATGGATTTATACAAGAAGAGGTATACGTGAAACAACCACCCGGTTTTGAAGATTTGAAACATCCCGAGCACGTGTACAAACTAAAAAGGCGCTATACGGACTAAAGCAAGCACCTAGAGCATGGTATAATCATTTTTCTACTTTCCTATTAGAAAATGGTTTTAAAAGAGGTACTATAGATAGTACATTATTTTTGAAACAAGATAAATCAGATTTACTTATTATTCAAATTTATGTTGATGACATTATTTTCGGCTCTACTTCTCATAAACTTGTTGAAGATTTTGGAAATTGCATGAAATCCGAATTTGAAATGTCTATGGTTGGCGAATTGAACTACTTTCTTGGCTTGCTGATTAAACAAACGAGTAAAGACATCCACATAAGACAAGCCAAATATATAAATGATATGATTAAAAAGTTCAATTTTGAGAATTTAAAACCATCCCCCACCCCAATGAGTGTTACTACCAAATTAGATAAAGATGAACATGGTAAGGATTTTGATAATGTCTTGTATAGATCTATGATTGGCTCTTTGTTATATCTTACTGCTAGTAGGCCTGATATCATGTTCATTGTATGTATGTGTGCACGTTTTCAAAGTCAACCAAAGGTGTCTCACTTTAATGCGGTGAAAAGAATATTCCGATATATTAAGCACACACCCACCTTAGGCATTTGGTATGATAACGATTGTGACTTTAATTTGCATGCCTGCACTGACGCTGATTATGGTGGATGTAAGATAGATAGGAAAAGCACTAGTGACACTTGCCAATTTATAGGAAACTCACTTATTTCATGGTTTTCCAAAAAGCAAGCCAGCGTAGCGTTACCCACTACTGAAGCTGAGTACATGGTACTTAGTCTTTGTTGCACACAATTATTATGGATAAAACAACAACTTTCGGACTTTGGAATTACCGTAAATAAAATTCCTATATATTGTGATAGTATGAGTGCAATCAACCTATTTAAGAACCTCGTACTACACTCTAAGGTCAAGCATATAGAAGTACGTTATCATTTTCTTCGTGATCATGTAAATAATGGTGATATTGTCATAGATCACGTACGCACAGAGGCACAAGTAGCGGATATCTTCACTAAAGCCTTAAATCAAGCCACGTACGAAAATCTTCGTTCTAAGTTAGGCATGATTTCTGCCGATTTGATTTGATTATCTTTCCATATTTACATGCATTTTTGATTGACTTTCCAAAATAAAGGGGGAGAGAATGCATGATTTAAGAGGGAGAGAGAAACTGATTGCATAAATCAAGGGGGAGCAAATTTGAAATTTGAAATTCAAAATTTGAATTTATGCACGATTGAAGGAGGAGTGATAAGATTTAAATCATGAATGTAGGTTATTTTGAAAATCATCAAAAGGGAGAGATTGTAGAGAAAAAGGGGTTTGAGTTATTTCAAAATATATGATTTAAACGTGTTACAAAGCAATGCATGACATATTGCATATAACTTGGCTTATATAGTTTATATATAATGTTGTCATACTAACGAGCCATGAAGCTTTAAAGCTTACATCAAATGGCAAACATTTGTTGTGTTTGAACTATTTTCAGGTGCCATCATTAATGAACTAAACTAGTTCATTAAGTGAAGTACTTAGTTAATTAAACTAAGTAGTTCATTTAAGGAAGCAATATTTGGAAAAGGCACAAATGCAACAAGTTGAGGAAAGGAAAGTTCTCCCTCTCCTCTCCACACTTATTACACGCCAATATATATATATATATATATATATATATATATATATATATATATATATATATATTCAGATTTTTTGAAAAAGGCACATACACATTTATTCCAACGTACTACCGACACGTTATATATTTTACGTACGTACATTAACGTCACACCACCATACTTAACTCATATTTATGAGTATATTCAGGTCTTATATCATAAGATATAAGTCATGGTGATGACAAATTTAATACGACACGTTAAAAGGTTCTAAACCAAAAATTGTCGTATCGGGCGAATACCGAAACTTCACCAACGTGTCACGTGCTTGCCATAAATAGATGGCCAGCCCCTACACTTTAAAAATAGCCATAAATTTCGTGGCTTACATGGTAAGTGCAGCCATAAAATCATTCCATGTTGGCACGCACAAATCACTCCACATTATGGCCAAATTGTGGAGATTCCAATTTCAATTTTGTCACATGGTTTAGGTGCCACTTTAAGATCAGCCTAAGTGCTGAATATTAAAGTTTAATTTATGTATATTATGTGTAACATAATATATATAACATGTGCAAAAAGTTAGAATTTAATTAGAGAAAAATCGGGTAATCGATAAACGTCGAAAATTCGGTTTTCTACGTACATGACACATGGAACGTTTTTGGCACATCATATAACATGTATCTAGACACTTTTTACATATTTCATAAATCTCAAAGTGTTCTAGAAAATTCAATTAAGGGCTGATTGGAATATACCATGTGTGTATTATTAAATGTGCACTATTTTACAAAGTTTGCAAAAATAAAATTCAGCACATGCACAACCATGTCACACGCTTATTCCAGCTGGGTTGGAGCATATGTGGAGCTTTGTTGGCATCTTGATTGGTCAAGAATAAAGCATGCAATGTTGGTGACTTAAAGAAAGGAACTACAAAAGGTAACATTTCAAATCTTGTCACAATTGTGACACATGCTGAAAATTCAGCATGTGTGCTAAAGAGCTGGCCGATTTTTACCCTTTTATGAGCCATATTTTATTGTATTGAATCATGTCGATAATTGGGAGATAATTTGGAAATATTTTGAATATATTATAAAATTAAAATGGTGATATCTTTGAATATCACACATGCTGAAATTTTCAACATGTGTAATGCATAGTGGCCGTATTTTAGGCCTCATTGATGTCTAATTTTTATTCCAAAAATTGATAAAGATGTCTTGTACTAAATGGTGATTCATTTTCAAGAAATAAATCAAAGCAAACTTGGCAACATTTTGAATAGAATACAAATGTTTCACATGCTGAAATTTCAGCACGTAAAGTAGCATTATGGCCGATTGTTTTATGGCTTATTGGAAAAAATTATGTTCCAAATTTTATGTGATGATCTTGTGAATTATGGTAATCATTTTATGATGATTTTGACACATGTTTTAAGTGTTATTTTCAGATTTTTCTAGTCATCAAGTGATGACAACATCCAACCAATCAATGAGTGCCAAGTAAGCAAGAGCTTAATGATCATCCAATGAGAACATGCCAAGTAAGCAAAGACATGTCACAATGATGTCATATACTCTTCCAAGGACTTAGAAGATAATTTTCAAGAGAGGAAATAGGACAAAGGGGGAGGCCAACTCAAGTTAAAAAGGAAGGAAGAGAGCAAAACAAAAATAAGAACAAGTCTTGCAATTTAAAAGATCAAAACGTATTCTAGCCTTCTCTTCTACACTCTCTTGCTTTCTTCTCTCTAAAAGCCTATTGTACTTACATTCATATACTTGAATAGGCTTCATATAGTCCACCACATATTCTTTATCATTGTAAAAGATTGATCAAGGTGTGATCAATCTTGCACTTGCAAGGTGGTGGTGTTCGTGACAATTGTATTCTCATACAAGGTTTGTAAAGGGTTGGAGTTGGTGTGTAACTCCATCAACCCTGTGGTAAGGTGTTATTTTGTGTTGTGTCATTAGTGCTAAACGAGGAAGGCTTCCTCGAAGACTGGATTAGGTTGTTTATAACCGAACCAGTATAAAATTCTTGGTGTTATTTACTTTCAGTACTTACTTTCTGTTTCTGCACTGTTTATCGTTTTTAATCACGTTCGTAAAAATAGTAAACGAATGTCAAAAATTATGAAACTTTCGAGAATCATAGCCATACATCTCAAGGTTCTTTTGCCACAAGTTTCAACCCTTTTGGACAAGTATAAGTCATCCAAACATCCAAAGTTCTGAGACTAGTGCAGTCCGATTTTCAGGCTTGCAAAGGTTGAGACTTTGATCGTATTTGACTAACTTCCCAAAAGAATTTTTCAAAAATGTTTCAACCCATTTAAATAAAACTAATAAAGGGTTAGTCTTTAAATTTTCAGAGTATTTGGAGTTACGTACAAATAGGAATTAATTTTTCAAATCAGACTACCGTTTCTGGCAGATTTGCACAATCTGACCACCAATGAATTTTTGAAGGGGTTAGAGGTTGAATTTTAATCTGAAATTTTTAGGAGATACTCAGAACATCTAAGACTAAGTTCTTTCCAAATTTCAGAATTTTTGAAGACCTGCAACCTAGTTTTCAAAATGTTTTAAGACTGGTCCTGAAAACAGAAACTGTTTTCAGAAGTTGGGTTTTTGGTTTAAAACAATTTTAAAAACCACATTTTCCGCAACCACTATTCAGACCCCCCCCTTTCTAGTGGTGCCTTGCAGATCCTACAGTTTTCTCTCTCCAATCTTGCTCAAATTTCTCCCAACATACTACATGCTTCCTTGACTATTTTAACCATGTCTAAGATTCTCTAGGGTGGCTATTGAATATCAAATCACTCCATAGGGTGGCTAAAGACTATTTGGGCATTAACATTTGGAGTAGTTCAAGACATGGTGGAGAGCCTCAAAAACGTGGTCAACTTCATCTAGAAATATAAGAGGCTTGGATGAGGCAAATACATACTTTTACTATCATCTAGCTTCATCATCCATTGTTGTATAGGTCTCTCATATTTGTAAATTTGCTTAAAGCTTGTTAAGCTTTTCTTTGCTCTTCATTATTGTATATTGAGAGATAGAGAATCAAGCACAAGAGGAACCATAAATATTTGATCTTTTGCTTGTGCTTAGACTAGTGAGAAAGTGTGAACCTTACTATATATCTTCAACCTACTGTGAGAAGTTCTTGAGGGAACTTTGTTGAAGTTGTGAGGTAGCAAGAAGTTGTTCTTGCTAAGAGCTGTAGTTGCTGTAGTTGCACAAGTGTGTTTTGTGCAAGAAGTTGCTGTAGTTGCACAAGTGTGTTTTGTGCCAGAAGTTGTTGTTGTTGTTGCTTACACTAAGGTGTTAGTGTAAGTGTTGTTGTGGTTGTTCTTATTGCTTTAATAAGAAGAGTAGCTGTTGAAAATCCACTTTGGCAACAAAGTGGTAGTGGAGTAGAATCATTTACGATTCGAACCACTCTATATCCGGTGTACACATTCATTGCTTCTCATCTCCCATTCTTGCTTAGATTTTGAATTTCTTTTTAGTTGAACCAAACAAGAAAAATTCCGCAAAAGTGCCAAACACTCTATTCACCCCCCTCTATAGTGTATTTCGGACCTAACAATTGGTATCAGAGCCTAACCTTGATTGCTTGGCCTATCTTTGCAAGTAGCAAGGTTAAAGATCATGGCAATGACAACCTCAACCTCAACCTCTTCATCTCACACTTCATCTCCTAAGCCTACTGCACTATTTTCGGGATCAAACACTAAAGCACCTATGTTTGATGCTCAAAATTATTCTTTGTGGAAATTTCGAATGATCAATCATTTGAAAGGCTGTGTATTTGATATATGGAGAGCCGTCGCCAAAGGAATTGAAGTTCCTATGATTACCAACTCAAAAGGAGAATCAATGTTCAAAGATGAGGATGACTACACCGATTAAGAGAAGATAAAATTTGCCATCAATGGCAAAACATTTGATATTCTCTCAAGTGCTCTCACCACCACCGAGCTCATAAGACTTCAAGGTCTTGAAACAACCCATGAGGCATGGAAAAGGCTTAAAATGATACATGAAGGAACTGAACAAGTAAGAATGGCCAAAAGACTCATGCTCATGAAGGAATATGAGATGTTCGGAATGAAGAGCGATGAAAAGATTGAGGAGACAATCGACCGATTCACACGAATAGTGAATCAACTCTCCATGGTGGACAAGAAAATCTCAAATGAAGACTTTGTCTCAAAACTCCTCAACTCCTTGCCAAGAGAATGGACACCTAAAGTCACCGCAATCACCGAATCAAAGAATCTTAACACTCTTACCCTTGATGAGCTATCCGGTAATCTTCTTACTCATGAAATTCTTATTGATGAACAAAATAGGATGAACCCTATCAAGCCTACACAATCATCACACAAAGGATTGGTGCTAGAGTCCGATGAATCGGATGAGGAAGTTGCCCTTCTAGTAAGAAAATTTAGAAGAATGGCAACTAGAAACAAAGCTCAAGCAAGAAAGTTTTTCAAAAGACCACATAAAGAAAAGGAAGCAAGTGAAATTTCTATAGATGTGGTCGACCCGGTCACTTCATTGCCTACTGCCATGTAAAAGAGCCGCAAAAGCAAGAGAAGAAAGTCTTTCCTCAAAAGAAGAAAGCTCTCAATGCGGAGGTAACCACGTGGGATGATCTCTTTTCGGAAACGGAAGGAGAAGAGAGTGAAGATCAAAGTGTTGGACTTGTTGCAATAGTTGACAATCCAAAGATTCAACATACTTGTCTTATGGCAATTGAAGATGATCTTGAGGTAAATCCTAATCCTTCTAATTTGCAAGATGAAATAGGAGATTTGCAAGATGACTTTGAAAAACTGAATTTAAAGTATAAACATTTGAAGAAAGAGTTTAAGAAGTGCATTTTAGAAAATAAGAACTTGCATGATAAGAATATTTTGATTTTTCAAGAGCATGATATTATACTCACCATGCATAAAACCGTAGCTTTTGAAAATACAGAAATTAGAAAAGAATGTGAAAAACTAAGGTTAGACTTACAAAGACTAACTAATGGTAAAAATAATCTAGACAAACTACTTGGAAACCAAATAATTGGAAATGATAAATCCGGTTTAGGATTCAATACATCACATTCTTCCATTAAGCCCAAGTTATTAAAGAAAAAGACAAATAAGAGAAAAATACAACATAACCCATCATCTTCTAAACAAGGCATGTACCCACTTGTTTTCATTGTAACAAAGTAGGACATGTGAAGAATGAATGTAGAGCTAGATTTGGAGGCATGTATGTTTGGAAGTCTAAGGGTCGACAAACTAACCCTAAAGGACCCAACCATCAAAGGATACCAATGCATAAATCTTTTGGTTTTATAGGCTCTCAAGATAAATGGAGTAGCCAAAGAAGAAGCAACCAAATGGCTTATGGACAGCGGATGTTCAACGCACATGACCAAACACAAAACGTTGTTCACCAAGCTTAAGCTCTAAGATGGTGGAACGGTGCATTTGGCAATGGGAGAGCTAAAATCCTTGGACATGGAGAAATTGATAACTTTTCTTTTACTATTAATAATGTACTATATGTAGAAGGGCTTAAGTATAATTTGATAAGTGTTACCCAACTATGTGATGCTAATTTTCAAGTTGAATTTGTGAAAAGAAAATGTGTTGTGAAAAAAGAACGATAAGATTGTTTTTGAGGCTATATGTAAAGATGATGTTTACAAATTTAGCACACATGATTTGATATCACAAAATGTTTCTTGCCTAGTTGCCAAAAATAATTTGACTCAACTATGGCATAGACACTTGGACATATTAGTTTTAAAAATTTCAAAGAGATTTGCAAAAATGAAAAAGTCCAAGGTCTTCCAAAATTAAATTTCGAAAACTATGGCTTATGCGACACTTGTCAAAAGGCAAAGTTTGTTAAAACAAGCTTCAAGTCCAAAAGTGAAATCTCCACCACCAAACCCCTACAATTACTTCATATGGATTTGTATGGAGATATTGGTACGTCAAGTCTAAGTGGAAAACATTACACCTTTGTGGTGGTAGATGACTTCTCTAGATACACTTTAGTAATGTTCTTAGCTAAAAAGAATGATGCATGCCAAGAATTTATAAAACTTTGTAAGAGATTAGAAAATCAAAGAAAAGACACAATTAAGGAAATTAGAAGTGATAGAGGTGGTGAGTTTGATGGAGAATTTCAAGAATTTTGTGTATCCAAAGGGTATGGACACAATTTCTCGGCTCCAAGAACTCCTCAACAAAATGGTGTTGCGGAAAGAAAAAATAGAACACTTCAAGAAATGAGTAGAGCCATGCTAAACGAATTTGAGTTACCTAAATATTTTTGGGCCGAAGCGGTAAACACCGCTTGTCATGTGATCAATAGAGTTTATTTGAGACCATCTCTCAAAAAGACTCCTTATGAGCTTTGAAAAGGTGGAGTACCAAATATTGGTTATTTCAAGGTATTTGGTTGTAAGTGCTTTATACTTAACACCAAAGATAACTTGGATAAACTCGATTTTAAAGCGGATGAAGGAATCTTCATGGGTTATGCTCAAAATAGCAAGGCATTTAGAGTATATAATAAAAGGAGCATGAAAGTTGAAGAATCAATTCATGTCAATTTTAGTGAACTCATTGAGGATGAATCAAACATTAACGATGATGATGAAATAATTGAAGTAAGCCATATAGAGAAATTTGAGAATCCAAAAGGTAATATCGTTATTGACCTTAGGATTGATCCCCTTCAACCTAAGGTTGAAGATGAAGAAGTAGGAGGAGATACCTCAAATTTACCGGATTCATATAAGTATAAGAAAGATCACCCTAAAGAGTTAATATTAGGTGAAACTAGTCAAGGCATAACGACTAGGAGGAAATTCAATGAAAATACTTTTATTTCACAAGTTGAGCCTAGAAATATAAAAGAGGCAATAAATGATGAAGATTGGGTATTAGCCATGCAAGAAGAACTAAATCAATTTGAAAGGAGTGATGTTTGGGAATTAGTTGATAAACCTAATGATCATCCCTTAATTGGCACTAAACGGGTATTTAGAAACAAAATGATGATAAAGGAAACATCACTAGAAACAAAGCTAGGTTAGTAGCCCAAGGATATAGGCAAGAGGAAGACATAGACTATGATAAGACCTTCCCCCCTAGCTAGGTTAGAAGCTATTAGGATGCTATTGACATATGCATGCTATAAGGATTTCAAACTATATCAAATAGATGTGAAATCTGCATTCTTGAATGGAATAATTCAAGAAGAGGTGTATGTAGCTCAACCTCTAGGGTTTGAAAATCATGATTATCCAAATCATGTTTTTAAACTCAAAAAAGCCCTTTATGGACTTAAACAAGCTCCTAGAGCTTGGTATGATAGGTTAAGTAACTTCCTACTTAAAAATGAGTTTTCAAGAGGAAAAGTCAACACTATTTTTTATTAAAGAACAAGGAAACCATCAATTGCTTGTTCAAATTTATGTGGATGATATTATATTTGTTGCTACTAATGATTCTCTTTGTGAGCAGTTTGCAAAATTGATGGAAGGGGAATTTGAAATGAGCATGATGGGTGAGCTCAACTAATTTCTTGGTCTTCAAATCAAGCAAACTCAAGATGGAATGTATATATATCAAACAAAGTATACAAAAGATTTGTTCAAGAAGTACAAGTTTGAAGATGGAAGAAGTGTAAGCACACCAATGAGCACAAGTACAAAGCTTGACAAAGACGAAAAAGGAAAGCTGGTTGAGGTAACAAATATAGGGGTATGATTGGTAGTTTACTTTATTTAACCGCTAGTAGACCGGATATTTTGCATGCCGTGTGCTTATGTGCTAGATTTCAAAGTATGCCTAAGGAATCGCATTTAGTTGCCATTAAACGTATCTTTAGGTATTTGAAAGGAACTTTGAACTTTGGGTTGTTTTATCCCAAAAATGGATGCTTTGATTTAAGAGGGTATAGTGACTCCGACTATGCCGAAAATCTTGTTGATAGGAAAAGCACCTCCGGGACATGCCAATTCCTTGGAGATTGCTTAGTTTCTTGGTTCTCTAAGAAACAAAATAGTGTGTCACTTTCAACGGCGGAATCCGAATATGTATCGGCCGCTTCGTGTTGTGCACAACTACTTTGGATGATCAATACCTTAAATGATTATGATGTTAAGTTTGGTAAAGTTCCTATCCTATGTGACAACAACTCTGCCATAAGTATAGCCCAAAACCCGGTACATCATAGTAGAACCAAACATATAGAAGTAAGACATCACTTTATAAGGGATTGCATTAAAAAAGGATTGGTATGCGTTGAATTTGTTCCAACAAATGACCAACTAGCGGATATATTCACCAAATCCCTTCCTACTGAGACATTTGAGTCTATTAGAACAAGATTAGGGATGATAAACAATGTTTAGAGGGTTAAAATTGAAAATTTCAAAAACCAGCATATGTGGATCGATCCATGTATCAAAGTGAGGGATCCATGTACGTCGATCTTTGACGTCGATCGATCGACGTCATCGATTTCAGCAGCTTTAAAAACTTCCAAAAACGCAAACGTTTCTCATTTCCACTTTCAACAATCGATTGAAACCCTAGAATCTCTGCGCCTCCCTCTCCAAAAACATCCCTCTTTTCAATTTCATCTCTAAATCAAGATTTAAATCATCTCTACTCATAATTCTTGATTTCCTCTCTTGAATTTCTCTAGTTCAACCTAAAGTTTTCAATCTCTCAAGCCCCAAATCTCTCAAAAAATGTCTTCAAGAAACAAAAACACAACCACGAGGCCAAGATCCTCTAGGAGTGGAGGAGAAGGGTCAAGCAACCCTTCTCAAGGACAAACCTCTCAACCTAGAAGAAAACAATCTATGGATGAGAACCAAGGACAAGTTCTAGCCGAGATTCGAAGCGGGTTAACTGTCTCCAACTTTTCTTGGATCAAAACCAAAAAAGCCAAGAATGCTTTGACGGAACCTCTACCCCCCCGGACATGTAAGGTATATCACTAGACATTCTCAGATATTATATGATAAATGGGAGGATGAAGAGAGAGCAACTATTCCACTCAAATTGCTTAGAATAAATGATATTCTAAGCAATAATGAATTAAGTCCTATCATTGAGTGGTTAGATGTTCAAGAATGGAGGAGTATTTGGAATGAGAGAGAGATGTACAAAATATCCACTAGGTACACTAGACTCTTTTATGCCAATTTATGGATTCAATACATAAATGGGCTTCCTTTAGCTCTACATTCCATTATTTATGGACATCACATTAAATGGAAGGTTGAAAAAATTTGTGAATTGATTGGTGTACCCAACGAGAGGCACTTTGAGTTTGATGTGTGGAAGTGGGATGTGGCTCGGTGGAGAGTCACTAAGGATGAAGTAAAATCATTCTTAGGCTACCATCCCACTAAGAATACCAACGATATGCCTTTGGTTTATCGTACCCTTCTTGCCATTGTTACATTTTGTATCAGTGGTAAATCCGCCAAAGGGCCAAGTAACCTAGACTTTTACATAGCATACCAAATAGCCAACCGTGAGAAGGTTAACTTTGGGGAGCTTTTTATGACCAATGTTATTGAAGCCGCCACCAAACAAAACAAAGTCCTACCCTATAGTAACCTTATCTATAGGATGCTTGTAAAGTCGGTTATTCATGTGGATGACACGGATGTTGACGACATCGCGCACAAAGATTTTTATGATAAGGTCAACATCCAACAAATACTCAAGGCTAGAAAAGAGGCAATGAGAGGGAGAGAACAAGAGGATGAAGCGGGAGAAGACGAAGGACTTCCGGACGAGGCACCTATTCCTGAACCCGAAAATTGAGAAAAAACTAGTGGTTTGAGCTCAAATGTTCCTGAACTTCAAGCTCAAGTCACTAGTCTTCAACAAGAGTTGTTGAGCTTCGAGGCAAGGTGACCTTGCACGAGTCAAGGTTTGCCAAGCTGAAGGCTAAAATGAAGGCGTGCATTCCGGGCATCTCATTTTCTTCCGATGAAGACTAGCATTTCTTTGATCTTGTGTTATCATGTTTATCATTCTAGATTCAAATTTCGTGGCTTATGTACTTTGCTAAAACTTGATTAGTTTTTGATGTTTAATGCAGTAGTATGTTTTTTTATTATTGCCGTTAGTACACTAGCACATCATATTCCTATTATTGTGTCATCTATGCAAGTGCATATATATCTGGGAGGCTCACTGGAAGAAAACTCTTTATCCGCTGGATGGAGGTATTGTTTGCATGTCTCTCATCCTCCTCAGACCCTAACGATAGCTTTTGATATTGTTGGGATATACTGGGTATGGTTGTTGTTATATATTATACACATACGTATCTAACTATGTATGTATATCTTCAAATCCTAACTTCGTCTAACATGAACAATATATTACGACATGGAAAAGAAAAGGTAGATCTGGTAGTGACAGTGATATTGTTTTCAATAAACTGTTAGGTCCGAAATACACTCTAGAGGGAGGTGAATAGAGTGTTTGGCACTTTTGAGGAATTTTTCTTGTTTGGTTCAACTCATAAGAAATTCAAAATCTAAGCAAGAATGGGAGATGAGAGGCAATGAATGTGTACACTGGATATAGAGTGGTTCGAATCGTAAATGATTCTACTCCACTACCACTTTATTGCCAAAGTGGATTTTCAATAGCTACTCTTCTTATTAAAGCAATAAGAACGACCACAACAACACTTACACTAACACCTTAGTGTAAGCAACAACAACAGCAACTTCTTGCACAAAACACACTTGTGCAACTACAGCAACTACCGCTCTTAGCAAGAACAACTTCTTGCTACCTCACAACTTCAACAAAGTTCCCTCAAGAACTTCTCACACTAGGTTGAAGATATATAGTAAGGTTCACACTTTCTCACTAGTCTAAGCATAAGCAAGAGATCAAATATTTATGGTTCCTCTTGTGCTTGACTCTCTATCTCTCAATATACAACAATAAAGAGCAAAGAAAAGCTTAACAAGCTTTAAGCAAATTTACAAATATGAGAGAATTATACAACAATGGATGATGAAGCTAGATGATAGTGAAAGTATGTATTTGCCTCATCCAAGCCTCTTCTATTTATAGATGAAGTTGACCACGTTTTTGAGGCTCTCCACCATGTCTTGAACTACTCCAAATGTCAAGATAATGCCCAAATAGTCTTTAGCCACCCTATGGAGTGATTTGATCTTCAATAGCCACCCTAGAGAATCTTAGACATGGTTAAAATAGTCAAGAAAGCATGTAGTATGTTGGGTTAAAGTCCACAAGAAATTTGAGCAAGATTGGAGAGAGAAAACATCATAGATCTCCCTTGGATTTTGTCCCAACGTTCAAAAAATTTTGAATTCTGGGGACGTCGATCGATCCACGTGCCAGTGCTGAGAGATCGACGTCCTCCAGAAGTACATCGATCGATCGATGTCACCTTGCTAAGAGATCGATGTCTTCCAGAGGTACGTCGATCGATCGACGTATCCTTGGCTGAGAGATCCATGTGTTCCAGATTGACGTCGATCGATCGACGTCTCCTAGGCTGAGAGATCCACGTGTTCCAGATTGATGTCGATCGATCGACGTCTCCTTGGATGAGAGATCCACGTTGATCTGAGAGCTTCAAACCATTACACCTTCACATGGATCGATCCATGTGCCTTCCTGAGGGGCTGATGTATACGTCAATCGATCCATGTGAGAGATTGACATCTCACAGTGTGTTTTCTCAATTTGCTTTAAATTCAAAATGTGAAATTCCATTTCAGCCCTTTTAAAACATCTTTTAACATCATCAAAACATTTTATAATCCAACAATCTCCCCCTTTTTGATGATTTCAAAACCAAGATTTTAAAAGATGTTTTTGCTTCATTTTAACTAATTGGATGTTTCAA
>AP025044.1:38258983-38373377 GCA_036186865.1 Eustoma russellianum
TGATGTTATAGGTTCAATAAGGTGAACCCAATGTATAAATTCCATTGGTTCATCTTGCACATGTTTAAATAGGAAGGCCCCCACTTTATGCATTAGTTTCTTAGTTTTACTTCTTGTTAAGGGTCTTTGATCTTGCATTTTTGTAACATTATGTGCATTCTTATTATCTTTACATGGATGAGGATTATAGATCTCATCATTCTCCCCTTCTTCAAAAGGATTCGACCTCGAATCTAAATCATCATCAAAAAGGGTAAGATCAGCAACGTTAAAAGTATGAGATATTGAACCATATTTATTCTCCAGAAGGTCAAGAATGTAAGCATTATCTCCATCCTTTTGAAGTCTTTGGAAGGGTCATTTCCTTTTGGCATGAGTTTAGATTTCCCTTCTCTAGTAAACCTTTCTTTCCTTAAATGCAGTCAAACAAGATCACCTGGTTCAAACAAAACTTCCTTGTGTCCTTTGTTAGCTTGTTTTGCATACTGTTTCTTTTTCTTTTCAAGTTATAGCTTAACCTTAGCATGCAATTTCTTAATCAATTTAGCCTTATTCTTACCATCAATACTTGCACGTTCATGAACAAGAATAGGCACAAGATCAAGTGGAGATAAAGGATTGAAACTATAGACAACTTCAAATGGTGAATTTATGGTGCCACTGTGAACACTTCTATTATAAACAAATTCAATATATGGCAAGCAATCTTCCCAATTCTTAAGGTTCTCCTGAATTATAGCACGCAATAATTGAGACAAAGTTCTATTCACAACTTCAGTTTGACCATCTGTTTGGGGGTGAGCAGTAGTAGAAACTAAGAGTTCTTGTTCCAAGTTTACCCCACAACACACGCGAAAAGGGACGTAACAACTTAGTATCTCTATCACTAACAATGGTTCTAGGCATGCCATGTAGACGTACAACTTCCTGAAAGAACAAGTTTGCAACGTGAGATGCATCATCAACCTTTTTACAAGCTATGAAGTGTGCCATTTTAGAAAATTTGTCGACCACAACAAACACACTATCGCTTCCATTTTTTGATCTAGGTAATCTCAAAACAAAATCCATAGATATATCAATCCAGTGTGACATAGGGACAGGTAATGGGGTGTACAAACCATGTTGATATGATGTAGTTTTAGCTTTTTTGCAAGTTATACAACTTCCACAAACCTTCTTTACATCAACTCTCATATGAGGCCAAAAGAAACGTTCCTTTAACATCTCTAATGTCTTAAAGATGCCAAAGTGGCCCATTAAACCTCCACTATGTGCTTCTTTGACAAGTATTTCTCTGACAGAACACTTAAGTATGCACAATTTTCTTTCTTTAAACAAATATCCATCATGTAAATAATACTTACCAAATGGAAGGAGAATCGGCTCATGCATCAAACATTGACTGAAAGTCAATATCAGATGTATACAATTTCCTGATGCACTCAAATCCAAGCAAATGAGATAACAATGTATTAATCAAAGAATATCTCCTCGATAATACATTAGCAACAACGTTATCTTTTCCTTGCTTATATTTTATCACATATGAAAATTGTTCAATGAATTCAACTCATTTTGCATGTCTCTTGTTTAACTTTTCTTGGTTTTATGGAACTTAAGACTTTCATGATCATTATGAACCACAAACTCCTTATGTTGCAAATAATGTTGCCAAGTCTGTAATGATCTAACCAGTGCATACAACTCTTTGTCATAGGTTGAATAATTCAATTGGGCTCCTTTAAGATTTTCACTAAAATAAGCAATCGGTTGTTTAGACTGAGATAGTATTGCTCCTATACCAACACCACTAGCATCACATTCAATTTCAAATGTTTTATCAAATCTAGGTAGTCTTAGAATAGGTGCAGAAGTTAACCTTGCTTTAAGTTCATCAAAGGCTTTCTGTTGTGACTCTTCCCACTGAAATCCTACGCCTTTTTAACAATCTCATTCAAAGGTGCAGCAACAGTGAAAAAGTCCTTAACAAATCTTGTATAGAAACTAGCCAACCCATGAAAGTTCTCACCTCTCCAACAGTTACAGGAATTGACCATTCTAAAATTGAGTTCACTGCATCTTAGTCCATTTCAATTCCATTTGCATTAACCAAAAATCCTAGAAACACAACTTTTTCCATACAAAAAAGAATTTCTTGAAATTTGCGTACAATTGTTCTTTCTTCAACGCTTCAAAAACGCTTCTTAGGTGGCCTATGTGTTCATGCAAAGTCTTAGAGTAAATCACGATATCATCAAAGTACCCAACAATAAATTTTCCAACGAATGAACGTAAGACCTTATTTATTAATCTCATGAAAGTACTAGGTGCGTTAGTTAAACCAAACGGCATGACTAATCACTCATACAATCCAAACTTACTAGTAAATGCAGTTTTCCATTCATCACCTTCTCTAATCCGTACTTGAAAGTAACCACTTTTAAGATCAATCTTGGTAAAATACTTAGCACCGTGCAATTCATCAAGCATATCATCAAGTCTAGGAATAGGGTACATGTATTTTACGGTTATCTTGTTGATGGCTCTACAATCAGTTCACATTCTCCATGTACCATCTTTCTTTGGTACAACGATCACAGGAACAGCACAAGGACTCATGCTTTCCCTCACTTTTCCTTTGGACAAGGGTTCTTCTACTTGGTGTTAAATTTCTTTCGTTTCAGCAGGGTTTGCTCTATAGCTGGCCTATTGGGCAGGACAACACTAGGTATGAAGTCTATTTGGTGCTCAATTCCTCTTAAAGGCGTCAAACTAGAAGGTTCTTCTTCAGGAAACAACCCTGAAAACTCATCAAGCAAAGATACAACTCCACTGGGCAAAGTGGAGGGTAAGTCACTCATAGAAAATAGAGACTCCTTAAACATCAAAACATAGACAATTTTCCTTGAGTTTATGGCATGTGACACTTCACTTGGTTTGGCAAAGAAAGCAAATTTATTTTGAGATTTTTCTTCATCAATGTTTACTATCTCTTTGCCTTTAGACTCATTTTTCTTTGTTTCACTCTTAATACACTCCTGAAATTTCTTTTCTGCCTCTTTCTCCTTAGATACATTCCTGTTCTTACACATTCTCTTTTGATCTTCAAATACCTTGTGTGGGGGTAATGCATGTAGCTTAAACAACTTATTGTTAAACCTAAAGGAATACCTATTCAAGTATCCATCATAAGTAACTTTCTTATCAAACTGCCATGGTCTACCTAAAAGGATATGACTTGCATGCATAGGAGCTACATTACATAAGATATCATCTTTATACCCACCAATAGACAATGAGATCAAAACTTGTTTGCTAACACTCACTTCTCCACAATCATTCAACCAAGATAGTTTATAAGGGTGTGGGTGGTTAAGTAATGGCAAATCAAGTTTTCTAACGAGTTCAACACTTGCCACATTAGTACATGATCCAGAGTCAATAATCAAAGTACAATCTTTTCCTTTAAGCATGCAATGGATATGTAAAATGTTGTCTCTCTGTTGATCTTACTCATCAATATTAACATGTGCATTAAGAGCTCTTCTAACAACCATGAATTCTTTTGAAGCAAGCTCTTTATCCTCACTCAAACTTTCCTCGTTTTCATCACGATTTTCCTCAACATTAACATTTTCCACTTCCTCATCATCAGAATAATATTCATTAGACTATTCAATGAACATGATATGTTTAGGGTTTGGACATTGATTTGCAAAATGACATTTACCTAAACATTTAAAGCATTGAATGTCTCCAAATATAGTAGCGGAATTAGAAATGTTACTTTCAACCTTGTTTTTCCTTTTATACAAGTTTTTTTGAGGTGGTTGAGGTGGTCTTTGATTTGGTTGAGTCTTGCCTTGGAATCCATGGCCTCGAGGTGCAGTTGGCCTAAAAATTGTGCCTTGATTTGTCCTAGACGGCATTCTTGGATAGGATGAAGAATTAGCTCGAAAAGATAAATTAGATTGAAAGGGTTTTACCTTGAGTTGTCTCTCAATCTTTTCAGCTTTATGAACCAAGGAAGTCATATCAATATATGTGTTAAGTTCAACTATGTTTGCAATTTCCTTGTTCAATCCAGCTAGGAATCTAGTCATGGTAGCTTCCTCTGGTTCTTCAATGTTAGCTCTTATCAATAAGATCTCTAACTCTTTGAAATACTCATCTACACTACGGCTTCCTTGAGTGAGTTTTTGCAAGTTTTGGTAGATGGTTCTTTCATAGTTTGAAGGAATGAATTTTTTTCTCATCTCAATTTTCATTTCTTCCCAGGTAAAGATTGGTGCTTGTCTGGTTCTTCTCCTTACATTGTGTAGTTGATCCTACCAAATTAAGCCATAATCTGCAAACTCTATAGCTGCATAGCGCGCATTAGTCAAATCAGTATAATTTGTACAAGAGTATATGAGATCTACCTTTTCTCCCTTTCAAAATATGCCTCAACATCATTCTTTCCATGGAATGTGGGGATGTCACTTTTATTTTGATGAATTCGTATTCTTATGGGTTATTCTTTTGATTCCCACGGTTTCAAAACTGGTTGTACTCTTCCTCATTGTTATAGTCATCAAACCTTCGGTTTGGTTCTTCTTCTCTTTCATTAAAGGCCCTCATAGGTATGAAATCCCTATTAAGCCCTCTTCCTCTGCCTCTGCCTCTTCCTCTTTCCAGAGCAAATGACCCACGGCTTTCAAGCCTATGTTCCGGTACATGTGATGTTTGTCCTTCATGTAAAGGATTTTCTGGATGAGATTGTGACTGTTTTTCTAGGCCCTCTACACGGCTACTCATCAATTTCATTTCCCATAACATCTTTTGCATTAGTTGTGCTAAATCGTCCACGTTTGTGGGCAATCTTTCTCGTTCTTTGTTAAGGCCCATTGTACTCTCAGGTGTCTTATCTATGGTACAATTACCTGAAATTGAACAAGAAAAAAAAGAAAAAGAAAACTAACATGAAGACAAAAGAAACTTGATTATGTTAGTGGAAAACAAAAAAACAAGTGTTTATTCCTCTCTCTCTCTCTCTTTTTGTAGTTCACACAATCTTGTGTCTCCTTAAAGAATCTGAGGCTAGAACAATTCAAAGCAAACTTGCCAAGTGAATATCAATTCTGATAACTTCAATCATGTAAAGTAAACTTTCTTCACAAGTCTCCCACCAATTCACTCATAATTCCAATGTTATAAACAACAAACTTAGACTGTATTAAGATTCAAAGAGAATTGAAACCAAATTTGATGTAATAGGTTGAGCCAAAGAAATGATAAGGGGTTTCCCTAGGCAATCACTAACTTAGTCCTAGGCTTTATGCAAGCTAGATGCAAGTATGAATGAACTAGAAGCACTCAAGTGTTCAAAAGTGAAAACAAATGGGTACTTTGAGTTTATGAAGGAAACAAGAGCAGTTCTTTTGTTCTTTGCACTTTTGATTATTTTGTGCAAACTTTTCTTTGAAATAATCTTCTCTTTCTTTCTTTCTTTTTTCCTTGTTCAAATCTACTCAAGCTGTATATATCTTGGTAAAATTGATTGGTAAGACTTTGTGTGTTTATTTTGGATGGATATATTGTTGTTTTTTGTGTGTAGTAGGCTGTCAAGTTGTTCAAGATGAACAAATTAATTTTCTTCCTTGTCGAGGCTGACAAATCAGATATTAAACACAAGAAAATGCAACTAAGATCACCACACAATACAACTAAACAAACACAAAGTCTAAAACAAGTTAAAAGCTTCGATAACAAAAAGAATATAGGATAGACCAAGGTAGATATATAAGCAATAGACTGAATATAAGTAACGCGGAAAAGCTTCTAAACAAAGAACTTAAAGTCCAAGAAAGTGTCTAAACATAAAGAAATTGAAATCCAACCAAATGAAATAAACAAACCATAAATCATCACAAAGAAATAATCTTTAAGTGTTTTATGATATGTTTGGCCTTAGTCCTTTCCAATTTCATATAGGTCCAACGTTACGGTAATTTCTCAGAGTCTAATCCAACCTTATATCACCAATTTCATATATGTCCACTGTTACGGTAATTTTCTAGATTCCAATCCAACCTTATATCACCAATTTCATATAGGTCCAGCGTTACGGTAATTTTCCAGAGCCCAATCTAACCTTATATCACCAAATGATACGGTAAGCTTGTATATCGATTTGATTGAACTTTGTTTTTGCTTGTTGAACCGAAAGAAACAAATAAACTAGATAAACAACAAGATGACACATTTTTTTTGAATGATGGACAACAAAGAAAACAAGATGTAATAGAAAAAGAAGTGAATATCAAGTTTTTTTTAATAGACAAAACAATGAACTAGAAACACACGGAACTGTTTTGGTCTTGGTTTCTTTTTGTTTATGAATTATACAATTCAAAACAAGAAGTCAACAATAAACCAAATAGAATTCAACCTTCTAAGAAGATGGTTGAATGGTGGATGAAGAGAAGAACGAAAGAAAAGAAAAATTGACACAAAGAAATGATAAGTTGAGTTAAAGAAAAATCTTTGCTCTGATACTACTTTGATGCGTGCAAGAATGAACCTTTCTTTAACTCTAAAGGTTCTCCTCCAAATAGGGTTTAGGCACAATGAAGATAGCTTCACCTTGCTTCCAAATAAGTTGAAGAAAACCTTTTGAACATAAGTCCTCCAATGCGTTCTACATAACCCATGCAAGATACCTCCCTCTTGGATGTTTCCCTCCCCAGAATCGGACAACTCTCACAAAGATGTTCAAGCCTTGAAAGATTCTAGCCTTAATTTTGAATGTGAACCAAGAAAGCACACAAGAATTACTCTTGAAGAAGAATAAATTTTTCATTGAAGGTGTGTGATTACAAGGCTTCTCTTATGTGCCTTTTATAGTCAAAAATATCACAAGGCAACAAACAATCTTACAAATTGAAATAATGATTGAAAAGACTACACACTTCAAAAAACTATTCATGTAGGCTCCATAAAAACTAATTTTGCAAGTCTTGAATGATGATTTTCAAAGTAGGTCCCTCATGTACTATTCATGGAAGACTTTAAGGAATTGTCTTCAACTTGAAATCTTTACTGGTTTGTGACTGATTTTTGGACATCTTTCAATCCGAACTAGGCATTGCTCTTTCTTAGATAATCGTAGCCTATTGAGTATAGAAAATAAGCATATAAAGTTCTTTGCATTTGGCCCAACCATTGAGGAGATACTTCCAAATTACTGAATGTATGTCACAGAATTTGGTAGAAACAGTACTTTCATTTGCATGCTCCTTTTGGCTATCAATACGACCGATTTGGAACGCATCTTGCAACTCCTAATTTGGTCTTGTGGTTGGAGAGATACGTCAATTCTAGCAAAACTGGTCCTGCAGAAACTGACAATCCGAGATTGGCCCAAACTCATACAACATAAACATTTAAAAAGCAAAATAAACAACATATTCTATCTTAATGATAATTTACAATGGTTCTAAAAATCTTATAAATCATGTTATAGGTTCAATAAGGTGAACCCAATGAATAAACTCTTTTGTTCATCTTGCACATGTTTAAATAGTAAGGTCCTCATTTGATGCATTGGTTTCTTAGTTTTACTTCTTATTATGTACATTCTCATTATCTTGACATGGATGAGGGTTATGGACCTCATCACCTCCCCACCCAGCTCCCTCGATCCAACCCCTTTTCCCCTACCAATACTCTAATTTCTCTCTCCCTCACCCTACCTAATCGACCTAAATCCTAATCTCATAGGTGTTCGGTGTCATAAATCATTGTATTTATGGCTCCATAATCGAAAATCGATTTTTTAGATTTGACTGGTTTTTTAGTGCACGTAGAGTGAGTTCGATGAGCTTTGGACAAAGATTCAAGTTTTATAAGCTCACGAGGCACATATGCAGGATCTAAGGATTTTAGAGGCAGATGTGTAAACATTTCAGACTTTTGAAGCAGATTCGTAAAACTTGAAAATTTTGGAGGCGGATTCATAGAACTTGAAAGTTTAGGTGACAAATGTGTAGATTCCACAAGTTTTTGAGGTAAAAGTGCAAAATCCGAAAAATAGAGGTTACAAAATCGAGAGTTGGGATCCCAACCTAAATACCTTCTTTCTCTCCCACAGTGGCGTTGTCTTCTATGTCTCTACACTTCATCGGAAATTGGTTCGTTCTCATAGTGAATCTCTTTCCAGATTTTCCATATCCAGGACTCACAGAAACCTTATCATTTACCTTCTGGTGGAACTCGTTGGTTGTGGCTGAGACCGATGGAGGTGGAGTAAAAGAAGGCAACTGAGGCACAAAAGACCGCTGGTTGTGGTGGTGTATTGTAGACCGATGATCAACAGGCTCGTCCTCCATGGCTGACGGTTTGAGACTGCGGCTAGCCTCTACTGTCTCTCTCCTACGCCATGGCTAGGAAACTGTTCATAGCCTCCAACCCACCACTCGTTCGGTTTATGCATCCATGTTTTCACTAATACGTCGGTTTCTTATATTGTGAAGTAGCAGTTGATCGACACAGCTTGACCCATTATTTTGGGTCATTGAAAAACAATCTCTCTGTGTTTCTAACACATGGCTATGGTTGCTTACATCCGACTCCGATTGTAAACATCAATCTCTATGTTTTCTAACACATGGATATGTGTTTCTAACACATGGGATAATGTTGTTGTTTTCACTAATATGTCAACCCCCTCACTTTAGGCATCCTATTTTAAGTTACCTCTCAATTAGGCATCCTATTTTCACCACACACGCTCAACGTACTCAACATCACTTCCACTTAATAGAGCAAGTAGACTCATGCCAAGTAACAAAGCAAAATAACCATATAGGAAATCAACTCAACTCAGGCCCATCATATTCAAATCAACTCAACTCGCCGTTCTTCCTCTTTTGAAAGCTTCAAAACAAGGCAATAATAATAAGCCATCAAAGCCTAAAGAACCAAATAACAGATGGCAAGTCAATAATTCAAAAGGAGCAAGAGGCATAATATGATGCAAAACAGGGCCAAAATTAACAAGAAGCAATCACCATAAATTGATAATCAATCTGAGAGTAAACAAACTAGTGACATAAACACGTCTCATGCCAAAGCCAAAAGAATATCAACATAGTATTAAGTACCAAAACAAATTGTGCAAGTAGGAAACAATGAAGGGCGGGGAGTGGGAAACTAAATGACATGTCTTCTGGTTATAATGTGTCGGAGAAAATTGATTTTGTCAAGTTGCAAACCTTGGTTATCAACATATTTTGAGGTTAATTATAATTAGTTTTTATTGATGAGAATTGGAAACTAATGAATCTTTAATTATCTACGTAACGAGTAGATGATTTTCGGTTTTGGAATCACTCAATTACGATACGGAGTGAATGAGAAATTAATGCTCAAAGTAGAAATAAAATGTTGAGAAATATGTTTGGATAATTTTCAAAGTCATGATTTTATGTGATGAATACTTAAAAATGTTACACATGGTGTTATATGTGATTAAAAGTTGAATAAGTTGAACAAGTTGAAATCGATCTCTCAGGTTGTTGCACATCGATCGATCTATGTAAGGCATAAAAGTTTGAGACCTTTCTGTGAGACATCGATCTCTAAACCTGAGACACATCGATCGATCAATGTACATCGAACTCTCACTTCGATCGATCGATGTAGGTCAGAGACAAAACCTGAACCTTTATGTGAGACATCGATCTATGAAGCTAAGGCACTTCGATCGATCGATGTCTAGAGTTTTAGAAAGAATTTTCTAAAATGTGATAAAATAGTTGTTTTTATTTTTACATGATTTATACATGTTTATCATGTTGTGATTATGTGATTTTTATGATGATAATATCTTGTGACTAATATGCCCTCGAAGTTTCTACAACTTACCAAAAAGGGCAATAGTGGTATTTTGAGTTTTGTAGTTACTCGACATGGTGAATATGATTCAAGAAGATATTATCATCTTATTTATTATCAAGAAGGTGTTATTATATTTAATTCTGATCATCGGGGTCATTTCTGAAGTTTTATCTCACTAGGGGCATTTTGGTCATTTTACCCCCGAAGACAGTCTCGGTATTTTTACTCAAGGAATCTCTTGAGTATCTTATTATATTCATTCTGGAGTTCATTTAATATATTCTTGAATATTATTTGGTGGTTTTCTATTTTATTCTCTCATTTGATGATTTTATCGACGGTAGCGGGATATGTGACGGTATTCGATGTCACGTTCTATTTTCTCTTGAAGACTCTTATATATATGTTATTGGAGGTTCTTAATCATCATCTTTCAGAGATTACAAGGTGTCCTTGGTGCAAGATTCATCACAATATGTCAAGAAGAAATGGGAATTTTGATATTATATGTTGACATAACCTTGTCAACTATTATTTGTTGATTTCTCCTCAAACATCTGAGTTGGTATACATATACACAGCCTCCAAAACGTGATTATACAGGCGGAGATGATGTTTTTCTCATTTTATGAGTTGGAGACAAGAAGACAGACCAAAAGCAAGCTAGTTGGCAAAAGTTGCCAACTTGAAATTTCAAACTTGAATGTAATGGAGACAAGATTGTTGGAGATGATTATGGAGGTATTTTAATTCAAAATTCTCAGCCATCACATGGTCTAAAAGTTGGATGGAATATGTCATCAATTCACTCTATAAATAGAAGGCAAGGTGAAGAAGAGAAGACACACACTTGAAAGCAAAAATTGAAGATTGTTGTCTTGCTATTCTCTTCTCATATTTTTGTTCATACTTTGTGTAGCTAAGGTGTTCCAATTTTTTTGTTGTCCAGCTACACTATACACACCTTCTTGGGTTGGATTTGTATGATTGATTAGCCAAATTTATAAGGCTACATCAATAGGTGATAGAGGTGTTGTAATCAAGAGTTGCATAGAGGTGATTATCCAAGTCTTGAATAGGGTTGGTGTATAACCCAAGGATCAAGCTTGGCTCTTGTTGTAAGGTGTTCATTTGATAGTGAAATCCAAGGAAAGGTGTTCCTTGGGACTGGAGTAGGTCACATTGACCGAACCAGGATAAATTCTCGGTGTTCTTCTCTTGTTTCTTTATTTCTGTTTTCTGCCCGTTTTTGACTGCAGTTTTCACACAACTTCTCACAATTTGAAAAAATAGCTAAACATTTTCAAAATTCGTGATTTTTGGTGGAGTTATACTTCAGACTGTTACCTTTCATTTGCAACAAGAATCACTTGATTTGAGCAAGGGAAAGTTAGTCTTTCAATCTTTGCAAGATAACTGCTCTAATCTGCCTGCAATCTAACCAGTTTTGAGAAAACTTAAATTCTGTATTTTTCAAGAATTGTTTAAGGTCATGGCCTTTTGGAAACTTCATCTACACATCCTAAGGAGTGTTTTGATATAAATATAACATTTTTGGTTGAGTATTCAAAGAGAAATACGTTTTGCAAAATCATCAACATTCTGTCCAATTCTGTCTAGATTGACCATCTGAATCTTTTTATTTGTTTGAAGGGTCAAAAGATCTTATTTTTGTCTGATTTTTGGATAGAATCTTGTTAACTCATTGAAGTTAAATTCTGGAGAGTTTCATAATTTTTGGAATTATGTACCATTATTTGTGAATTTTTGAAAAACAGGTTCTGAATCTGAGGTGGTTTCAGATTCTGTTTTCAAAGAGGATTTTAACAAAGGGTTGTAGTGTAATTTCCGCTAACCACTATTCACCCCCCCTCTAGTGGTTTTTATTGCAGGTGCACGGTCCAACATTTGGTATCAGAGCCAGACCAACACCACTCAAAAGAAGCAAGATTCAACACCGTACAAACAAGACAAGGCTAAGAAGCAAGAAATCATAGTTGCCTGCTAATCCCAAATCAAGAAGGTTTGGAACATTTGAACACTTCAAGAAGGTTTGGAGCATTTGTATTCACTTGATTAAAGATTCAAGGTATTCATCTAAAATCATACATCATGTCATCTATCTCTCATAAAGGAGCGTTCTCAAAGTCTACGAAAGAGGTAACATCTACTCCTGATTTTGATTCTGATAATGAGATGACTTTCGATGAAATGTATGATGAATTCATGAAAATGCATGCTCATTGTAAAAGGTTGTCAAAAGAGAAAAAGAAACTAATTGAAGAAAATGACAAGTTGAAGACAACCAACTTGGAACTTTCTAATCAATTAAAGTCTTTCAAACAAGAGTCATCAAATGCTCTTGATTCATTAAAGACTAAAATTGAGTCATCTAAAAATAATGAACAAACCTTAAGAACCGAAAATAGTGTGTTGAAAACCAAGATGCATGATTATGAAAATGAAGTGTCTACACTTAAATCATGTAAACTAGATTTAGAGAAAACCTTAGAACAATTTAAATCAGGAACAAACATGTTAGATGTATTAATATCATCGCAAAAATATGAAAATGATAAAACCGGCTTAGGCTATAAAGAAGAAAATGAAAAAGTAAATAAAAAGATTAAGTTTGTTTCATCTAGTACAAAGTTGCCATATAATACAAAATCAACTTTGCCTGCTACATCTGCTTCTACACCTTTGTCTACTTATATCAAGGCAAAAATACAACACACACCCACCAATATACACACGCATAAACATACATCTAGGCCAAACTTTGCATCTAGACAATCTAGAAATTATGCCTACATGTATACAAATGCAACTAGACCGAATAAAATGTATACAACTTATTATGAACCTAAGTATAGACAACACTCATATAAATCTTATAGAAATGCATATGAACATACATACATAGCGCCATTCAAGAAACAAAATTACATGTCTTATACACACTACCAAAATCGGCCAAGGCATAATAATTATCAACCATGGCGCAACATGTATAACAATGCATCTTCACTTATGTGGAATGATCATGTATATGCTAATTCTTCTTATTTTCAAAATTATAAGAATGCTAAAAATGTGCCTAGAAGGTATATTCAAGTTTGGATACCTAAGGGATATCTAAACAAGAATAGTGCCCCTAACATTCAAGGACCCAAATAAAGGGTACCTAAAACTTTGTCTCCACTGTAGGATAAACGCAAGGAATGCAAGAAGGAGGCAAAGTCAAAGAATCTAAAAACCAAATGGTTTTTAGATAGTGGATGTTCGAGGCATATGACAGGGAACACCAAACTATTCATCGAATTGGAACATATCAAGAATGGAGGAAAAGTAACATTCGGTGACAACAACAAAGGACAAGTTGTTGGAAAAGGAACAATTGGGGACCCTAACACATTTCAAATACGATATATGTTGTTAGTAAGCAATCTATCTTATAATTTACATAGTATTTCTCAACTTATAGATTGTGGTTATAATGTCTCCTTTCTTCCCAATTCTTGTGATATAATAAATGAAAAAGGAGAAACGGTTTTAAAAGGAAATAGAGATGGTAATATTTATACTCTTACCTTAGATAACATGTTAGATGCTAAGGTTAAGTGTATAATATCACATGACTTAGATGTAAATTTATGGCATAGAAGATTAGGCTATATAGGAATTTCAACTATTAAGAAATTGTCTAAGAAGAATTTAATTAGAGGAATGCCTAAGTTAGACTTAGATAATTTTCAAATGTGTGAAACATGTATTAAGGGAAAACACATTAAAGAAACTTTAAAACCGAAACATGAAGTGAGTACTAGTCATGTACTAGAATTGCTTCACTTAGACTTATTTGGTCTAAGTAGGACAAGAAGTCTAGGTGGACACTACTATGTGTGTGTCATAGTAGATGATTACTCACGCTACACATGGACATTGTTCTTAACACACAAAGACAATGCTCCATTAGCAATCGAAACCCTTATTAAGCAACTTGAAAACATTTATGAAGAAAATGTTAAAAGAATTAGAAGCGATAGAGGTGGAGAATTTAAAAACAAAGACGTAATCAAATTTTGCGAACTATATGGAATCAAACATGAATTCTCACCACCTAGAACACCACAACTCAATGGAGTTGTTGAACGTAAAAATAGAACGATTCAAGAAGTTGCTAGGACAATGCAGTGTGAAAATAAATTACCTAAATATTTATGGGCTGAAGCTGTTAGTTGTGCATGCTATATTATAAATAGGCTCACTATTAGAAAGAAATTAAATAAAACGCCTTATGAATTGCTAAACAATAGACAACCTAAGATAGATTATCTTAAAGTATTTGGATGTAAATGTTTTGTGCTGAACACTAAGGATAATCTAGATAAATTTGAACAAAAGTCTATTGAATGCATATTTGTTGGGTATTCAACTAACTCAAGAGCATATAGGTGTTATAATCCTGCATCTAGAAAAATAATTGAATCCATACATGTGAAATTCAATGAAAATGCATGCTTTGAAGTTAGTGATAAACATCAACATAAACAAGAAACAAATGTTGAAATTGATGATGATGTATTACTTGAGCCTGTACTTGATCATCTAGAACTAACTCCCCCTGAACAAGACAAACATGAACCCTTAGATGAAATAAATCAAGAGACTCTACAATTAGAAGATACAACTAATGATCCAATTACATATGATAATGTTCACACTAATGAAATATTTGAACAAGATGAGGGTGAACCTAGTCAATCTAGGAATTGGTGGCATCCTAGAGAACTAATCATTGGGGATCCAAGTGTTGGGGTTAAAACACGTAGAAATATAAGTCAACTTGAAGGACATAGCTTAATCTCACAATTAGAACCTAAGAACGTAAAGGAAGCCTTAGGTGACATATCATGGATAGATGCTATGCATGAGGAATTAAGTCAATTCACAAGGAACAACGTGTGGGACTTAGTACCTAAACCTGAAGACAAGTCTATCATAGGAACTAAATGGGTCTTTAGGAATAAAATGGATGAACAAGGAAATATTACAAGGAATAAGGCTAGACTAGTCGCACAAGGTTATAATCAACAAGAAGGAATAGATTATGAAGAAACCTTTGCACCCGTTGCACGACTAGAAGCAATTAGATTGTTACTTGCGATTGCAAGTATAAGCAAAATTAAGCTCTTCTAAATGGATGTCAAGAGTGCGTTCTTTAATGGATACATCCAAGAAGAAGTGTTTGTCAAACAACCTCCTGGATTCGAAGATCCGAAGAATCCGAACCATGTTTATAATCTTAAGAAAGCTCTGTATGGTTTAAAACAAGCTCCAAGGGCTTGATATGATAGATTTGCAAACTTTCTTATTGCAAATAATTATCAAAGGGGGACCATCGACAACACATTATTCCTAAGAAGAAATGGTAATGATTTGTTAATAGTTCAAATATACGTAGATGATATAATCTTTGGTTCAACCAACCCTACTTTAGTAAAAGACTTCGAAGAATGTATGAAGTCAGTGTTTGAAATGTCAATGGTAGGAGAGTTGAATTATTTCTTAGGACTTCCAATCAAACAAACCCCTCAAGGAATTCACATTAGCCAACTTAAGTATGTCAATGATATGATTAAGAAGTTTGGCTTTGAAGAGTTGAAACCTACAACTATGCCTATGAGTGTTAGTACCAAACTTGATAAAGATGAAAATGGTAAACCTTTTGATGACACAGTTTATAGGTCTATGATTGACTCATTGTTATACTTAACTGCATCAAGACCTGATATCATGTTTATTGTGTGTATGTGTGCTAGGTTTCAATCTTGTCCTAAGGTATCACATTACAATGCAGTTAAAAAGATCTTTAGATATCTTAAGCATACACCTCACTTAGGATTGTGGTATGATAGAAGCGCTAAGTTGGAATTACACGCATATAGTGATGCTGATTATGGTGGTTGCAAATTAGATAGAAAATCCACTAGCGGTACTTGTCAATTCATAGGAACCAACATGATTTCTTGGTTTTCTAAAAAGCAAGCTAGTGTAGCTCTTTCTATCACTGAAGCCGAGTATATCGCTTTGAGTTTATGTACTACCCAAATACTTTGGCTTAAACAGCAACTTAGTGATTTTGGCATTAAAATGAATAAGATTCCAATTTTCTACGATAGCACAAGTGCAATCAATCTTTCACAGAATTCGGTGCTTCATTCTAAGGCCAAACACATTGAGGTGCGATATCACTTTCTTCGTGATCATGTTCAAAATGAGGATATAGTGATAAACCACATAAGAACTGATCATCAAATCGCTGACATCTTCACCAAACCCCTTAATCAAGCCACTTTTGAAAACTTACGAGCCAAATTAGGAATGATGACTTACGATACCATTGTATAGTTCTATCTTTTGCACGATTTGCAAAATAAAGGGGGAGATAGAATAAGAACATGATTTTAGTTGGTAAGTCATGTTTTAGTTGGTAAGTCATGATGAATCATATGCTAAGTTTTTATTGGTATAAATTTTGGAGCATAAGTTAAGGGGGAGAGTATGAGTTGCGGGGGAGCGGCATACTATTTAAAAGTTGAAAACATAGTTGAAAACATTTGGTTAAACTTTTGGTTAAACATTTGGTTAAACTTTTGGTTAAACATTTGGTTAAACTTTTGGTTATAAGTTGTGACATTAAAATCATGTTAGGTTATTTTGAAAATCATCCAAAAAGGGGAGAATGTTGAGAAATATGTTTGGATAATTTTCAAAGTCATGATTTTATGTGATGAATACTTAAAAATGTTACACATGGTGTTATATGTGATTAAAAGATGAATAAGTTGAACAAGTTAAATCGATCTCTCAGGTTGTTGCACATCGATCGATCTATGTAAGACATAAAAGTTTGAGACCTTTCTGTGAGACATCGATCTCTAAACCTGAGACACATCGATCGATCAATGTACATCGAACTCTCACTTCGATCGATCGATGTAGGTCAGAGACAAAACCTGAACCTTTATGTGAGACATCGATCTATGAAGCTAAGGCACTTCGATTGATCGATGTCTAGAGTTTTAGAAAGAATTTTCTAAAATGTGATAAAATAGTTGTTTTTATTTTTACATGATTTATACATGTTTATCATGTTGTGATTATGTGATTTTTATGATGATAATATCTTCTGACTAATATGCCCTCGAAGTTTTTACAACTTACCAAAAAGGGCAATAGTGGTATTTTGAGTTTTGTAGGTACTCGACATGGTGAATATGATTCAAGAAGATATTATCATCTTATTTATTATCAAGAAGGTGTTATTATATTTAATTCTGACCATCGGGGTCATTTCTGAAGTTTTATCTCACTAGGGGCATTTTGGTCATTTTACCCCTGAAGACAGTCTTGGTATTTTTACTCAAGGAATCTCTTGAGTATCTTATTATATTCATTCTGGAGTTCATTTAATATATTCTTGAAGATTATTTGGTGGTTTTCTATTTAATTCTCTCATTTGATAATTTTATCGACAGTAGCGGGATATGTGACGGTATTCGATGTCACGTTCTATTTTCTCTTGAAGACTCTTATATATATGTTATTGGAGGTTCTTAATCATCATCTTTCAGAGATTACAAGGTGTCCTTGGTGCAAGATTCATCACAATATGTCAAGAAGAAATGGGAATTTTGATATTATATGTTGACATAACCTTGTCAACTATTATTTGTTGATTTCTCCTCAAAAATCTGAGTTGGTATACATATACACAGCCTCCAAAACGTGATTATACAGGTGGAGATGATTTTTTTCTCATTTTATGAGTTGGAGACAAGAAGACAAACCAAAAGCAAGCTAGTTGGCAAAAGTTGCCAACTTGAAATTTCAAATTTGAATGTAATGGAGACAAGATTGTTGGAGATGATTATGGAGGTGTTTTAATTCAAAATTCTCAGCCATCACATGGTCTAAAAGTTGGATGGAATATGCCATCAATTCACTCTATAAATAGAAGGCAAGGTGAAGAAGAGAAGACACACACTTGAAAGCAAAAATTGAAGATTGTTGTCTTGCTATTCTCTTCTCATATTTTTGTTCATACTTTGTGTAGCTAAGGTGTTCCAATTTTTTTGTTGTCCAGCTACACTATACACACCTTCTTGGGTTGGATTTGTATGATTGATTAGCCAAATTTATAAGGCTACATCAATAGGTGATAGAGGTGTTGTAATCAAGAGTTGCATAGAGGTGATTATCCAAGTCTTGAATAGGGTTGGTGTATAACCCAAGGATCAAGCTTGGCTCTTGTTGTAAGGTGTTCATTTGATAGTAAAATCCAATGAAAGGTGTTCCTTGGGACTGGAGTAGGTCACATTGACCGAACCAGGATAAATTCTCGGTGTTCTTCTCTTGTTTCTTTATTTCTGTTTTCTGCCCGTTTTTGACTGCAGTTTTCACACAACTTCTCACAATTTGAAAAAATAGCTAAACATTTTCAAAATTCGTGATTTTTGGTGGAGTTATACTTCAGACTGTTAGCTTTCATTCGCAACAAGAATCACTTGATTTGAGCAAGGGAAAGTTAGTCTTTCAGTCTTTGCAAGATAACTGCTCCAATCTGCCTGCAATCTGACCAGTTTTGAGAAAACTTAAATTCTGTATTTTTCAAGAATTGTTTAAGGTCAGGGCCTTTTGGAAACTTCATCTACACATCCTAAGGAGTGTTTTGATATAAATATAACCTTTTTGGTTGAGTATTCAAAGAGAAATACGTTTTGCAAAATCAGCAACATTCTGTCCAATTCTGTCCAGATTGACCATCTGAATCTTTTTATTTGTTTGAAGGGTCAAAAGATCTTATTTTTGTCTGATTTTTGGACAAAATCTTGTTAACTCATTGAAGTTAAATTCTGGAGAGTTTCATAATTTTTGGAATTATGTACCATTATTTGTGAATTTTTGAAAAACGGGTTCTGAATCTGAGGTGGTTTCAGATTCTGTTTTCAAAGGGGATTTTAACAAAGGGTTGTAGTGTAATTTCCGCTAACCACTATTCACCCCCCCTCTAGTGGTGTTTATTGCAGGTGCACGGTCCAACATAAAATAAGTGGAAATTGACAAAAGCGATGGTGTAGCCTCCTTAGGGAGATACCACATTAGACAAAGGAATTGAGTTAGCCACCATATATGGTGCAAGAATGGTCACTTTAGATATACCCTAAAGGTATGAGAAATTTTGTCCGGAGGAAAGACCTACGAAATTGCTACACGCGCGCTCCGTCGCCTGTCTGGGCATCTCGGTTGCGGGTTGCGGGTTGCGGGTTGCGGGTCGGATCTTATCATGTTGGAAAAATTTTATTTAAATTTAAAAAATTCAAATTTCTCCCATGTGGTTGTAATCGGCTAATGCTACAATTTGAAAAATGGTTAAGGCTAACCGTACTGTAGGCAGACCTGAGGCGGATCGTGATCTAAGGGCTCAGAGTGAGCAGTTATCTGATCTAACGACTGTAGTTAAACTGGCAGGCAATTTTTTGATCTAATGGTGGCAATCTCAAATCATCTGATCCGACGGCTGTGGTTGAACTGGAATTAACCACACGACCTTGGTTTTTTTCCCCTAAAAATACCAGGCTGAGCAAATCTCTGAAATCATCAGTGTTTCTCCACTTCCTCTCTGCATACCATCTTCTTCTCTGTATACAATATCCTCTGTATTTTTCCAAGTCGTTCGAGAAGTCAGTTGCGCCCTACAGGTTCGTTGAGTTCATATGCTGTAATGCCGCTCGTCTAAACTATTATCCATTGTATCCTGGGAGACGGTTGCTATCTCTGTTTGAGTCCAGTATACCGGAGCAATACATCTTAAGGACAGAGTTCTGGACTCACATTGGTTTATCTGCTCGGCTGAACTGCTGAGCTGCAGTTAGCGCAACACTGCTGATCCGCAATACTGTTGCGATGAGCACGGCTGATCTGCTGAGCTACTGCTATGCTGAACTCGGCTGGTCGGCTGTTAACACAACGCTGCCGTACTGAGCCCGTGTGCTATGCTGAGCTCGGTAGGTCGGCAGTCTGTCCAAGACGTGAACTGACTTGTATTACTTGGACCGATCTGACCTGACGGATCGACCCGACCTGCCCTGAGCTCGACAGGTCGTCTGTTGCTTTATTTCACACAAACACACACTATACAGAATCATTTTGTCTAACAAGCTCTAATAGTGCTGCCCTCGAAATAAATAAACAGAATTCTCAATCTAGAAAGACATAATCGTTCAATCGGCTATGGAGTGTTCTTATTTGTCACAAGAAAATTTGGTTTGACTTTCTTCTTGCTATAGAGAATTAGTGAGTAGATTCAGCAGCAATAGTAAAATAAATCTGCTTATGTTGTGCAACGGAAATCGAAATATGTTAGAAAAATGAAAATAGTAAAGAGCACAAAGGGACTTACGTGGTTCGGCTATGTGTCTATTTTATAAGAGGAAACCGATGCGAATTCACTATCACTTTGTGCGGAGGGTTACAACATCTATATAAACGGTAACCTTATCTAAAGCCTAATAGAAAACCGGCCTATACATATAAAATAAAGAGTCGAGCCACAATATTCAACACCTTAAAAAACTAATATTCACATGAAAGTGTAGGGGAGAAACAACAAGTAAGATACAACACCTACAAGGATCAACTTTAAGACAACCAACCAAAATGCTTAACCCAATCCACCATAATTGATTCACCAAGCAAAGATCAATCTCACATCAAAACCACAAGCAAATTATCAAAGATAAAGATGCAAACAACACACGAGATTTTTACGTGGAAAACCCCTTCAATGTGAAGGATAAAAACCACGGGACTTGTAAAGAGTCCACCCTTCTTCTTCTCTTATTATGCAAATTGAGGGTAAAAAACATCCAAATCAGTCGACAAGGATGTCACAGCCCACCAACAATAACATACATAAGAGCCAACAATTGAGAGAGAATAAAACTGCAGAAATTTCACCAAAAATGCAGCTGACACCAGCAGCGATTACAACCGATCCAGTGCTTTGATTCAAAATCTGAACGGTCAAAATGTAGCTCTGTGTATTCTGAATAAGCTGTCCCAATTTCAGCAAAATCCAACGGTTGGATCTCCGGTGATCGACAATGTAGCACAGGCTGCCCAGAAAAACTGCACCCACGAAAACTCTCTGTTCTCCCTCTCACTTTCTGATTTTTCGTGTATCTCTCTGTCCCCTTCTCAGCTGTCGAAATTTTTATCCAAAAAAATAGTCTTACAGGGCTTCTAAGAGAAGCTCCCAAATGCCCAAACCATTTGGGCCTCAAAAAATAAGTAATTGGACTATCACTTACAAAATGTCTAATAAATGGGCTGGACACATGCCACAACAATCCCCCCCTCCAGTCCAATTTGGGGAAGACCATACGCAAAGCTCATCAAAAGGACATACCTGCAAGCTTGGAAAAAAATTCAAGCTTGCTTCCAGGAACTATCTTTGTCAACATATCAGCACCATTCTTGTTGGTGTGGATCTTCTTTAGCTTCATTAGTTGCTCTTCAATGACATCACGCAACCAATGATACCTTACATCAATATGCTTCGTGCGGGCATGATACATGCTGTTTTTACTCAAGTCTAAAGCACTTTGACTATCACAAAACATAACATACTCCTTTTTCTTCAAACCCAGCTCTTGAAAGAAACGCTTCAACCAAAGCATTTCTTTGCATGCTTCCACAGCTGCTATATACTCCCCCTCGGTTGTAGACAATGCTACACACTTCTGTAGTTTGGATTGCCATGAAATGGCTCCCCCTGCAAATTTGAACAAGTAACCAGAGGTAGACCTTCTGTTATCAATGTCACCAGCCATGTCAACATCTGTAAATCCCTTAAGAATAGGCTCACCACCTCCAAAACACAAGCTCAATTTTGAGGTGCCATGCAAATATCTCAAGATCCACTTTACAGCTTCCCAGTGAACCTTGCTTGGATTAGCCAAGAATCTGCTAACCAATCCAACAGCATGTGCAATATCTGGTCTTGTACACACCATGACATACATCAATGAACCAACAACAGAGTAGTAAGGAATATGTGACATAGTTTCCTTCTCTTTCTCGGTAGTAGGACAACACCACTTGCTCAACTTGAAATGACCTGCAAGTGGTGTATTAACTGGCTTGGCATTCTTCATATTGAACCTTTCAAGCACCTGTTCAATATACTTCTCTTGTGACAGCCAAAGCTTACCAGCTTTTCTATCACGAACAATTTCAATGCCAAGAATATGCTTTGCAGGACCCAAATCCTTCATATCAAAGGACTTTGACAAGTCCTCTTTCAACCTGTGAATCATCTCAACATCTTGTCCCACTATCAGCATATCGTCAACATACAAGCAAAGGATAATGAAGTTACCTTCAGAGAACTTTCTAAAATAAACACAAGGATCTGCAGAAGTCCGCTTGTATCCATTAGTACTCATAAAGGAATCAAACTTGCGATACCATTGCCTTGGTGCCTGCTTTAGTCCATAGAGACTCTTTTTCAACTTACAAACAAAATTATCCTTTCCTTTGACTTCAAATCCTTCCGGCTGCTCCATGTAAATCTCCTCATTCAAGTCACCATGTAAAAAAGCAGTTTTTACATCAAAGTGTTCAAGTTCAAGATACAAACTGGCAGCTAGTCCCAAAATTATACGAATGGAAGTCATCTTCACCACTGGTGCAAAAATCTCATCAAAGTCGATGCCTTTCTTCTGGTGGCATCGCTTCACCACTACTCTTGTCTTCCGCCTCACTAGCTTGTGGCCATCTTTCTTGTTCTTAAACAACCACATGTTCTTCAAGAATTTTTTCCCTGTTGGATGCTTCACCAAGTCATAGGTTTCATTCTTCTTTAAAGAATCCATCTCTTCTTGCATAGCCTTGAGCCAATGGTCTTTGTCTGGATGTGACAACACCTCTTGAAAGCTCTCAGGCTCTCCCTCATCTGTAATTAGGATATACACTAAATTGAGATAAAGTCTTGAAGGTTGTCGAACTCGGGTTGACTTTCTAAGTGTTTGCTCTTCCACCTGTGGGCTGAATTGCCCCCCTGATTAGAAGACTCTCCATGTTCAATATCTACATCTTCATCATCAGGTTGTGGTACAACAACTTCTGGTTGTACCTCTTCAATATGGTCATGTTCATGAATAGTGTCATGATCATTCTCGGGAGCATCACCTGTTTGTTGATCATCTGGAACAGAAATAGGAGACATATCAGTAGCATCATGAGAGAAATCAGTAGAATAAGACTTACCAGCACCTAAGAGATGAAAACCCATCTTGTGCTCATAAAAGACAACATCTCTACTCCTCACAACTTTTTGCTTTGCTGGATCATAAAGTCTGTAACCAAACTCTTCATCACCATATCCAACAAACACACAAGGAGAAGTCTTGAAATCAAGCTTTAATATATGTTCCTTCGGCACATGCATGAAAGCCTTGCATCTAAACACCCTCAAATGAGAATAAGAGGGATCTTTCTCGAACCAAACCCTCTCAGGAATCTCAAACTTCAAAGGAACTGATGGTTCTCTATTTATCAAGTACACAGCGGTTCCAACTGCTTCTCCCCGAAACGACTTAGGAAGATTGGACATCCTAAGCATACATCTCACTTTTTCAACAATAGTTCTGTTCATCCTCTCGGCAACACCATTGTGTTGTGGAGTACCAGGTTCTGTTCTTTCATGCCGAATGTCATATCTTGAGCAATATGCTTTAAACTCATTTGAAGTGTATTCACCTCCATTATCAGTTCGGAGACGCTTCAATTTGCAATCTGACTCCCTTTCCACCATGGCATGAAACTTCTGAAAGATACCAAACACCTCGCTTTTGTACTTCATCATATAAACCCAAGTTCTCCGAATAGCATCATCAATAAAAGTAACAAAGTATTTGTTACCACCAAGTGATTCCACCTCTATGGGACCACACACATCAGAGTAAACCAACTCTAGCTTCACTTTCTTTCTTGTGGATCTCCTCGGAAAAGAAACTCTATGTTGCTTTCCTGCTAAACAATGATCACAAGGGTCAAGAGAGATGGTAACATCAACCAGAATAAGAGACTTACCAGCCAGCAACTTTATACCCTTCTCACTGACATGCCCCATTCTTCGGTGCCATAAGTTAGACGAAGTTTTCTCCTCAACAGCATTCAACTCACTAGTATATACTTTCAAGTGTGTCTTATACAAGGTGTAGCAGAGCTTGCCACGAGCAACAGTCAAGGAACCCTTAGACAATTTCCATTTACCCTCACCAAAAGTGTGCTTGTAACCTTCTTGATTAAGTACATTAGCAGACAATAAATTGAGGCGTAAATCTGGAATGTGGCGAACATCTCTCAATGTCAAATAGCACCCAACACTGGTTTGTACTCGAATATCTCTAATTCTAACAATACTAGCTAAACTCTGGTTTCCCACTACCAAAATCTCCAGCTCGGTAGTCAATAAAGTACTCCTTAACAGGAACACGATGATAAGAAGTCCCAGTATCAACAAGCCATTCAAAACTGGAATTGTCAACATGACAACAATCATCAGTAGCACAAATCAAAGAAACAGAATCATCTGAAGTAGAAGCTGTCGCAGATGTATTCTTGTCCTCACCCTCTTTGTGATGATCATTTTTCTTCTTTTGCTGATCTCTTTTCAACTTATAGCAAAAATTTTGAACATGGTTAGGCTTGCTACAATAGTGACATATCGTGGGTTCTCTCCCATCCTTGGACTTGGACCTGTACTTTGACTTATCACGCCCCTTGTGACATCTACTCTTTCTTCTTCCTCTATTCTCTACCATAAGTGCCTGTGAAATATCAACACACATCTCCTTTCTTCTAAGCTCTTCATTGAACATGCTCTCTTTAATGACATCCAATGAAAGCGTACCATCTGGAGCTGAGTTGCTGATGGACACAACCAAAGTTTCCCAACTGTCCGGCAGAGAACTCGGTAGGAATAAAGCCTGCAACTCATCATCAAGAACAATCTTCATCACAGTCAACTTGTTAATGATATCTTGAAAGTCACTTAGATGCTCAAAAACTGACTTCCCTGGCTTCAACTTGAGATTAACAAGTCTCTTAATCAATGAGGCTTTGTTATGAGCAGTCTTTCTCTCATAAAGGCCCTCCAATTTTCTCTACAACTCAAGTGGCTCAGTCTCTTGGGACACACGATTGAATATGCTAATGTCAATCCACTGTGTAATTGTTCCCAAGGTCTTTCTCTTTAGCTTTTCCCATTCTTTATCTGACATCTTCTCTGGTTTAATGGGCGTGTCATCTTTCTTGGTTTTATCCACATCAATTGGGTCAAACAAATCTTAATAGTATAGCAGATCTTCCTTCATCGGACGCCAAATGGAATAATTGGTTGATGTCAATTTAACCATAGAATGATTTCCAGATTCCATATCTATAGTTTAACCAAATGCTCTGATACCAATTGTAGGGGAGAAACAACAAGTAGGATACAACACTTACAAGGATCAACTTCAAGACAACCAACCAAAATGCTTAACTCAATCCACCACAATTGATTCACCAAGCAAAGATCAATCTCACATCAAAACCACAAGCAAATTATCAAAGATAAAGATGCAAACAACACACGAGATTTTTACATGGAAAACCCCTTCAATGTGAAGGATAAAAACCACGGGACTTGTAAGGAGTCCACCCTTCTTCTTCTCTTATTATGCAAATTGAGGGTAAAAACACTCAAATCAGTCTACAAAGATGTCACAGCCCACCAACAATAACATACATAAGAGCCAACAATTGAGAGAGAATAAAACTGCAGAAATTTCACCAAAAACACAGCTGATACCAGCAGCGATTACAACCGATCCAATGCTCCGATTCAAAATCAGAACGGTCAGAATGTAGTCCTGTGTGTTCCGAATAAGCTATCCAAAATATAGCAAAATCCAACGGTTGGATCTCTGGAGATGGACAATATAGCACAGGCTGCCCAGAAAAACTGCACCCACGAAAACTCTCTGTTGTCCCTCTCACTTTCTGATTTTTTTTGTGAGAAATGGAACTTTATTTCATGAAACTTGTAAAAAACAGCAGTGTACAATTATACGTGCATAACTACTATGAAAATAAATTGGCAACTTCTAATTTCTTTGTCTGACATAAAATCTCTCTCGATGTAGCAGACGGAGGAGGAGGAGAAGGGACGTTGCCGTGTACGAACTGGTTCCGCCAATACCAAATGTTTGACAGTGCTTCCCGAAAGGCATACCGCCACTCCACTCATATGTGCTGAGTAGGGAATAGTGACTTCAAGTTATATGCGATCCATTTCTTGGTAAAAGGTACTCCACGCCTTATTTCCAAGCAAGTTGTACCAAACATGGCTGGCCCAAAAACAGTCACGTAAAATATATAAAGTGTCCTCGTGTGCGAAGTTACATATACGGCAGAAATTATGGTCTTGGATGTGTTTTCGCTGAAGGAATGATCCAGTCGGCAAGTAGTTCTGGTAGATCTGCCATAGCAATAAGTTTAATCGACCCGGTCCTCTCATTTTCCATATTGTTTCGCATATGTAGTCATGTGGCTGGGCTGATTGAGAAAATTGGTTTTCATATGCGCTAGCAACTGTGAATTTCCCAGATGGAGTGCTAGTCCACCGAATTCCCGATAAAACTCCATCATTTGCTAGAGTATTGGATGTCTCAAGACAAGATTTCAGTAGAGGCACGGTAGACTTTATATATTTCCAAACCGGTGATGCATTTGGGCAGGTACGGTCTTCCAGCAAGTTCCCATACTTGCTTTGAAGTACTCTAACCCACAATTCTTCTGGACGTGTCAGTATTATCCATTCCAGCTTTGCTAACATTGCTAAGTTCATTTCCGTCAGGCGTTTGATACCCAAGCCACCCTTATCCTTAGGGAGGCATATTTGCGCCCACGAGCACCAATGTAACTTCTTAGCATTTTCGGTTTCTCCCCAAAAGAATTTTCTGGAGATTTTGTCAATTCTATCTAATAGGCCAGCAGGTAACCGCACTGTGCGCATAGCATACATGGGCATCATAGATATCACACTCTTTATGAGCACACCTCTCGCTGCTTGTGATAAGAATCTTATTTGCCATGAAGCCAGCCTGGTACGTACCTTATCCAAAATATATTCGTATGTCTGTCTCGTGGTACGACCTTGGATTAATGGCATGCCAAGGTATGAGCCAAAGTTTTTCGTGAATTGCACTTTCTGATTTTTCGTGTATCTCTCTGTCCCCTTCTCAGTTGTCGAAATTTTTATCCAAAAAAACAGTCTTACAGGGCTTCTAAGAGAAGCTCCCAAATGCCCAAACCATTTGGGCCTCACAAAATAAGTGATTAGACTATCACTTACAAAATGTCCAATAAATAGGCTGGACACATGCCACAACAGAAAGACCATCATCCGTTTTTCTAACACAAAACGGTGACGTTTCTTGCACTGAAGGAGTAAGGGAAAGTTGGTCAAATATCATGATTATATGGCTTACAAAAATAAAGGCAGCCGATTGAAAGTTGAACTTGCATAATGACAAATTTCGTGGACAGAGCGAGATATTTGATGTTCCAATTATGTCCATACCGGTCTTAATTTTACCAGGTAAAAAAAAAATATTATCGGTGCACTACATTCCTGTGTTTAAACAGAATCCAAAAAAGAGTTGGATCGCTTCGGGATCTGATGTACCAATCTTACTGTACAGTTAATGCAAGATGTTGCTTCCACGGTTCGAACTCGTGACCTCAAGGTCACAAAATATCGGGTAAGACTGTGCACAGTAGATTGCGAAGCAATCCGGCTTCTCTCCAAACCTTGTGCAAACGTGAAAAACCTAGTACACCGAGAACACCCAATCTTTCACCAAGTGTTTCTGTGAAATCCATTTAATGTGATAAAGAAGAAAATATTAATATATGAAAAGGGAAAAAAAGTGGTGTGTGATAATAAAAGCAAGAAATTGGTTTCATATTTCTTATGAGGCATCTTTTTTTTTCTTTTTCGGGTGGGGTGATGATTAATTGTCTAGTAAAAGGAGACTTTTCATATGAAAGAAAGCGTTCGGCCTTTGCTGGTTCCCAAACAGGAATGTTGGGATTATGGCTATAAACTAACCGAACGAACCGAGCATTGCGTTGTTCAAGTTCGGTTCATTTAACTTAGCGAACGAGCCAAGCTTGTTTGTTTTTTTAAATGAACATATTTAATCGTTCAAGCTTGTTTCGTTTAACTCACGAACAACATTAACGAGCCGAACACCTTAAACGAACGGTGCCATTTACCGAGTTCGAACAGAAAAAGGTGTTCAAGCTCTGTTCATTGACCTTTTATCCAGACCGAGCTCAAGCTTGAGCTCGAACTCAAGCCAAACGAGCTGAACAACTGAACGGCTTGGTTTATTTACCGTACTAGTTGGGATCCTACAAAACTTGGCAGATCACAAGCCCAATACTAGAAAATGGTGGGTCCTTTTCAACTATATATTTTTAACCTACTAATTAATCAAGAGAAATCGTTAGTAAACTATTGTATATTAGAAGCACAGGGAAATGTTTCAGTTGAGAAAATTATATTACTAAAGAAGAAAAAAAATTCACTATAAATTTGCTCACATGATACAGCAAAATGTTTGAGAGAGAAATTGTTCGTTGACTATCGTATATTAGCCGCATAACACAATCTTTGAGTTGCGAAAATAACTTTTTAAAATATAGATTTTTCCACTATGATTGTGACCACGTGATTCAACGAGCAGAAGTTTTTATTAAGTCCGACAATATGAGTATTCAAAAAAAAAAAAAAAGAAAGAAAATGTCCGACAATATGAGGTTAAATAGATTTTCGTAGAATTATAGGAAGTTGTGATTTTGATGGCGGTCCCTTTGAGATCACGGGTTCGAGCTGTGAAAACAGCCTCTTGCACAAAATATAAAGTAAGGATACATATATTAGATTGCGAAACAATTCAGTCCCTCTCTGAACTTTATACAAACGCCGAAACTTAATACAGTAGGAACGGTCTTTTACGGGGAAGAAGTGATTTTTGACAAAAAGGTGTGCCGATTTTGGGATAGGGCGTGTAACTTGGATCGATAATCGACTTAAATAAATTTTATTATTTGTTCTAATTTTAATATTTTGGCATTTCATTAGTGCGCACTAGACAAGTTAATAATTAGTAAGGTTTTATTCAAGATATATGTTAAAGGCAAACTCAAATTTTCGTATTGTCATACACTAGTTCGTTTTCACATGAACGTTTTTTTTTTGTCTTCAAATCTTTTAACGTGGAATAAATACACCCACAATTTCTATTTAAAAATATCTAACTAAAACAATACTTATTACCACATACGAGATCTAAATCATTATTCCTCCATTAAAGAAACGAAAAGGGAAAAAAATAAAGGTAGATATCATCAGTTAGAAGGAGAAGAAACGCAGTTAAGACTCTTAATTTCTCTCACTCTGACCAGATAGAGGAGGATGTACATGGTACATGAATTATATATTATAACAATTTAATGATGTGAGGGCGGGTTTTGGAGCATTTGGTAAGGTTGCTGTTTTGTGACTTTGAAGTTACGGGTTCGAGACGCGGAAACAGCATATTGTACAAAGTATAAGGTAAGGCTACGTACACCATATCGCAAAGTGATCCGGTCCTTCTTCAGACCCTACACAAATGCGGGAGTTTAGTACACCAGAAACGCTCTTTTAACAATTTGATGATGTACACTTGTTTTGGAGAAGAAAATGCAAACTTACAACGTAAAAAGTATGAATGAGCTGAAAAATCAGTGGTAAAACTAGATAGTGAGTTTACATGAGCTAAGTTTTATATCAATTCAAAGCCTTGACACAATTAGTCCCGATATTTCATCTTTATATAACTCACATATGGAAACAAATTTTCAACAATCAGGATATAAATAGCAATATTATTCCATGTACATATGAGTCATATGCTTATAAATTTGTCTCTATAAACTTTTGAAATCATAGGAATCAAAAAGAAAAAGGCAAAAGGTAAAGATAAGTGACATCCAAATTTTGCCTTGTACATTAACAGGGAAAACCTGGAAGAAATAGGGAAAGAATGGCTAGAAAAGCTCGCAAAAACAAAAGGGAAAATCACCTTTTGCACATGTGCTATGGCGATTCGGCCGATTGCTTCCTTGATTTTTAAAATTACATACATAATTCCTATGTGCTTTTGGACTGATGAGAAAATAGCATTTCTGTAATTTTTTGGCGCCGGAATTGCACCACACGCGCCTGTTAAGTGGGTATTTTAGAATATAAATTAATCTTGCTTAATCTTGGACTAATATACCCCTCCCTAACATCAGCTTCAGTTTCCAGTTGCTTAATGTCTGCCTTAGTTTCCTCTTTGCTAATTATTTCGTTCCCTTTCTGATGACAAAAGAGATCTCTGCAGCAGTCTCTATTGCCTCAATGAAAACAGATAAACAGCAAAGCGAGTTGTGGATATGATACTCGACGAAGTCCTTGTTTAGCTGAAGACTAATAGCTTTGCCCCACCAATCCTTGATGTCTAGGCAGTATCTAATATAATCTTCACCATCTTTAAAAACTTTGTGAAGCTCTCTTAATGGATGTTCAAGAGCTTTCCATTTGATGCTCCTTTCTTCTAGTGTCAAATTAATCAAAGCAACAGAGAGAGCAACGCATAAGGGAGAATCAAGAGAAAAAAGGAACAGTTTGCGCAGAGAAAATGGAACAAAACGGTTAGTGTTATTGATTCCTCAACTGTAAAAGAGAGTGATGCAGCTCATTCTTATACACGCGACATGAAATGACACTTCTACCCTTAATAACCGCCTGCATATAAAAGTAATGCGACGGTACAACAGACATTTCAGATGTTTTAAACTCTTCCCGCCTGTGCCTACTCCTTCTTCAACCGTAGTCATCTCCTTCATTGCAAACCAGCTGCTGCACCCGCACCATCCTTCACGTGATCACTCTCAAACTGCCTCACATGGATTGCCAACTCATCAATTGTTCATCTGACCCTCAATTCATTGTTTGATCTAACTATGGTTGTTTAACCAACGTGTCGGAGTTGATCCATCGGATTCCGGCCAGGTTACCAAATCTATATGCTGATCAAAATCCTTAGTTTTATTCGTTTGTATAATATTATTCGGGGGAAAAATCAAATGGTGTACATATATTTTAACATGTGAGTGGATGAAACTTGAAAGAATTAAAGGGGCCTTTAGGGATCATGAATTTTGGTCAATTAACAGGCCAAAAGTAACAATGCTATTAATCCATACAGTAAATAGAAATGTAAAAATAAATTTTGCAAGAGAAAAGTCACCACATATAACAAAAGCGTCATATATTTATGGCAACCCATCTTGTAAAAGTTGTCATTAGTTAAAGGTTGTTTCTTCTACGGAGTTCAAACCATAAAAGCTATGGAGAGGAAAGAGAAAGTGGGGAAAGAGAAAGTGGGGAAAGAGGAAAAAAAGAAATTTAATTAGAGGGGTATTTGTGTCTTTAATGCAATTCCGGCACCAAAAAATTACAGAAATGCATATCAGTCCAAAAACACAGTGGGGTTATGTATGTAATTTTAAATATCAGGGAGGTAATCAACCGAATGGCCATATCACAGGAGGCAAAAGGTGATTTTCCTAAAACAAAATAAAGTAATGAAAATATAATTGCTATGTGGTTATAAGTAACCTAAACTCTACGTATGATCATTGGCTTTCGTTGGATCTGTCTGGGCGTAAAAGTAAAATGTTGATCAACTTTAGCATTAACAATGTATCATTGAACATGTTTGGTTATGATGTTTTCGGTGTACTAGGCTCATACGTTTGCACAGAGTCCGGAGAAGAGCCAGATCGTTTTGCGATCTGATGTATGCAGTCTTACCTTACACTTTTTAGAAGAGACTGTTTCCGTGACTCGAATCAATGACATCAATGTCACAAAGCACCAACTTGCTTCAAAACCGCCCTCATTAAACATGTTTGAGTATATTCTCCCAAAATGAATAATAGGTGTTAAAATTTGCTGTAAAGTGAGAAAGACTTTTCTCAAGAAATTTTACTCTCCTTATAAAAGCTTCAACAACAACAATATTACCCCATTGTTTTAGAGGCTCTTGTCTATGGCAGGGTATGGGAAGGTCGGATGTACGCAACCATACGCATGTGTTAGAAACACGCAGATGTTGTTTCTCGATGACCCATAATGAAAATTGCGCCAAGCTGTGTCGATCAACTGATACTTCATAATATAAGAAATACAACCAATTTAGTGAATCATTTTTCTCCTTATAAAAGCTTCATGGGTGAAATTTAAGGCTATTTTTCTAAATTTGCTTATGTCTTTGCACTGCCTAACAACGAAGGAAACGAAGATAACCCTTCGACCACCATGAAACAACAAAGCAATATAAATATAAGAGCATTGCAATACAATATGAATTTAGGATATAAATGTGGTATATCAATAAAGAAAAGAAAAAACGTGCATTCAATGGGGGTAAATATTTTACCATTATTTTCATAATTAATTAACGTCATTTATGTGTTAAATTCACGTACCCACATTTACTTCATAGAGTATTCTGATTTATCAAATTGAAAATGAGTGGTATGAAATCAACTCTTTCCTACCAACTAACAAAATTGACAACTTGTGACATGGATACATTCGACACGTAATTTTCATTATGGATTATCAGAAAACAACATCTATGTGTTTCTAATACATTGGTATGGTTGCATACATCCGACCCTCTCATACCCCGCCATAAGCGAAAGCCTCTAAGACAATAGGGGTAATGTTGTTGTTCTTGTTGACATGGATATATTGTATATATATGCATGTATCTATATATAAAGATTGTACCACAACCAGTAAGGGTCTCTGCCACTCCTGGTTCCACAGGAAGTGTAGGAATGTAAATCAGGAACCTGATAGATTCAGACAAAGGGCAGATTATATACACGGGTACAGCATTATGGAGTCCAAATAATGGAATTCCCCACAAATGCCCCCGGAGGAAGTTGAACTCCCAACCTTCCTCTTGTGATTACCACTTGTCTGTTTCCATCAGGCTATTTCCTATCTATATATGCATGTGTGTATGTTTGTATGTGCGTTTATGTTAGAAAAGAGACCGAAGACAACATGATTCTTTATTATAAAGTCGATCCTTACATAATCTCTTTTATTCACATCATATATAGACTTATGTGGTCCACTATAAAAAAAAAACTTATTTTCTGGAGTCTTTTCAAACATGATGTGGTTTCAATGATCATAACTCGGAAATCCATTTCTTGTTGCCCACACCATCTTCTTAGTGTTCATTGTTATTACTGTGTTCAAAAGCTATATGAAATCAATGGTCAAAGCACCATTAGCAGAGAAGAAAAACCATTCATCATCAAAAAGTTGGTGACAACTTTTATGAACTTGCAATCATGGCGAAACCTCTCTGTTCAATCCTCCTTTTTTTCCCCTTTCTCGAAAGAGTGAGTTGCATCTCCTCAGGACATACTGCATTTGCAGAGTGGTCTTGAGATACCATCTATTCATTTTATAATATGTAATGTTGACGAAGTCGAATCTTTACAATCCGAATAGGGATAACGTCGTCAACGTCTCACCAGGATGCAACTAGCTTCCGGATGTAACATTTTCAGATACCTATAGAGGGCAAACGATGTTAAAGGTCCTGGAGCTATTGTTTCGGAAAAATGCTCGGACTCTCAAGTCAGTTTCGGGTCCAGTCATAGTCAAAAATTAGGATAAGTATATGGAGAAAACATGTCTCGATACTTATCCCAATTTCTGACTATAGTTGGACCCAAAACTGATTTGAGCTTCGGAAGGTTTTTCTCGAACCAATAGTTTCGGACATCTAACGTCGTTTGCTCTGCGTGGGTATCTGGAAGTATTATCTCCGGCAACTAGCTGCGTCCTGTTAAGACGTTGATGACGTTATCTCTATTCAGATCATCTCTGATCCGGATGAAGATTCCACCTCATCATATATCATTATCGATCAGGTTAGATGACAGTTGGAGGCGAAGCCTGAAAAAACACGAGTGAAGTCACTATAATTAGACATGTCTACAACCACAATACGAAGTATTTCTACAATAATAATGCAATTCATACTTTAGTCGCCAAACGGATTAAATGAACAAAAATGGGAAGATCAAATTGAATATTATATATACAGTATTTAAAAGAACAGAAAGTTTTATTGGATCAATCAACTCCATTCATTTGTATAGTATATTTATTAATGTCACCATATGTGTGTTGTCCAGTATATTTATTAATGCTATAATATGTGTCTGCGACCCAGTTAGAATCCAGAAACCCCGAAACTATAACGTCACATAGTCTTGTAATACGTAACATTTTGTAATATTAGAATAAGACTTGGACTTTCAACTCCACAACGTCTAAATGTAACAACTTATTGTATTCTTGTCAACACATAACTATTCTAACGTGTAAAAAGTCTGACTATTTTATAAAAGGTACTCGATTTTATTGTTGTAGTTAGTCATAAATCCCATCTTTATAGTTGTATAACATGTCACATAACTAAACAACCCGTATCACACTGTTCAGATCTCAAGCAACCATGATTCACATATATAACATTTATATACATAATCTTGATTTTTTTAAATCGGCAGTTAACAATCGTTACGCACATACTTAAACCATTCAAAGAAAAGACACGACTTGTTCTTTAATCGTACATTTTATTTTGACAACATTAGATAGACGTATGCCACAATGCTCGCCTTAGTCGTGTCCTTATGGCCATCACACTCGCCTGGACCAGGCTCACTCGATAATGTCACCCGATTCCACCATCTATGATTAAGAAAGCAATGACATATTATAAATAGTAATAAAATATATATATCATTGGTGCAAACGATTGTGTAACCTCTATTATATTTAGCCAAACAATGTACTATATATATAATGAAGCCGGATCTTCACCAAGGGTCTAGACGACCTCAAATTAACTTCGTCAGTTAACGTGAAGAATTGTTAACTGGGATTGAGAATGCGTAGCTGGTATAGCGCCGAATATCCTGCACAAAGAAGTACAGATCAAGGTCCCGGGGGGTTGGCCCCGGAAAAAACCCTCCGACGCTCAAGTCAGTTTGGACCATATCTCACTGAGATTTATAATTCAAAGGGTGAGTTAGGAGTTTCTCACAGTATGTGCCGAGAAGCAAAGTGTATGGACTTGGTTTTGAGTATGAATGTATGAATTTCGGATTCAGATCCCCCTCTTTTGTCTTGGTTGCTTGCTTTTATAGATCTTTTCCCGCCTTCAGTCTTGATAGTGGATGGTGGATAGGACGTTTGCTTGGAGCAGAAAACCTAAGGTGCCGTAGGTCTACTGATGTGATCAATAGCCTGACTGATGTGACTAATAGGCTGGCTTGGTTGATGTAACCAGTAGGGCGGCTGTTAGGACCTTGGCGTGTTCAGGAAGAATACCCAGCTGTAGGAACTATATTTAAATCGCACCTCTGCTTGAGGGTCCCAAAAAGTAATTTCATACTTAGTTCATTTGCTGTGGTACTCAGCTGAACTCTGCCGAAGTGCATGACTAGGCATTGCCGAAGTGCATGACTAAACCTGACCGAAGTGCATGACTTGGCCTTACCCAGCTGAAGTGGTCTGAAGCGCCCTACTGGGACATAAGCTGAAGTTGATGGCGAGGTGTAATCCTTGGCATATTCTTCGATGTTATAAGGGCGTCATGATGCCCCGCTGAGGTACAGCCGAGGCTGAACAACCATGCTTGGGCATTGAACTGCTGAATTGCAGTACTTGCCGAACTGCAATACTTTTGAGTGCTGAGCTACTGGAACTAAACCGTTGATCGCTGTTGACTAACAGACGATCTAATTATGGTTTATCATTTGCCCCCAGATTTTGTGTAGCTGAGCTGAACTGCGAAGGTGCACAAATCTTGTTCTAGTGAACCTGTGACGTGGCGGATCTACATTAACTGGGTAGTTATCCCTTGATCCACGCTGTTACTCCCGCTTTTAATTTAAGCGCTAATTCCTACATCCCATCATTATCTTTTCAGCGGTTTCAGCTTCCGAGGGGGGAAAACATTAACCGCGGCCTCTTCGAATTTTCAAACGAAAAGTTGTGGCCTTTCGCTTTCTCTCACTTATAAATTGAGGCAATTTCCCACTTTATTCTTTTCTTCCTCCTTTATTCTGCATTCTCTATTCATCTTCTCCGTCTTCGAAGCCTTTCTTCATCTTCTCCAGGGCTCTTTCTTTCAGTTCAGCTCTTCATTTTTCTGTAAGCATTACTTCAACTTACTCATGGCTTCCGTTGGTACAACCCCTTCTTCTTCAGATTCCCAAAATAAGTATACTCCTTCTTACCCAGAGGACATGGAAGATGACCGTGAGGTTCAATCCCCCCATAAAATATCTGACTCCGATGAGGACAACCGTCTTTTAAGGAGGTTACGCCTTACTGGCGGACCTTCTTCGGTTGCTGCCGCATCTTCCGCCTTAGTACCCCTGCCATCTATTGATAGGGGTTCTCCTTCCCCTCTAGTGCAGACTTCACCCTGCACTTTAAAAATGGAAGACATTCCTCTTCTTTGCAATGAGTTTAATATTGACATAAACATCTTTTCCTCAATTTTGCCTCTTTCTCATCAATCTGCCTATGATCCACCCGTTGGGTATGAGGCAATTTACGAAGAATATTTTAGGACAAGGTTCGACCTTCCTGTTCCTGGCCCCTTCTCCAGATTCTTCACTTTTACCAACTAAGACTTCCACAAATTATGCCTAACGGTCTGAAATTCATCGCCAGCTACCTGCTCTACCTGAGAGCAGCTGAGGCTGATTTTGATTTAAATGTCTTTAGGGGGATGTTTGTGTGTAAGCACAAAGAAAGCTGGTATTACTTTAGCAGAAGACATCCTAATAAAGCAATCAACCATGCTATAAATATCCCCTCCTCTGTCAAAAACTGGAAAGGGAGGTTCTTCTTTATCAAGACCATAGGGTTACCTAGGAGAACCCTATGGAGATCTGGCCCTGCAAACAACAAGAGGCCCAGCGAGAAATTTTGCACTGAAGCCTCAAGGTTGATGCGTCTTCCTCAGGCCGTTGACTGGAAGAGGGTGGACAGGTCGGTTGTAAAGGCGGCTGACCCGTACCACATGGGGTCCTCCCACCAGTATGAAAATCTGGGCTCTTCTGCCTTGGCCTCTATCTTGGGTATATTTGTAGCTCTAGTCGTGTATTAACTGTTTTTGATGTTGTGAACGTCTTCTGACTAGTTTGTTGTTCCGTTTTTCAGGAACCATGGTTTCTAAGAGTCCCACGAACTTGAAGAAAATGGCTCCCAAGAAGAGGAAGAGAGGGGATGAATCAACCTCTTCCTCTGATCAGCCTTCTTCCAAGGCCTTGCCTGCTCCCCCAGTTGCTCCTCCCACAAAACAAGGTAAAGGAGAAACATTTCTTCGCTATTGCTGTTATTTGATTTCAATGCTTCTAACTCAAGTCTTTTCATTACAGCTAAAACTTCTACTGGTACTTCCACTTCTTCCCAGAAGTCTCTTCAGGCTGCAGCTCAGTCCTCGAAGAAAAAAACTTCTGGGGCCCCAGTCTTTCCTTCCAAATCCGGGGTAAAGGCTGGGGGAAGTATCAAGAAGACTACCCCTACTTCAAAGGTCTTCATCAAGGCTTCTCAAGCCAAAGTGGGTCCACCAACTGTGCCAACCAAGGGTGCCCTAACTCCCAGGGCACCCAGTTCTGATCCAGTCCTGGCTACTCCGGCTGATGATCTAATTCCTGCAGCACCAGTCACCTTTCAAGCTCCATTAGCCTCAATCTCTCCTCCAAGAGGGTAATCATCCGGGATCCTAAGGATGTCCCCACTGGGGGAGTGGAAGTCACTTCAGGAGAGGCCTCTCCCCGAAATCCTTTTGGGAAAATGCCATATGAGGGGGAGCCCTCTCATCAATTCCGCCGAAGATGGAAAAATCTAGTGTTCGGGATCACGGACACTGCTGCCCATCCCGGTTGTGGCAAGGAAATTGGCAGACTTGCCTGTGTTGCCTGTGGATGGTGACTTTTTTTCTTGCCAGGACTAGGAGACCGCTTTTGACACTTATTACAGAAACATGTCCTTGATGAGTTCTTTGTTTTGTTTACTGATCTTCATAATCCTCTTTCGTAATTTGTTTGGATGATAAGTTGATCATGGTGGTTGTTTCAGTATCGTGCTCAAGAGTGTGATATGCTGCACAGAACTGAGGAGCTGCGCAGATTGGTGGTAAAGCTCTCTGAGGATAATGCTGGACTGAAGAGGGCCAATGATGCATTTGCTGAGACGGCCAGACCCAATGACTCTGGGATGGATGAGATAGATGTTGAGCTGAATTCGTTGAGGTCAGAACTGGACTCAACGAAATCAGAGTTGGACTCCCTAAAGTCTGAAAATTCCAAGCTGAGAGAAGGAAAAGAGGAGTCCGACACTCAGCTGGCGGTAGTCAATTCACAAGTGGACGAACTGAAGAGGGTGATCTCTGACTTAGAACTGGAATCTGCCAAGACCCAGGCTGAGTTGGAATCCTCTCAGAAGGGACTCCATACTGCTGAACAAGAAATGTCCCAGTTAGCTCAGCAGCTTGAAGCAGAGAAGAAGAGCAAAGCTGAGCTCGCTTCTCAATTTGAGTCTCGAGCTGAAGAGATCAAGGCATCTGCAGTTGCTGAGTTCAGGAAATCTCAGTATTTCGAAGAAAATCTGATGAAGATGCAAGCTGTTGTTTTAGCAATGGGACAGACTTGTGCAATTGACGCCTGCCGGGAATTTTGTCCAAACCTGGATAAAGAGCATCCTCAGCTTGCTGCTCTCCACAACTCTGAGCCGAAGCTGTATTTGAAAAGCTCCTTGAACAATTCCAAGAAGGCATTGACCTCAGAGAAGCTGACCAGGAGAAGGGGCAATAGTATAGGATTTCTCTTGTGATTTTTGTAGTTGTAATAGATCATATACTTAATGAAAAATCCTTTTTTCCCAACTCCTATTCTTCAGCTTGTTTCAGTTTCTTTAACTATCTTTGTCTTCGGCATATGAAGTCTTATTCGCTTTGTCTTAATAGTGAACGCAAATATTTGTGTTCGTCTTGCTCTATGTCGATAGTTTACATTATCTCAAGACTCTTGCAAGTATTTGTCTTCGACTTGCTCTATGTCAATAGTTTGCAAACATCTCTCTTCAGCAATGCAACGTTTTGTTTGCTCTATTTTCATAGTTATGCAAGTATTTGTCTTCGACTTGCTCTATGTTATTAGCTTGCAAACATCTCTCTTCGGCAATGCGAAGTTTTGTTTGCTCTATTTTCATAGTTATGCAAGTATTTGTCTTCGACTTGCTCTATGTTATTAGCTTGCAAACATCTCTCTTCAGCAATGCGAAGTTTTGTTTGCTCTATTTTCATAGTTATGCAAGTATTTGTCTTCGACTTGCTCTATGTTATTAGCTTGCAAACATCTCTCTTCAGCAATGCGAAGTTTTTTTTGCTCTACTTTCATAGTTATGCAAGTATTTATCTTCGACTTGCTCTATGTTATTAGCTTGCAAACATCTCTCTTCAGCAATGCGAAGTTTTTTTTTTGCTCTATTTTCATAGTTATGCAAGTATTTGTCTTCGACTTGCTCTATGTTATTAGCTTGCAAACATCTCTCTTCAGCAATGCGAAGTTTTGTTTGCTCTATTTTCATAGTTATGCAATTGTTTGTCTTCGACTTGCTCTATGTTATTAGCTTGCAAACATCTCTCTTCAGCAATGCGAAGTTTTGTTTTCTCTATTTTCATAGTTATGCAAGTATTTGTCTTCGACTTGCTCTATGTTATTAGCTTGCAAACATCTCTCTTCAGCAATGCGAAATTTTGTTTGCTCTATTTTCATAGTTATGCAAGTATTTGTCTTCGACTTGCTCTATGTTATTAGCTTGCAAACATCTCTCTTCAGCAATGCGAAGTTTTGTTTGCTCTATTTTCATAGTTATGCAAGTATTTGTCTTCGACTTTTGGCTTTGCCAGAGTATTTGACGGTTGACTGAAGTGCAGCTCAACCACGTTCTAACTTGCCGATGACAATAATTTTTGGATAAAGTAAAGCCTGTTACTTAATCCATTTAGGCCAACAAATGAACCGCATAACGACTTTGTCACGAACATTGTTTCATTCAATCTTTAATACCGATGGTAATAATATACATTATGCCTCAAAAAGGAAACCATGGAAGACTTCTCCGGAAAAACCCCTCAGGCCTGCTGAGGTGAAATTCTTCACTGATGTAGAAGCCTTAAATGAGTAGAATGCCAAGTCCTTGGTAAAGTTTTACCTTCTAAGGTTTGCAATTTGTAAGCCCCATTTGAACGCACCTCCTCTATTCGATAAGGCCCTTCCCACCTAGGATTGAGGGCCCCAGTCGGTGCCGCGTGGCTTGCTTCGTTGTTACGCAATACCAAATTCCCCACTTGATAGGACCTTGGCCGTACTCGGGAATTGTAATATTGCGCAATTAGATTCTTGTATTGAGCCATGCGGACATAAGCTCGCTCCCTTTTCTCTTCCAGTTCATCCAAATTCAACCGTAACTCCTGGTCATTGATTCCAGCAGAGTAACAATCTGTTCGGGTGAAGCTGGAGCCGATTTCGGCTGGGATGACTGCCTCAGTTCCATATACCAAGGAAAATGGTGTTTCCTTAGTAGAAGTAGAAGGAGTAGTTCGATACGCCCATAATATGCTAGGGAGATCCTCTACCCAATTTGATACATACGCTTTCATAGTCCATCCTTGATTGTTCTGTTGGCTAATTTAACCTGCCCGTTAGCTTGAGGGTGCGCTACCGAAGTGAATCGTTGTGTGATTTTGAGTTCAGCGCACCACCTCTTAACAGGGTCCTCAGCAAATTGTTTCCTATTAGCGGATATAAGAACTTGGGGAAGGCCAAAGCGACATATGATGTTCTTCCACAAGAATTTCTTGATATGATTCCCAGTTATTGTAGCTAAAGGTTCTGCTTCCACCCATTTAGTGAAATAATCAATAGCAACAATCAAGAATTTAACTGATCCTGGAGCTTGAGGTAGAGGTCCAACAAGATCTATTCCCCATTGTACGAATGGCCAGGGACTTGAAATAGAGGTGAGTTCCTGACTCGGTAAATGTGTCATAGTAGCATTGACTTGACATGCTGGACACTTTTAACCAATTCCTCTGCATCACGCCGCAGAGTGGACCAGTAGTATCCAGCAAGATAGCACTTCATTGCCAGCGACCGGGCACCAGAATGATTTCCACAAATCCCTTGGTGTATCTCTCGGAGGATGTAATCTCCCTCCTCTTCTGTCATACACTTTAACCAAGGCTGCGAAAATGACTTTTTATAAAGGTGGTCGTTGAAAAGAGCATACCTTACTGCCTTCAAACGAAGGCGCCGAGCTGCACGCTTATCCTCGGGTTGAACTCCATGCCGCAAGAAATTAATAAGTTCGTCCATCCAGGTGTTGCGATAGTCCACTTGCAGCACTTCATTTGCATCATAAGCGCGATGCTTTACCAACTCCACAACTATCTTCTTCCCCAAAGTTGTTGAAGTGGATGATGCTAACCGAGATAAAGCGTCAGCTCTCTTATTGGCAGATCTGGGAATATGTTCGATGCTGAAGTGCTCAAATGCCTGTCCGAGCTGCAGCACTTTAGCCAAATATTTTTTCATATTTTTCTCTTTGGCTTCGTAGTCCCCATTGACCTGAGAAACAATCAGCTGCGAATCCCTTTGGGAAATGATTCGTTCTGCCCCCCAACTTTCTCGCGAGGCCTAGTCCTGCTATGAGGGCCTCGTATTCTGCCTCGTTGTTAGTTGATTCAAAATCAAATCGCAAGGCGTGCTCGAATTCTTCCTTGTTGGGGTTGATGATTAGGAGCCCTGCTCCACACCCGTCTTTGGAGGATGAACCATCCACATATAATGTCCATTCTGCCACTGGCTTGATATCTTCTTCTACGGATATCCCTTCAGCTAAGAAATCTGCTAAAGCCTGGGCTTTGATAGAAGTCCTTGACTTGTATTGGATATCGTACTCTGCAAGCTCCACAGCCCATTTTGCAGCTTGGCCGGACGTGTCTGGCCTTGATAAGATTTGTTTCAAGGGCTGGTCAGTGACCACTGATGGGATGAGCTTGCAAGTAAGGCCTGAACTTCCTCGCTTCCACTACCATCGTAAGGCTATTTTCTCAGCATTGGGATACCTTATTTTAGGCCCATGTAAGATCTTACTGGCGAAATAGATGGGCTTTTGTATATTATCCTGCTCCCTGAGCAGTACTGCACTTACTACTTCTTAGCACGTTGAGAGGTATATGTATACCTCTTCTCCGGGCAGATGTGAGGTTAGCATCGGCACCTCAGCCAAATGGGACTTCAGCTCGTCGAAGGCTTTTTGATATTGTTCATCCCATTGGAAAGCTGTCTTCTTCTTCAATACCTGGAAGAAAGGAAAGGATCTCTTAGCAGATTTGGATAAAAATCTGCTCCGGGCGGCGATTCGGCCTGTTAACCTCTGCACTTCCTTTATGTTCCTAGGGTTTGCATGTTTTGAAGAGCTTCAATTTTAGCGGGGTTTGCCTGTACCCCATCTTTGGAAAACATGTATCCCAAGAACTTTCCAGTACATACCCCGAACGTGCACTTTTTCGGGTTTAGTCTAATGCGTGAGTCTCTCAGCACAGTGAAGACTTCCCTTAGATTTTTGATATATTGATCAACAGTCCTAGTCTTGATTAACATATCATCAATGTAGACTTCCATTATCCGCCCAATTTGTTCACTGAACAAGGAATTGACCAGACGTTGATACATGGCCCCAGCGTTCTTCAATCCGAATGGCATAGTTACATAACAATAAGTCCCTGACTCAGTTATGAAAGCAGTCTTTTCCTGATCTTCTAATGCCACGAGGATCTGATGATAGCCTTTGAAGGCGTCCAAGAAGTCAAAGATTTCATGCCTAAGTGTTGAATCCACTAGCCTGTCAATTTTTGGGAGTGGGTAACAAACTTTGAGACATGCTTTATTGAGATCAGTGTAATCTATACACATTCTCCAAGACTCGTCCTGCTTGGGAACCACCATTGGGTTAGCCAGCCAGATCGGAAAAAGCACTTCTACAATGAATTTTATGACCAACAATTTCTTGACTTCTTCTTCAATGACTTTATTCCGTTCTGGTGCGAAATGCCGCTTCTTCTGTTTCACTGGCTTTGCTAAAGGATCAACATTTAGTTTGTGTTCAGCCAAATGTGGAGGTATCCCAGGCATATCCTCCGCAGTCCATGCGAAGATAATCGCAAATTCTCTCAACAGATCCTGCAGCTGAGCCAGTAGTTCAGATGGCATCCAAGTCCCAATCTTTATAGCATTTTCAGGTCTGCTCGGATCTAGAATGAAATCCTGCACTGCATCATCCGACTGTAAATGCTCCTCATCTGAAGGTATCAGTTCATCAAGACTGACTTGCTGAACTGATTCATTCCCCTTGGTGGCAATGGCGTAGCAACTCTGCGCCACTTGTGTATCACCTTGGATCGTAGCCACTCCCCCTGGAGTGGGAAGCTTCATGCTGACGTGCAAATGTGATACAATGGCCTCTAATGCCACCAAGGCTGGACGGCGCAATATGACGTTGTATGGGGATACGTCCTTAACAACCAGAAAGTATATCCATAAGCATCGATAAGCAGGGGGTTTGCCAAAACTACAGCTGAGCGTGATCATACCCGCTGGCCGCACTGCAGCCCCAGTGAATCCATATAAGGACAAGGTAACTGGTTTCATCAAGGAATCAGGCAAACCAAGCTGCTGATACACCCGATGAAACATTATATTGACAGCGCTACCAGTGTCCACATAAACGCGTCGGGCCTGCACAACTTTATCTGGAGGAAGGTGCACACACAGCTCTATCACTAACCCTGTGTTGTTGGAGTCCAGGGGAATGGGATCTTCTGGACCATAAGTCAGCTCTCTTGCCATCTTGGCTCTTTTAGCTGGTGGGTTTGATGAGGTTCCTGAGGAACTAGGTGCTCCTTGGCCTGAGTGAGGTGGGCCTCCAGAAATTGTATATATAATAGTATTGACTTGGGGCTGACCTGCAGCCCCACGCCTTCCCTGCTCTCCATCATCCTCATTTCTGCGGTGTCGAGGTGGAGACTCGGGGCGGCATTTGTCTTTCTGGGGATCCCTGTGGAAATTCAGATGGTTGTTTGGGTGTGACCGAGGGTCATAAAACTGTTTCAAATGACCCTGTTTGATAAGTCGTTTAATGGCCTAAGCCAGCTGCCTGCAATCCTCAGTATCATGCCCGATATCTCTGTGGTAGTGGCAATAGTATTTAGGATCCCTTTTCATCCTAGGCCCGTTCAGAGGCTCTGGCTCCGTCCTCAGACCATCTTTTTCCATGACTGCCAGAATATATTGCTGTGAAGCCAACAGTGGTAAGCCCTCCCTACCACCTTTGTTCTTACCGCCTATACGATCAAACGCACTGCGCTGATCACGGTTTTTCCCCTCATGGCGCCGATCCTCCTTTTTTGAACTGGGTCGGCTGTCTTGCCGAGCTACATGCTTGGCCTCTCTCTTTAATCTGTTTTCCGCCTCTCCTCAGGAAAATTGGTGAGCCTTCTCCAAGCATTCTCTTAATGTGGTAGGCCCCTCCTCAGCCAGTTGTGAGAAGAGGCGACCTGCCCGTAGTCCATTAATGAAAGCTGCGGCTTTGATGCCTTCATTCCTGTCCCTAACCTGCAGTGACACATCTGAAAACCGTTGCATGTATTGCAACACAGATTCATCTGGACCTTGCCTCAAGGTCATTAGATGGGATGAGTTTTTCACAAACGGGGTGATGGACACAAACTGTGACTTAAACTTTTGTGCCAGCTGTTTGAAAGATTTCACAGATTTTGATGGAAGCTCTTGGAACCATCTCCTGGCCTTTTCCCTTAAATACAAAGGGAAAGTCTTGCAACGCAACGGGTCTGGGATGTTTTTTAGGCTCATTGCAGTTTGAAACTGAAAGAGATGGTCCGTTGGATCTGTGGTCCCATCATAAGTGTCCATCTTAGGCACCTTAAAGCTGTCCGGTGCCAAATATTCTGCTATATCCCAGGAAAAAGGACTTTCCTGAACTGCTTGCACAAACTCTTGCCTGTGCTCTTCATAATAAGCTCTTGGCCTGCGAAGGACTTCTTCGTCCCTAGGGACGCTTTTTAACGACTTGGACCTCACACTTAAGTGAGGTCTGGACATATGCTCTGACTCCACGGATGGAGCTTTGAAACTATGTCTTCTAGCATCTGCCGTGAATCCTTTCTACGGTCTAGAAGAGTGACTTTGTGATACTTCTCTCTGAGGAGGAGGTGGGTCAACCTCCATATTTTGCACCTCCGGCTGCTTGGCTTTGAGATGCCGTACCATGGCTTCGAACATTTCCATGTTCTCAGCAACGTATTTCATCGCTTTCTCCCTTACTTCCTTTGAAGCTTCTGGGACAGGATCAAGATTAGGCATAGGAGATTCAGGTATCTGAGAAACCTGTTCTAGGGCAGCTGAACGCGTAACTATGCGTCGTGGCGGGTTGGATGACTCACCCAAACCTTCTCGTCCACCTTTTGTCATAAATAATCGTTGGTTGTTTTGAGTTTGAGCTTTTTACTGGGTTAAGGGACTGGGGCCCTCCTTCTAGCGCCAAATGATGAAGCCGGATCTTCACCAAGGGTCTAGACGACCTCAAATTAACTTCGTCAGTTAACGTGAAGAATTGTTAACTGGGATTGAGAATGCGTAGTTGGAATAGCGCCGAATATCCTGCACAAAGAAGCACAAGTCAGAGGTCCCGGGGGGTTGGCCCTGGGAAAAAACCCTCCGACGCTCAAGTCAGTTTGGGCCATATCTCACTGAGATTTATAATTCAAAGGGTGAGTTAGGAGTTTCTCACAGTATGTGCCGAGGAGCAAAGTGTATGGACTTGCTTTTGAGTTTGAATGTATGAATGTCGGATTCAGATCCCCCTCTATTGTCTTGGTTGCCTTGCTTTTATAGATCTTTTCCCGCCTTCAGTCCTGATAGTGGATGGTGGATAGGACGTTTGCTTAGAGCAGAAAACCTAAGGTTCTGTAGGTCTGCTGATGTGATCAATAGCCTGACTGATTTGACTAATAGGCCGGCTTGGTTGATGTAACCAGTAGGGCGGCTGTTAGGACCTTGGCGTGTTCAGGAAGAATACCTAGCTGTAGGAACTATATTTGAATCACACCTCTGCTTGAGGGTCCCACAAAGTAATTTCGTACTTAGTTCATTTGCTGTGGTACTCAGCTGAACTCTGCCGAAGTGCATGACTAGGCATTGCCGAAGTGCATGACTAAATCTGAACGAAGTGCATGACTTGGCCTTACCCAGCTGAAGTGGTCTGAAGCGCCCTACTGGGACATAAGCTGAAGTTCATGCCGAGGTGTAATCCTTGGCATATTCTTCGATGTTATAAGGGCGTCATGATGCCCCGCTGAGGTGCAGCCGAGGCTGAACAACCATGCTTGGGCATTGAACTGCTGAATTGCAGTACTTGCCGAACTGCAATACTTTTGAGTGCTGAGCTACTGGAACTAAACCGTTGACAGCTGTTGACTAACAGACGATCTAATATGGTTTATCAATATAGTTCCACCGTGTATATGCAATTTGTGAATAAAAAATACAATTTTTTCTACCAACCTTTGTTCTAACATGATATCAAAGCAGTGTTTCTGAATCGTAAGACTCAGAAACCATCTCATCATCGTCCAAATACAACCAGCCAAAACAATCACAAACCCAAACACAGAACAAGCACTAGCAAACCCAACCACCAGCAAACAATCTTTCCCAACACAATCTAGAAAACAAAAGTCAATATTCCAACACAACCAGCAATAGTAGCCATAACCAATCACAGAAACATCAATAGCCACAGTCCCAATCAATTCAATATAGTTCAGCCATAAAAAGAGAAAAAAAAGGAAAAAAGAACTTGGGGCTCAGAAAAGTTCATCACATTCCCAAGCAACCAATTTGACGTAGAAGATTATCAATATAGACAACCTTAAAGAAAAGAAGATTTCAAAATCGTTGTGCGAAATGGATAAGTTTGGTCAGTATGAGCCATGGTAATAGTTTGTAGAAGGTGATCAAAGTGGTAGCAATAAAGAAAGAAGAGAAACATTTTGGGGCTTAGAACAAAATCATCACCGTATAACTCATCTTTCTCGGCTAAAAGACCTACAATTCCAACCCCTGAATTGTTACGACCCGATGTCGTGTCGTTCGTCCAACCTAATAATTTACATTCATGTTGGTGGAATTATTATTTATATACATATGCATATGAGACAATTGGAAAAAAATTCTAACTTTATAAACCCTCAGATAATATCAATTGGTTGTAACAAGTTACGCTAAATTATAATAACACACCTAACTAAATTGATGACTACTAAAATGACTAAAATGCCCTCCCAACAATTAATCCCAACCGGCCACTCCATGATAAAAACAAAAACATTTTCCCAACACCATTTTTACCACTTGATTAAGCAACCTAAAGTTTCTAAAAGAGAAGACATGCATGAGGGGTACCTTTTCAAAGAGCATAAATTGTGGGTTCCCCGATCGTCCCTACGAGAAGCATTGACTAGAGAAGCCTATGGGGGAGGATTAATGGGTCATTTCGGAGTGTTCAAAACCCTTGAAACCCTTAAGGAACATTTCTATTGGCCACACATGCGCATAGATGTCGAGAGGTTATGTGGTAGTTGCATCACTTGCGAACAAACCAAATCCAAATCCCAACCACATGGCCTTTACACGCCTTTACCCGTCCCTGATTCCCCTTGGATCGACATTTTCATGGACTTTGTTTTAGGACTTCCTAGGTCTCGAGGAGGGCACGATAGAAGTCATGTTCTGGTAGATAGGTTTTAAAAAATGGCACACTTCATTGCATGTCGAAAAGTTGATGATGTCACACATGTTGCTGACTTGTTCTTTAAAGAGATTGTCAGATTGCATGGCATGCCACGTGCCATTGTAAGTGATAGAGATACAAAATTTCTAAGTCATTTTTGGCGTGGGCTAAACTTGGTACTCAATTATTGTTTTCTACCACAGCTCACCCACAAACTGATGGACAAACTGAAGTAGTTAATCGTACTCTCTCTCAACTCTTGCGTGCCATTTTGCAAAAACATATTAAACAATGGGAAGATTGTTTACCATATATCAAATTTGCATACAATAGGAGTGTCCATCACGGTACATTGCATAATCTATTTGAAATCGTGTATGGTTTTAACCCCTTGTCTCCCCTTGATTTGATTCCTATTTCCGTGCATGAACGTTCAAGGCTTGATGGTAAACAAAAAGCGGAAAAGATAAAGAAACTGCCTGAACACGTAAAAACACAACTTGAGAAGAAAAACCAAGCTTATGAAAAACGAGCCAACAAACATAGAAAACGAGTTGTATTTGAACCAGGTGATTTGGTTTGGTTACATTTGTGAAAAGAAAGGTTTCCCAATGAACGAAAGTCAAAATTGTTGCCTAGAGGAGATGGACCATTCAAAGTCTTAAAACGCATAGGTGATAATGCCTACATCCTTGATCTCCTCGAGAGGTATGGTTCTATTTCTTCTACTTTTAATGTTGCTGACCTCACATCTTTCACTGATGATCTTCTCTATTCGAGGACGAATCCTCTTGAGGAGGGGGGAATTGATGAGGATCGGGGATCCCATCAAGAGGTCATGGGTCCTATGACAAGAAGGAGGGCTAGAGATCTTGGTCATCAAGTTGGAACCTTTTTGTACAAATATGTTCAAGATGAACCTAAGGTTCATTGGGTTCACTTCGTTGAACCTACACTATGAACGTGTATGTGTGTGCGTGTGTGTGAGTATTCTTTGTTTCAAATTTAGTCTAGTTTTCTTGTGATCCTTGTTTTATGTGTTTGCTTTGTAGGTAAATTAGGTACATGGAAGTTCCAAGCCAAATGGAGGTCTAAGATGGATTCTAGGCGTGTGTTTTAAAAAAGGAGACAAAAAGAATGTTGTCTTGAGAAAAATGTTTGTCTCCACAAAGACAAGTTCAAATGTGTCCAAGATGGAATTCCTTTTCAAAATCTAGCTCAAATTATCTCCAAAGGGGGCGGCCACTTGAAGTTAAAAAATGGAGATCAAATTGAATTTAAACTTGAAGTAAACTTGAAGTTAAACTTGAATTCAAATTCAACTATGATTTGAATTCAAGTTTCAACCAATTTGAGACTTAAATTTCAAGAAGTTCTTAGCCCAATCTTGAGCCATCCACACACCATTCTTGAAGCAAGGAGGAGATGAGATCACAATTCAAAGTTGAATCCAAATTTGAATTCAAATTCAAATTCAATTTGAATTCAATCTTCAAGTAACCTTTGAATTCAACATATCAGCCACCTTGAAGCCATCCACATGCCATTCTTGAAACAAGGAGGATATGAGATCACAATTCAAAGTTGAATCTAAGTTTGAATTCAAATTCAAACTCAATTTGAATTCAATCTTCAACCAACCTTTGAATTCAATTCCAACCACTTCATCAACATCAAATCAAGTCTCCAACACCTCCATTCATCATCATACAAAGCTGGACACATATTGGAGATGGCATCTTACAAGCTTTTCAAATTTTAGCTAGAATTTGTCTTAGATTTGAATTCAAACAATTTTCAAATTTCAAGTTCATTTCAAATGTTTTCTAGATACCTTTTTTTAGAGATAACATCTGGTTATCTCCATAGTCTTTAGGCGTCTATAAATAGAGCCTTAGGGCCGAGTAGGAAGACAACTTTGGATGAAATAAAATCTTGATATTTTCCTTCACTTCTTGTGAGACTTTGTTTTCTTGGTTTTGCATTAAAAGCCTAAGTTAATATCCTTCAAAGTTGAGCATTTTAAAGGTGTTGCCATTGCTTGAAGATGCTGTCCAGGAGGGCCATTGTGGTTTGCCTGATCAACAACCATCTTGAATTGTTGGTTCTTGCTCGTTGAACCAATTGTTTGTTTCACTAAGGAAGCAAAGGGAAGTCTTCTTCCTTGTGCCTAACCCATAGTGAAGGACGTTTGAAAGGTGGAATTGTTGGAGCCTACGTCTTACACGTATCACGCGTGTGTATATCAAACCACGTTGCCACGTGAGAGCGGATATTGAGAATATAGTCTCACATCGCCACTTTGAAAAAAATATATGGGTTATATAAGAATGGGATACCACCACTTATTGTCTTAGGGTTTTGAGTGAATGTAGGCATCATCTCATATAAGCCCAAGTTTCAACATGTTAGACAACTCATGAAAGTACAAAGTTTACTATAGTAGACGCCTTATCGAAAGGGCTTCATGATAAGTTAGTCTTTGATAAATGAAGGAAGAAGGGACCTAAACATTGGATGTGAATTCTGTATGAATCCTATCATTATTCTAAAGTGTTTTATCTTCGGTTTGTTAATTAGCCGTTAAATCATATTATAATATATGTTCCGTAAACATTTCAATAGTCTAATAGTTAAACAGCCTAATGGTTTACCCTAGTGATAGTTTTTATTATCATTGGGATATACTGGGTATGTGGTGTTGTTGTTAAACAGCCTAATGGTTCCACGTCTTAAACATTGGCTCACCATAAATTTCTATGACCACAATTGACACCTTAGCTCACTCTAAAAAGCTCAACATATTCTACTTCATCATACGAAATCATCCAAATGAGTTCAACTAGTAGGAAAAAAACTAGAAGATGTAATAGAATTCACCACAAAAAAATTGTTGTTTACCGACGAAAAAAATCACTGACGAACAACGTATAGTCGTTGTTTCGTCGGTAATAGCGACGACTCTGCGACCAAAATAATGTAGTCGCTAATTGCGACGAAAGTACGATGAAATTCGTTGTCGCTAAAAGAAAAATAGTCAGTCAGGTGAATTACGTCGGTGATTTGTCGGTGTCTCGTCGCTATTCTGCGTGTTTTTGTTCGTCGCTATTTAGTTTATAACGGTTCGTCGCTATGTCGTCGCAAATGTGTCGCAAAAAGTATAAAATAAATTCGTCTAAACAAGTTCTTGGAGTTGTGTATCGTCGTTTTTTTGTCAATGAAACCCGTATGTGGCAAATGGTTTGAATGGCTTTCCGTTCGTAATTCGGTTTGTCGTTGTGTCGTCGCAGATACATCGAGAATTAAACACGTGTATTGATTAAGGAAAAAGAAAGCGGCAATTGGGAAAAATACTCATTCATTTAATAATAAGAAGTTACATTATCAAACGAAAAAATAAAAAAAAATCTAAAAAGAGATGCGGAGATGGGCCGTTCACTCTTCGTCATCGGACGAAAGAGTGACCGCGACATTCTGCGCAAACTCTTTGAGAAGGCGCTTGAGCTTGTAGTATCTAAATTTCATCTTCCGCAGCCTTCTAGTCATGTAGTGCAGTTGCCGCGACTGCTGATGCATGTTTGCCATCAGCATACGGAAGTCGGCGTCCTGCACCGGCATTTGTTCTTGATCATCCTGATGCGGCGGTGAGCCATAGACAGATACAGAACCCTCTCGCTCAACCGATGGTGGTTGAGGAGGAGGCCCTTCTGGAGGGGCACTGTTTGCCCGTCCACCACGCCTTGGGGTTCTTTTAAAACGACGCGGCATATTTTGATTATTTATAACGTTCTATGTGTGTATGTATAACAGCGGATGTTTGGGGTATAAATAGTGAAATGAGCGACGACATAGCGACGACATAGCGACGCATTTGTCAACCGTTGGGAATGTGCAGTGAATGTGCAGTGTGTGCAGTGAATGTGCAGTGATGACCTTTCGGATGTTATAGCGACGACGTAGCGACGAATTAGCGACGTAAGTTTATCGTACGATGCAACCGTTGGGAACTGAACTGACACTGCCGAATAGCGACAACTTGGCGACGGAATAGCGACGAAACGCGTCGAATAATGTGAAGAGACGTTTTCCGTCGCTGTCTCGTCGGTAAAGCGTCGGTAAATTCAAAAAAAAAACCCGCGAAGCCCGTTCTTCTCATCGTATTTAGTTTTTCCCTTTTTCGTCGATACGGTTAGTAGGTTTTTGTCGTTCTATTAAGTTTCGTCGGAGATATAGTTAGGTTTCGACGATACGGTTAATAGGTTTTTGTCGTTCTATTAAGTTTCGTCGAAGATATATATAGTTAGTAGGTTTTCGTTGTTGTATTAGGTTTCGTCGGTATATAGTTGATGTTTAGTCGGTGAATTAGTCGGAACAAATTTTTCTTAACCACATTTCGCGTATACAGGTGCGTCGTCAGGATTCGTAAGAGATTAAACACGTGTTATAATTATTAAGAAAACAAATACGATATTAAAAAAACAAACTTCATTAATATATAATTAAAAATTAAAAATTACAAAATATAATAAGAAATATTTAAAAAAAAGCTAAATAGCGAAGAGTAGCCACTCACTGTTCGTCATCCGAACAGAGAGAAGCTATACTCTCCGCACACGCCTTCAGTTGGCGTCTCAACTGTGCAGATTTGGATTTAATCCGCATCTGCCTTTTATCTATGCAGTCGAGACGCTCTTCCTGAACCGTGACATGGGCCTTCACCTCATCTAACATTTTCCACAGATCTCGTACTTCTGTTTGGAGTTCGACAATTTGTCGATCCCGGCGATCAGAGGTCTCTGGTGGGGGAGGAGGTGGGGGAGGAACAGTTGAAGAAGAAGGCACTTCAGTTGGCGGTGTTGCCGCCCTACCACCACGTCCACCACGTCGTGCTTGCGCTTTAGTACGAACCATTTTGGATTATAAAATAGTTGTTTTATATGTTGTTGTGGGCACACGCTGATCCACTGTTTATATAGTGAAATCAGCGACGACATAGCGACGAATTAGCGACGCAAAACATCGTAAGTTGTAAGCATGGGGAACTGGACGGACTGTCTTTTACCGATGACGTACCGACGACTTAGCGACGAAACACGTCGTACGGAATGAAGAGACGTTTTGCATATCAACGACGTGTTTCGTCGCTGGTCGTCAGTACGTCGTCGGTATATGTGTTTGTTTGTCTCCGGGATTTGTGTTTCTTGTTCGTCGATGTTCGTCGCTAAGTCGTCGGTATATGTGTTTGTTTGTCTCCGGGATTTGTGTTTCTTGTTCGTCGCCGTTCGTCGCTAAGTCGTCGGTATTGTCTTATACTGGGAACGATAAAACCATTGTATTTCTTCTTCTCTTCTTCTCTTCTCCCATTCTTCTCTCATTTCAAACACATCAATCATCAATTTTGAACGAAAATACAGAAGTGTGGAATTTTGATTTTTTCTACACACGAAAAAAGATAGCTGCTGTTAGTTTCAAGGTGTAGCGAGAAAATGGATCCGAGGAGAAGCGATAGAAAGTGGATGTACCAGAGAGTAAACAACGGGGAGTGGTGTTTTAGATTTGTTGAAGGTCTCGAAGAATTTATTGATTTTGCGACGAGTAATGAAAGTGGAACGCAGATTAGATGTCCGTGCAAGAAATGCAAGAACCGTAAATATAAGGATCCGGGTGACGTGAGGGTTCACATATTGAAACAAGGTTTCGTCCACAATTACCATACATGGTACTGTCACGGCGAATATGAGGGGGCGTCTACATCTGCAACTGTACACGTCGAAGGGGGACCCGGTCAGGTTAATGCCGAAGAAATAGGCGAGGGATCTCACAACCCATACATGCAGATGGTGACAGACGCAGCCGCTGGCGCATTTACCGGAGAGCAGTTGTTACAAATGCAGGATCCGGATGAACAGCCGCGTACATTCGTGGAGGAAGATCCGAACCCTCAGGCGAGACAGTTTTTTGAGATGCTGAACGCCGCCAACACGCCGCTGTATCCTGGTTGCGGTAGTCACACACAGATGTCCATGATCGGTCGGATGACGAGCATGAAGACGGAACACCGCATGACGGAGAGATTGTACGATGGGATGTGTCAGCTGATGAGGGAATCTCTTCCTGAAGGGAACACAATGGTCGACAGTTTTTATTCGACGAAGAAACAGCTGCAGGCGTTGGGACTGCCGGTTCAGAAAATCGATTGTTGTTCAGAGGGGTGCATCATATACTGGGGCATCAACGAGGATAAAGACATGTGCAGGGTCTGTGGGACAAGCAGGTGGAGAACGAACAAAAGAAACCGGAACGTGCCAAGAAAACAATTTTACTATTTACCTCTCGCCCCTAGACTGCAGAGGCTATACGCATCCGGTGCCACAGCTAGCCAGATGAGGTGGCACGCGGAGCACTACACGAAAGACGGTGAGATGTGCCATCCATCTGACGGCGAAGCTTGGAGGACGTTCGATGCGACGCATCCGGGTTTTTCGTCGGAGACAAGGAACGTTAGGTTGGGTTTATGCACCGACGGGTTCAACCCGTTGGACAGTCGGGAGAGCAGTATTCGTCGTGGCCTGTAATCGTGACGCCGTACAATCTACCGCCTTGGATGTGCATGAAGAAGCCTTACATGTTCTTGACTGTGATCGCACCAGGTCCTAGGAATCCGAAACAGAAGATCGACCTATACCTGCAGCCGTTGATACAGGAGCTGAAGTGGTTATGGGAGTTTGGCGTGGAGACGTTCGATGTATCGACTAAACAAAACTTCCAGCTACGCGCCGCGCTGATGTGGACGATCAGTGACTTCCCGGCTTATTCTATGTTGTCGGGGTGGAGCACAGCGGGGAAATACGCTTGCCCTTGCTGCATGAAGCAAGCGAAGACGATGTCCTTGAAACATGGACGTAAGATAAGCTGGTTCGACAGCCATAGGAAGTTCCTGCCCAGACGTCATTCGTACAGAAGGAACGTGACGGCGTTCATGCCTGGCATTGTCGTTAAGGACACAAAGCCCGAGCTCCTCACGGGTGCAGAGGTGCTGCAGGAGATAGACAGTTGTGGATTCGTGGGGGTCGCTGATGATCCGGACGGCAGTCACAACGAAGACCTGGCTCGTTACTGTATCGGGTGGAAGAAGAGAAGCATATTCTGGGAGCTTCCGTACTGGAAGAGCAATATGATCCGACATAACCTGGATGTCATGCATATTGAGAAGAACGTGTTTGACAACATTTTCAATACAGTGCTGAATGTGCCAGGAAAAACAAAAGACAATTCGAAGGCACGACTTGATATGCGCGACCTCAACATGCGACCGGAGCTGCATCCCGTTGGCACATCATACATGCCGAAGTCCTCGTACACGCTGAATGCCGGAGCAGGTCAGTGCGTTGTTATCGTGGCTAGGGACGGCTAGATTTCCTGATGGCCATGTTTCGAACCTGTCGAAGAACATCGACGTGAATAACGCGGTTTGCACGGGATGAAGAGCCACGACTGTCACGTGTTCATGCAACGGTTGATGCCCATTGCATTCCGCGAGCTGCTTCCAACCAATGTATGGGAAGCAATTACCGAGATGAGTCTGTTCTTCAGATGTCTTACAGCCACGAGACTCAGGGCGGATGATATGTCAAGGCTGGAGGGCGAAATCCCAGTGATCATATGCAAGCTGGAAACTATATTCCCTCCGGCCTTCTTTGATTCAATGGAACACCTGCCAGTTCATCTACCATACGAGGCACGTGTTGGTGGTCCTGTTCAGTACAGGTGGATGTATCCTTTCGAGAGGTACTCTTTTTTATGTGCATGACATTCTTATGTGTCTAAGCGATATGCATTTGAACATATATTCACTATATGAACAGATATCTCAGGCATTTGAAGCTGAACATCAAGAACAAGGCGAAAGTCGAGGCCTCTATGTGCAATGCCTATCTGACGGAGGAAGCATCGACCTTCGTGTCTCATTACTTCGAGCCAGATGTCCCGTCGAGGTGCAGAGATGTTCCCCGGAACGACGACGGCATTTCCAGATCCGGTGTCCTCCCAATATTCACACATCCGATCAGATTTCACGGACAGGGAAAGGAAATGATATTGGGGGACAGCGAGCTGAAGATTGCTCATTCTTATGTTCTGCGCAACTGCCGTCAAGTCGACCGTTTCCAGAGGTATAAACGATTTCCCATTTTATTTTGTAAATACCTTGCGATACTCTATCCATTATGTTACAAATATATACAGGGTACTCATTCGTAATTTGCTTCAGCTTGTTCGTTGATTTATTGCAAACACCGTTCACCGGGTATATCGAGCGATGCAATAAACAATGAGTTAGATTCCAAGTTTGCTGATTGGTTCAGGTGGCATGTAAGTTTAGTATTTGCCTGTTACGTGTACGATATGTGATACACATTTATTGCCCCGTTGATGTATATTTACTTGTCCTTTTACAGGCGAGCAAAGGTCATCTGGCTGACGATGAGTACGGTTACATTCTGACGCCAGTAGCCGAGGGTCCATTGAACAGAGTCACGCGACACGACATGTGTTTTGTCAACGGGTATAGATTCCACACAGTCTCCCATGCCAGCCGAAAATCATCGGAGAACAGCGGTGTGTGGTGTCAAGCGTTATGACAATAGCCCGGACGAGGATGACTTCTACGGCTACCTTACTGACATCATTGAGCTCGAATATCCCGCATTGCCTATAAAGCGGGTGGTCTTATTCAAATGCGAATGGTACGATCCAACTCGAGAAGGTTATCGCGTTGGCACAAAGGTCCACGACCAATATAAGTTGGTAGACATACACCAAGGGCGACGGTACAGAAAATACGATCCATACGTTTTGGCTAGTCAAGCGTCCCAGGTGTACTATCTATCGTATCCAACAACGAGGATGAATGCGAGCTCAAAAGACTGGCGAGCTGTGTGCAAAGTGAAATCGAGCAAGTTTGATGTGAGTATACAGACAGTTTCAGATGGTATGGACGCCGCATTTCAAGAAGAAAACCCGTCCGTTCTAGATACGACACATGTTGAACTGCACGACCTCCCTCTAAATGACCCCAACGGCGGTTTTATCGAAATTCATCTCAACATACAACCGCCTGACAATATTGAAGACGTAGTCGAAGACGAATACGAGGATGAAGAGGACGACGAGCATGTAGATGAAGATGAAGATGAAGACGAAGATGAAGATGCGTATGAGGATGCAGATGACCAGAAAGATTGACGTTAGCCAAAATTTTTTATGTACCTCTTTATATGAAAGTGTGTATGTGTTGATGCACTTATATTCATGTATATACTACTTTATATTTTGTATTATTTTTTTTTCGAAAATGATAACACCGACGAGTTACCGACGAAATGTTTCGTCGCCAAATTTGAAATAACGACGACCCATGAAAAATAGCGACGAAACTAAATAGCGACGGACGTTCCGTCGCTATTTCGTCGCAAAATTTCGAAGATAAACTGAACTCCCCCTTCTTCTTCCCCATTTCCCTCCCCCGCAAAAAATCTCCCCCCGGCCTCCCCCGCAAAAACTCTCCCCCCTCCCACCGGCGAACTTCGCTCTGAGGACCCCCGGCAAAATCTCCTCCCTGCAACGGTTAGTTTTTCTTCCTATTTCTTTTAAATGATTTTAAGTAGGTATATGATTGAATTCTTTGTTGTGGGTGTTGGTGGTGGGTTGTGGGAGGGGGTGGAGGGATTGTGCTGGGGTTGGAGGGATTCGGGCTGGGTGGGGCGGTGTGGGACTGGGTGTTTGGATGGGACGGCGGAGGGGGTGTTGTGGGTGGGGCTGCCTGGCTGTGGATGGGGCTGGGTGGCTATGGGGTATGTTTTCACATTGTGCGAGGGTGGGGGCCTGGAGCTGGTTGTGGTCGGGGGGTGGGGGTTGGGTGGTGGTGCGGCGGTGCTTGCTGGGTGTGGGCTGGGGCTGATTGTGGTCGGGGTGGGGGCTTGGGTTGTGTGGGGGTGGGGGCCTGGAGCCTGGTTGTGGTCGGGGGGTGGGGGCCTGGGTGGTGGTGCGGCGGTGGTGCCTGGGTGTGGGTGGGCTGATTGTGGTCGGGGTGGGGGCTGGGTTGTGCGGGGGTGGGGCCTGGAGTGGTTGCTGGTCGGGGGGAAGGTGGGGGCGCGGGCCGTGGTGGTGCGCGGTGTAGGGCTGGGTGTGGGTGGCTTGGGTTGGCGGTGTGTGGGGGAACTATATCTTGTATTTAGTATATATGTATATACGGGTATTATTTATGTACTATAGGTATATCTATTATGTATGTATGTATATACGGTAACTATATTATACATATATGTATATCCTTGGATATATTATATATGTCTAATAGACGTATATATATATATTATATGTATGTATATACGGTATATATATATACATATATGTATCTACGGTATATGTATGTATATACGGTATATATACATACATATATACACGCACATATACATATATACGGTACACGCACATATACATATACGGTATATGTATGTATAGTTTTTAATAGATTTGTAAATGTATGTATATATATGTATATGTATGTATGTATGTATATGTATAAGTATATGTATGTATATGTTTTTAACATATCATACACGCACAAATACATATATACGGTACATATATTTAATTTCGTATTTAAATATAGTTAAATTTGTAAAAACTGTTTTAATAGATTTGTAATATATCTTTTGTAATGTTTGTATATAAATATATGTAAAATTATTACAAACTGTTTTTTTGGTAGAATTATGTATGTATATATATTTTTCCTATTTAAATATATTTATAATTATATAATCTATTTTTGGTACATATATGTATATGGTATATATATGTATATACGGTGTATATATATATATATGCATATACGGGTATATATATGTATATACGGGTATATATGTATATGGTATATATATGTATGTACAGGTATATACGGGTATATATGGTATATATGGTATATATATGTATATACGGTATATATAAATGATTTATTTTTTTGTGCCCTCCGTTTAAAAATTATTAATATGTTCCTCTCAGATCTGATGGCTAGTGACGGTTTACCGACGAGATCCACATACCCACCATCTGCACAGGACCTTCAAGGAGAGTTCGATGCTTTCATTTCTCAGCATGATACGTATGCCTCGGTTTCGACCGCCGCTCTGGCTGCGGACTCAGACCTTTTACGGTCTGCCGACATGTCCGCACCCCCCAGACATACGACGCCACCCACACCCAGCGTTTCAGCACCTCATCCGGCGTCTGATGCGGCATCGGACCAGGGTGTCATATCAGGACGTCGTCCCCTCCCTTGGTCAAATGATACCCATACGTAAGTGATGATTAATTTATTTAACATGTTTTCAAATATATTTCACGCGTTATTTTTTCCTAACAACTTAAACTCTTTCAGGTTTGGATCGGACAATGGCGCGCTTTCCGGTTGCATCACCCGGTCCTTCCACCTGAGGCTTGACCCATCTGGATATACCTGGGGCCGTGTCACCCCGGAGACACGTAGCTTCTACTGGGATGAGTTTCAGGTATTCAAATTTGATGAATTTCACTTTTTGATGCGTAATCAATCATTACTTTTCTAACCACACTTTTATTATTCCTCCGTATGATAATTGCAGAAGTCGTACAGCTGGCCAGCCGACATCGCCCGCGACGTGGAGCAGGCCTGGCGGCATAGGGCCGCCAAACGCTACGGGGACTTCGTCAACTCCCTCAAGACCAAGTCGGAGCGTGACCCCACGTGGGTAAGGCCTGCCTACGTATCCGAGGCCGTCTGGGCGGCGTGGGTAGCAGGGTGGAGGGACCCTGCTTACCAAGCCCGCAGCGCCCGGAACGCGGCGAACCGGCGCAGCGGCAACATACAGGGCCCAGCACCTGCCACACACTCAGGTGGTTCGGTTTCCCACGCCACCACGATGCGTTCTATGGTGAGTATTTTAATATTGGATTATAACGACCTTCATTGATTTCATTGGATTATTTACATTCATCGACTTAATTGGATTATTTACATTCAGTGAGTTAAGTGGATTATCTATATTCGTTGATTACTTATGTTGCGCTGTTGTTTTTTTGGTATTCGTATATGGTTACTTTAAGTTGGTACATGTGATTTGACTTGGGAGAGGCCTTTAAGGCCGGGATACCTCCGATAAACGAATAGGTCATGCCGAAATTTTTAAAAATTCTGCATATCACTAACATATTTTATTTCATTCTTTCAGCAACAGGAGACGGGGGAGTGGCCAGCCTCCTACGATCTCTTCTACAAGACGCATCGGAAGAGAGCCTCCGACGGAACGGAGGACTGGATCACGACGAAGGCCCGCGACATCAGTGTAAGTAGACTACGATTTCATTTGTTTTTTTCCTTAGTTTGTTTTATTGCTAAACCATAACAATTCATATTCTCATTTCAGGACGAGTACAACAGATTACTCGCAGATAGGGGCGAACAGGCCGACAAGAACCGCGCTTATTGGGATGCGGTTCGGACCGTCGGCCCTCAGAATAAGAAGAAGAAGGAGGTGTACGGGGTTGGATCAGCAGCGCCGCGATTCTTTCCCGAAGTTCTGCATCCAGGTGCTTCCTCTGAGGCCAGCACCTCCGCGCCTTCTGCGACGCCAGAGGATATTTCGCGCCTGGAAGCAGATAATGCGGCGCTGCAGCGTGAGATAGAGTCCATCAGGACGAGGCAAGAGGAGAGTTTACAGGCACTGCAGTCGCAGCAGCAGGCGATGCAGCAGGCGCTTCAGCAGGCGCTTCAGCATGCGTTTGAGCAGGCGCAGCATCAGACGATGCAGGTGCAGCAGGCAACGAACCAACAAATCTTCCAGCTGTCGCAGGTCGTCATGACTTTCATTTCCAACTCATCGCAGCCTCAGCCTCAGCCTCAGCCTCAGCCTCAGCCTCAGCCTCAGCCCCGCCCTCCTGATGGTCACTCTTCTCCGCATGATCCCCCTCCATCTTCCTCTTCATAGTTTTTTATTTTTTCATTGTTTGTACAGTCTATTTCATTTGTTGTATTGACATTTTCTTTGTATTTTTATATATTCTATCTGACAATTTTACGGATTCTATTTCGTTTGTGTTGTTTAATTATACGAACTTGAATGCGCAAATACCGTATTACTGTATAATATTTGTACAAATGATTTAATATACAAAATAAAATATATTATAGAAATTAAATAATAATAATAAAAACTTTTTAATTACTAATGTATTAATATTATTAATAAATCAAAAAAAATTTAAAATTTAATATTAAATAATGTATTTAAAATAATTATTAGTAAATTTAATATTTTTAAAAATAAAAAATACCGACGAACCAGCGACGAAATTGGTCTGTCGCAGATCGGAAATAAAAAAACAAAAATTTAAAATTAGCGACGACAAGACATATTAACGACGACATTTTGCGACGAAATAAAACGGAAACAAAAAATAAAAAAATAATAAATAGCGACGGTAAAACATATACCGACGAAAGTTTGCGACGAAATTATTTGTCGCAGAACATTAATAAAAAAAATAAAAAATACGAAATAGCGACGAAATAATTTACCGACGAAACAGCGACAACAGAATAAAGGTCGCAGACCTGACATTTTCTCGTCGCAGTTTTGCGACGATACACCGACGCAATTTTGTTTCGTCGCAATACAGCGACGCATTGCCGACGAAATTTGCTTTGCGACAAGCCGTATAACGACATTCATTTTTCGTCGCTATTTCGTCGCTATATGCCTGTAGCGACGAAATAGCGACGTTTTTTGTCTGTCGCTATATGCTTTTTTTTTGTAGTGATTGGAAAGATATCACATGCTTGAAAATTTAAATAAAAACAAGAGAGCTTTTGAGCTCAATTCCAAGAGATCTGTGTTAGTTGTTGTGGGTCTTGAATTTTTTTTTTAAAGACGTGGCCTCTTTTTTGAGTTGCTTTCTATGGAATAGATAAAGGGTAGTCCTGGTATAATATGCTTCTTTGTTTGCACATGATCTAAGGAGGGAACAGATCGTTTTACGATTTGATGTACGCAGCCTTACCCTACAGTTTATGCAAGAGGTTGTTTCCACGTCTCGAACCCGTAACCTGAATGTCATAAAACAACAACCTTACCGATCGCTCCAATGACGCCCTATTTCTCTGAAATACATAAGCAAATGGTAATCCATTAGTCTTTAAAAACATGACAAACATTCTATTCAGCAATTGAAGCAACCACCTTCACTTCCAACACTAAAACTCTTACAACAAACCTACATAAAAAGCCAAGAAAATGATTGGTCTCACATGTCAAAGGAATTAAGGAAGACTTTCAAGATAGTTAGCCTCCAACACCTAGCTCTCTCTCAAACAAACACTCCACCTCCATCCCCCACCACACTTAAAATCATCCACCCCCACCCCTTCCCAAACAATCCAAAAACCAAAACAAAAAGAAGGGAGAACAACACAATAAAAACAAAAGTACATCATCCTCTTTCTTTCTACAAAGATTTAACCACCAAATTTAGCACATAGTAGGGAACAAGAAAAGGGATTTCAAGATTTGAATTGGAGAGGTTCAGCCTGCAAAACTCATGCTGGTTCCTAAAAAGCCTAGCCCTCCAAACAGATTTGGATGTTCCATCATCACTTGTTCATCAAGGCTTCATCCTTTGAATAAATAAACAACTCTTTCAACTAGCATTCAATGCCATGAATTGCTTTCTTAACAGAAAGCAAATGGGATTATGGCCAAAGTTATTGGCTTTACTGTCTCTTCTTCTACTCATTCTCTCTCAACCAAAAGTCTCATGTTATGCATTACAAAATGCAAAATCCAGCAGCTTAAAAGTGGATTCAAAACCATTGATGGTTGATGCAAGAAATCACAAAGTTTTGAAGGGAAATGCAGATAAAGATGGAGAAGTGATTTTGGGGGATGATAAGAGAAGAGTCTACACTGGTCCAAATCCTCTACACAACAGATAGGTAGCAAGGGGAATTCCAAATGGTTGATTTTTTTTTTTTGAAGCAAAGACTTGATTCCTTTTTGTGTACAATTTTTCTTGATTTCTTTTGTGTTCATCCTTTTCTATTTTCTGCCTTTTCCTCCACTAATTATTCTCATACTTAGATGCTATGGTTCCTAATAATAAATATTTTATTAGTGTTAACCAAATGATTTTGATTGTATTATCTATAGGAGCTTCTCTATCCAATCATAATTTAAAGAGGGTGTAACTTGCCTCCTTGTTTATTATAGTAATAACTTTGTCATTGCAATTTTAACTAACCATTATGAGCATTTTTATAAAATATATGAGATTGTATAATTAATACGCTTGAATTAAGACAAATGACAATGCAGTCGTGATAGGGGTTTATCAAGTGTAGTTGTGAATACGTGTCAATAAAGGTTATGATAAACACCTAACGTGTGCCTGTGTTTGTGTGTTTGCGTGTATGTATATGTATATGTGTGTGTATATATATATGTATGTGTGTGTGCGCGCGCGCATATATGTATGTGTATGTATATATACGTGTGCATATATGTGTGTGTATATATGTATCATGAACTTCATTTACATCTTAACTTTGTTAAAAACAAGTTCAAATTTTGTATATAAAAATATTTGCAGATGTTGTAGCAGCCAATCACATTCCATTGAATTCATTTTGTCAATTTATATTTCTACATCAAAGACTCAAAATCGAGTGATTGAGATAAAAAAAATACTATTCAACCACTAATATATAAGTGTCAGTTTGCAGTTTGAATAATATGACTGATTGATTGATTAAATCTTACATAATTATTGGCGAAATCGATTAGATTTGAAGGGGGGATTTTCTTGCAATTTACCCTTAAACTTTGGAAGAAGGATGATCTATGTAAACAAAATCTATTTGTGGACAAAATACTCTTAGCTTATTATTCCGTGGCCATTAATGCCATTAAAATGGTGGTTGATGAAATTAATACATGTCAGCTTTCTTTCTTGCTGGCTCGCTTTTTCATTATTTGGAGTTCCTCTTCTGATAAAAGCATTAACATGTAATAGGACGTTTTCGGTACATACTTCTGCGTTTGTGCATAGTCTAAAGAAAGGTCGGAATGTTTCGCGGTCTGATATAGACAACTTTATCTTACACATTGTGTAAAAGACTGTTTCAGCGGTTTGAACCAGTGACATTAAAATCATAAATCATCAACTTTTACAGGTTGCTTAAGACCCGTCCTCAACTATAAGCGTAATGCAGGCATTATAAGAAGAAAATAAAATGAAATGTGATTTAAAAGGCAAAACAATTTATTGGAGAAAAAAAAATTTGCACATGCACTTTCTCTCTCTCATATTCATAATGGTGTCTGTCCTATGAGGCTCCAGTCTTCTTCCTATTAATGACTCCATTTTCATCGTTCAACTTTTTGTGAAACTGATTTATTACTTTTTGGTTTGTTCTATTCTTTGTGGAAAAGATTTACAACTACCTCTGTTCTGCTTTTAATGTTTGGTATCTTTTTCGCATGTCCTAAAGTATTTTACTTTTAATATTTAACTTATTAAGTTATGCTTTGTTTTAAATTATCCACTGAAGAAATTAATAAAGGTAACCCATCAATGATAAATTAATAATAGAATACAATATACAATTATAAAATGATGATAGTTTTAACGATCAGATAATATACTCGATGATGTCTCTATACAAATATATATTTCTCGAATTTATGCATATCGATCTTCTTTTCTGCTCTTTCTACAGAGAAGACCAACTCAATCTCAATGAAAGTAAGTACTTCAATTAAACTGTGAATCATAATAGTTTGATGGCATATGTTTTATACACCCTGCACTGGGAATTACAATTACATTAGCACTATTAAGGCTGTAAATGAACCAAACCGTTTGGTTGTTTGACTCGTTTGGCTCGAGTTCAAGCTCGAGCTCGACTCGGATAAAAGGCTAACGAACAGAGCTTGAACACTTTTTTTCTGTTCGAACTCGGTAAGTGGCACCTTTCGTTAAGTGTTCGGCTCGTTAATGTTGTTCGTGAGTTAAACGAACCAAGCTTGAACAATTAAATATGTTCGTTTAACTAAACGAACAAGCTCGGCTCGTTCGCTACGTTAAATGAACCGAGCTTGAACAACGCATTGCTCGGCTCGTTCGGCTCGTTTGCCGCCCTAAGTACTATACATATTCTCTCCCCTAGAAGGTATAATATATATATATATATATATATATATATATATATATATATATATATATATATATATATATATATCTTATACCTTCTAGGAGATAGAATATGTATATAGACACACACACATGGATACAGAGAAAGAGGTACGTGTCCTCAGGACATAGCTCAGTTGGTTCCGGAGGGGCAGATTTGCTAACAAGGTGCAAGGTTCGAATCTCGCAGCCTGTATTGTGGGTGTCTTATCTTCATACTCCAATGTGGGTTTGGAGGGTAGGCCTCTAGTGTGGGTCTGCGTGTTCTGTGCCCTCTCAGCGGACTACTGAGTAACTGATTTACATCCTCTCAGCTGTATCGTCGGGCTAAAGTGTGGGAGGCCTTTGGAGTTGAGGTTCAACCTTCTGCTAACAAGAGAAAGAGGTACGTATATAAAAGTTTAGAATTTCCCATGAAGTTTTCCTCCCATTTCTTTTCCTTTCTGATTATGCAAGCTCTAAAAAAAGAATTAACGTCACTTTGTTATAAAAACTAATTATATCGTATTAAAGAGAGCATTACGAGGATTAAGATAAGTACCATATTGGATATCCTATATTATACACACTGTAAAACTAAAATCAAAAATCGAAATTTAGAAAAAGAAAATATATGAGATAGAACAGAAAATAAATTTGTCATTAACGAAAATAATGACGAAAGAACAATAACAATAATGCTCTTAACCGGGCAAGCATATTTACCGACATACAACAATAACGAAAATAAATTTGTTAACTGGCTGAATAGTGTGCCTTTGTAATTAATAATATCAACCTCTATAAGTCTAAGACCTCACGAACAAGTCTCATGATGTAGCTCACTCGATACTCAGATGATTAATTGTATTCAAAGTTGTAGGTTCAATCCTTGTGTATTCGTAGTGTAAGTGTTTCAGTACTGTATATGCCATATGTTTCAACCCAATATGGTATAGATGATGTTTCAGTTTACATTGGATAGCATGTGAACACTGCTTGTGTTAACCTCCTACCAAAAAAGAATCGATAAATGATTTTGATTTACATCTTACACAAAAATCTATAAAATTAGTATAATTGAAACTATCAAAACAATGAATTTTGCCTTTGTCACGAACCATTCAAGATCGTCTGAAATTGCTAAACAAGCACTCTTTTACTTTTGGCAGCTGAGTTTATGATTCGGTCGTTTACTACTGTGAGTGGTTCGGCCAAACATGAGAAGAAAAAGAAAGAAAAAAGAGAAAGCACACTATACACATAGAGCTGCCGAGATCAGAGTAGGTTTCATATGAGATAAAATATGAAGTTTTCAATCACGCGACACCACGTGCACAAAAGAGTTTTTTTTTTTAAAAAAAGAAAATAAAGTAAAGAGCGGACCCTTTTATACATATGGTCCCGCATAATTGAAGGCCTCATATTTTGCTTAATATTAGACCTCCTGAAATCTCATCCGCACACAGATACCCCAATCTTGACTTTGTTTTTGAGACCCTTTGCAATCTTTTCATAAACCTTTACTATCCTATGCGGTTTCATTTAATACACGTCAGATTTTCATATTTTATTGTTACGTGATTTAGTTTAATACACGTTAGATCTTCTTATGTTTTCAAATATATCTTTACTGTTATATAATCTGACTTATTATACGTCAGATCTTTTACGTTTTAAAATATATCTTTATCTTTCTGTGTTTAGATGTAAAGGGTATCTAACAATTTCAAACTAATCCACATAGATTGAGTGTCATACACACTCGAATTATCGCTGAAAACCTACCTCGTCAAAATATACCATTTTTGCTACCTAAAATACCCTTTTCTATAGTTAAATATATATTTTAAAAAGTAAAAACCTCATCTCTCTCCCCAATCAAGTGGTGGTGGAAGCGGCACCCAACCTCCTGAAATTTACATAATAGTCGGCCACTCAATTTAAACTAGATGTTAACGAACCGAACCAAATCGAATACTATGTTTTTGAATTTGGTTTCGTTTAGTTAAACGAATTGTTAAGCTCGTTTTTATAAACGAACCCAAACAGTTATCTGAATTCGGTTCATTTAAATAAAATTAACAAACGAACTCGAATCAAATACTAATCGAATTCGAATATTTTGTGAATTATTCGGTTCGCTTAACACCCCTACCTCAGACCGATCACCCTAACAATCTAAGACCTCGAAGCGGCTCCCTTTGGCAGAAAACTTGTCCTACACCGAATTGAGGCCAACCCCGTCTTCACTGACACCATTGATCTCATTTCTTTTTGCATAAATTTTATTATGGCCATTGATCAACTAGTGGCTCAGTAAAATGATGACAAATAAGTTTTATTTACATACAAGCAAGGGGATGATTGGCCAAAACAAAGGCCCATAAATTTTCAACACATTTCATTGGTCAATGACCAACTAATCATACTTAGTCATTAACCATTGTAAAATTTGTGTTCTTTTTGTGTTATCTTCTTGATTTCATTATTGGATTTTCACTCATTTGCCCTCATTCTCACTGTCCAATTCATCTTTTCAAATCTCTTAACATGGGCATAAACATGAACCTTCTTTTTGTAAAGATCTTATGGGCATTTCGATCTGATTATACCCTTTTTATGTAGATTCGTCTGAAATTGTCTAGTGCCCTTCACACTTAAAACACTTCAGAGGCAAATGTTGATTTTGAAATTTGAAACTCTATGTGGTGTATTAAATCAAACTACAGAAGATATAAATGTCATTTTTTTCTTACTTTTTTCATTGTGTGTTTGTATTTTAAGATTGTTCATTGAGAAACAGTACTTGGTTTTAAAATGCGCTCAATCTATGAAGGCAAACTAATAAAGAAACAAACTTACTTTTGCTATTTGAGAAGGGGAAAAAAATCAATAGAAACAAAAAATAAAAACATGAACAAGAAAATGGAACGAGAAGATAATATTTCTTGATTTTTACATTTTTCACTTATGAAAAAAGACTGGATCTCCATCTTCATGAACTTTCACTGTTTGTGTATAATTTTTTTTTACAGTTTATTTTTTCAGTTATGTCAATGCATATTTCTGTAGAAACGTAATGTTTCATCAAAAAAAAATATTTTGTTTGCAATCTAGTCAGACAAAATGGCAACTCAATATTTGTGTATAATTTTTTTATAGTTATGCGAATGCCTACTTTATTTAAAAGTATCTCGAATTGTAGATGTAAAGTAGATCAAATGCAAACAAGTAAAATCGTAATAAATTAACATAACATAAGAATAAACCAAAAGTGTGCAAAAGCATGTGTATATACAAAATGTCTTAGACACAATACAATATACATATCAGAGGCATCCAGGGTACCACAACGCTTCTTACATCTAGGTCGCTGGCAACTGTTCCATGTTTGGATGAACCTAGTTCTTCGAGCAGCTAAGACTATGACTATGAATGCGGTAGCGGAAAATCGACCTCCTAAGATGCTATATGCATCCGTGCCTCTGCCTGCGACAAGTCTCGCTCTAGCTGTTTGGCATACTCGTCAACAACAATAGGCTCGAAAATACCAAGAGCATCCATATCAAACATGTCATCCTGATCAATTGCATACGATCGACGGCTGGTGTCTGAAAAGAAGTGTCTGGCTGCGACCATTATTAATTGTAGGCATGTCTTGAGGGACCCTCTGGTTGCGGCAAGCCTCCATCATACACGTGTGGTGATGATAGATCTCTGGATGCCATGATCCTCCAATGTACACATGTGCCAACGACGGCTCCTCTGGCTGAGACATGGCAAACATAGAATAGTGTGCACCAGCAGTATGCTTGGTAGATATGAATAGAGGTCTCTACAGTTGAAGATATCTAAGACCCTCTGTCCTGAGCCTATCTGATGCAATCTATATTTGTCTATCGTCCCCTACCTCTGCCGCAAGATGGTACATCTCATACATAGTGTGAGCCTACAGTTTAAATGATAGAAACATTAATACACATTTAACTTATAATGACACAATTAAATAAAACAAAAAACATATACATGTCATCTACATAAGACTAGCGGTGGAACAACTTAAATTATGGTTGTCTACATGCTCAACGTATGGTCGACTAAGCGTCAGGAGTGTCTGAGGTTTATAGCACTTTATATAGGGTGTCATCTATCATGGGTCCAGACCATTGTACTGCTCTCTCGATCCTCTGCACTCAACCATCCCACTGAAATACGAATATAGTTTGAGTCTGTGCATAGTCGAAGTTCCTTAGCCTCTACATTATCTGATGCGGTGCAACCCCTGTGTTCATGTTTTCAGGCAACACCTCTTGTGTGAGCCCAAAATGTCTCAACACTTTGTGAGGAAGGTGTGCTTAATAATGTGCTACAGTAACAGTGGCACCTGAGCAATCCACAGATGAGCATCCTGGGTGAACACACATGGCAAGCTGGCTACCACATCAGAACTGTATGGCACCCACAGAAAATTTTCCTCCACTAAACTGTCTAGCAGATCGAACGTAGCATTCACCGGGTGTCAAAGAATTTTCAGGTTGCTGCACTCACTAAGCCGCCAGCAAGCACGGGTGCATCAGAAATCATTTGCAGGTGTACTGGCCCGGCAAGCTAATAGCTCTTCGTTTCTACAATGGTGTCCTTGCATAGATTCTAGTACAAGCACGCAAGGACGATGCTGTCCCAGGAGTATCCACGTGCGCCGCAAAAGTCTAAACTATGTACAGATAGACCAACGAATATAAATGAGTACTTTATCACATAACAAGCAGGTCAGAAAGGGGAAGATATACGCCCTAGACCTCTGGTAAATCTGATCAACGAATGGGGCTTTCGGTAGGCTGTCACCGGTAAACCACTTCCTATTTAATACACGTTTGCCTGATATATCTGAAAGCTCAAAAGTCCATCCGAGCAACTCTATACACAGCTGACCTCACTAAGTTGCAGTATACAAGGGCTCTCGTCCAGTAAGCAACTCAACGTCGATGCAAAGACCAAACAGGATGGCTAATCCTGTAACATAACTCTAGCCTTACCTATAGGTAGGTGAAAGGAGTGGGCCTTCTGTCACCACCTCTCAAAAAATGGGTGATCAAACTGTGATCCACCTTAACCCAACTACATCGTAACGCTTCCAATATCCCCACTGACTCTATGTACGCATGCAACTATCGGGGCGATCAGATTCCTCTAAAAGCCTACTGTCTCAGCATATCGACTGTGCTGTATCTAGTGCTTCTCCTAATATGGAGGGTCTTATGCTCGCCCTAGAGCGTCCATAAATCGCAATCTCCGTTCTCAGCTCATCAACAACATCACTAGCATAACTAAACATAAATATATAATAATGTTAAACACAAATACAATGTAATTGACATGAATTAGAAGAAATACAAAAATAAATGCATTATATAAAAAATATTGGCATAAATTAAATGAATTACACACATGCAATCGAAACAAGTAAATAAGAATAATTAAATACTATGCATGTCCATGAAATGCAAACAAGTAAATAACAATAATTAAATACAATTGTACATGCATAAATTGTATTAAATTATTATAATAAATAAGCCGATCCAGGATTCAGTTCCGTAGTGTATGCTTTTCGCTGACGATATTGTATTAGTCACAGAGAATAGACATACCCTGAATATGAGACTAGAGCAGTGGACAGATGTTTTAAAGAGAAAAGATTTAAGGATTAGTCGCTCTAAGACCGAGTATCTACACTGCGACTTCAGCGGCGCAGCTGACGGTGAGAGTAGATAGCTCACCATCGAGGGTCACGTGGTACCACAGGTAAGTAAGTTCAAGTACATATGTGTCATACCCCGCAACTTTTGGGTCCGACATTAAATAATTAGGAAGCAACTTAAAATGCAATTTTATTAATCGTATAGATTTATGAAGCATAATTGAATAAAATACATGTGGAAGGATAGTCAAAAAGCTGAAATTGAGGAAATTAGGCCAAAATACCAAAACTACCCCTCCCCACTTAAATGCTGGGGGAAGTTACACAAACTAGTATAACTTCCCATTTCAGCAGTAGGTCGTCGGTTACAAGGCCAAAAGAGAGGGGAAATGCCTAGAGAGAAAAGAGAAGGAGAAAAGAGAAAGAAAAAGAAGAGAAGAAGAAAAGAAGAAAGAGCGGTCAATCTAGGTGCAACCTTTCTCGAGATCCTGCAGTACACTCGTAAGACAAACTAGAAACAAAGGCAAGTAATCCTTTTATACGCTTTACACAAATTTTGATTCTATAGGCCCTATGTTCTTATAAAGAGAAAATGCGGATCACACATTAGTAATCTTGACTTGTCTAGGTTAAATTCTTTACTATATGTAATTGTTGTTGTTTTTGTTAGTTGTGTAAAGCCATGTTTTTTGGGCCAAATTTCCAAGAGTAGCTATGTGGTGCTTTATTGTTTGTCAAGCATGCCCATGAAAATGTATTCTTGTTGTGTTTATTGTCTTGTTATATTCTTGTGTTGGTTGTCTACATCTTAGATGTGTGACAGAAAATGCAGAGAATTGAAGGATGAATGATGGCATGGTTATAGACTTGTTATGTTGGGAAGGTTGAAGATATCTATTGAAGGTTGTGAATGATATAAGGTTAAGAGTGGATATTATTAGACATGTCTAAGAATCAATTCATGTTAGTTGTGTGTTAAGCGTGATGAATCTAGATGGTAAGATGGATCTTGAGGTGTTTAACATTGAAGGGGTGAAGAAGAAAGGTGTTGGGTGGAAGTTACTGCAGAAAAACTGCAGTTCTGAACCGTCAGAACACTTCGAACACCTACATTAGGCGCTTCAAGTCACATTAGGCGCCTAATGTAGGCGTTCAATGTGTCCCAGAGCATCCCCGTACACTTCGAATACCTACATTAGGCGCTTCATGTTACATTAGGCGCTTCATGTAGGCGTTCGATGTATACGGCACATCCCCGAACATTTCAAACGCCTAGTATAGGCGCCCCATGTCCACATTAGGCGCCTCACGTGGCGTTCCAAGTATACTGGAAGTCTTTTTGACACCTTTAGGCCCCCTATGTATGCATAGTAACTCTATACACTGCTTTTGAACATAAAATGCAAGGGTATTTGAGGTGCAATTGAGGAATAGATGGTAAATTTGACTAAGTAAGAATAAGATTGAATCCCAAGTGAATTAGTGAGACGAACGAACTTGGAAAGATACGAACAGGGAGTGTTTGAGGTGCAAGACCGTATATTTGATATGTAAGATGTGTGTGAGATACCTTTATTCTCTTCCATTGCTCATAAATTACAAGTGTTTTGAAAGTGTGCTTGAGTTGTAAACATTAAGTATGAATGAGTAGGGTTAAGTATGCATTCGAAGTGGATTCGCGATACGAAAGGGCATGAAGTGGTATGAATGAGGCGTATTTAAATTGTAAACATTAAGTGTGAATGAGTAAAGTTAGGGAAGAATCCAAAGTGAGTTAGCAATATGAAAGGGCACAAAATGGTACGAAAAGGGTGTGTTTGAGGAAGTATGAACGAGCAAGGTTAAGTGTGAACTCGAGATGATTTTGTAATACGAAAGGACATGAAATGGTACGAGCAGGATGTGATAGAGGTTTAGGACTTTGTACTTGATATGTAAAGTGTGTGTGCATGTTTACACGGTTGATATGAAGTTACATGAGCATTCTGCATCATGACATGAACACTTTGCATTTCGACATGAGTTTCTGTTTGCGAAAAGAATACGAGTTTGAAAAGAAGATTAAAGTTTTCGAAAAGCAACTATGGCTGCTGGTTGATCGTAGGGTATAAAAGTCACGCCTGCAAAAGCAGGGTATAAAAGCGTGATCTGTGAATCAACAGCAGGATATAAAGTATTTTATGGGGCCATGGGCCTATCAGCACGGAAAATAAAGTTATTTTGTGGGGCTGTGGACCTAACAGTACGGATATATGATATATGTAATGGGGCCGTGGACCTTTCAGCACGGGGTATAAAGTTATATGTTATGGGGCCGTGGACCTTTCAGCACGGGGTATAAAGTTCTGTTTGCTGTGGACTGATCACCCACAGGGTATAAAGTTCTGCTACGCAAAGAATATGATAAGAAGTATTATGAAAAGTTTTGTGAAATGACACGCATGACATGTTTACGAAAGAAGACATATGCATGGGTGTTGTGTGTGGTTTTGAAGAAGTTCATGCATCATGTTACACGAAGCATAATATTTGACATGCAAGAAATGTTACTAGCATATGTTCTGTTTATGTAGTATGTTTGGCTCTACATGTGTTGGTTTCATTTTGTGTGTTAATTATGTGGCTTATATGGATTTGATGACTTGTTATGAAGATGTTATTTGCCAACCCGAGCACCTTATTTTGGGCATTGATTTATATACTGGTGACTCGTCGTGTGTGATCCCGTAAGGTGTATAGACGGGTTACTTGCTGGCGATGTTTTCGCTAAGAACAATTACTCTATCTGCTTTTCAGGTGAGCCAAAGTATAAGATGATTTTTGTAGAAGATATCGGCGAGTGGGCTCATTGGGTCGATAGTCACTAAAATGGACAGGCTTACAGTCCTTATCATTTAGTTGAGGGATTTGCTGTTAAAACTTTGTATCAAAAGATACTTTAGACACTCTCCCTTACATGTTTTATTTCTGCTGTGTTTCAATTGGGATATTATTGTTATTGAAGTTTTTAATTCTACGTCGTTTCCGCTGATTTATCATACGTCATGAATGATGTGTGCTTGATCTGCTTTGACGCTTCGTAGTTCTCGTAGTAGGCTACGGCGGGTGCACTGACACCGATGGCTAGTATCGGGCCGGGGCGCTACAGGTGGTATCAGAGCCTAGGCTTCAGATCTATCTCGGAAACCTGGGTTCATGATCTTTTAGCCATTAAGATATGATTTTCTCTTAAGATTGATCCTTAGGTATAAGTGTTGATTATCTAGAGTCTAAGTATGATCAGGGTTGGGTGTGTGCGAGCGCGTATATCATTTAAATTTCTATAATAATTTAAATTTTGGACCCCACCGATCTCTTGGACACAATTCTGTGATGTCTTTCTGAAGTATTACGTGCCCGAGACAGCAAGCTTAGACAAGATAAGGGCGTTCGACAGGCTGAAATAGGGTCGGATGACAGTGTTGGAGTATGCCGACCATTTTCATGTTTTGGATAAATTCGCTCCTGTGATTATTTCTGATAATCGCTTAAAGATTACAAAGTTCGAGCGAGGTTTGGACTCAAGAATTTTGTCAGCAATTGTTAATGCGGGGATGAGAACCTGCGAGGACATGTTGGACGCGTGCTTACACGCCGAGAGTAATTTCTGCAGAGTAGCGGCAAGAGATGTCGGTGCATGATACTCTGGCAGAAGTAAGAGGCCAAGAGAGAAAGTTAGGTTTGATGGCAGACCAGACGTTGGGTCAAGATTCAGAAGAGAGGCCGGTCCGGAAATTTTCAGAGACCTTCACCACAGAATTCAATTGTCCAGCAGGCTATAGGAGTTTGCCATATTACAATAAGAGCCATGACGGTAAATGTGGGAAGTTGGCAGGAGTATGTTATTGATGCGGGCCGGTGGGTCATCTCATTAGAGATTGCCCAGAAATGAGGAAGAATGATATGGAAGATGCGGCTCAGCAGCCGAGGATGAATGCCCGCGTCCATGTTTTAACTGATACAGATATTTAGGAAGCCACCGACGTGGTATGAGGCACAATTTTAGTAAACATGATATTTGCCAATGTACTTTCCGATAGCCACGTGAACCACTCTTCGTGGCAAAAGGATTCGCTAAGCGCCTTTGTGGTTCACCAGAATGGTTAGAGACTTTGTACCGTGCCCAAGCGGCCGAGATCAAATTGTGATTTCACACCAGCAGTACACGGATTGTGGGTTAGAGTTCAGAGAGCAAATGTTCTCTGCCAGATTGATTACTATTTAGAGGTATAAATTCGACGTCGTATTGGGACTGGACGGATTGTCTAAGAATCACAGCAGCATTGACTCGATTAAAACAAGTAACAATTAAGAATTCTGAGATGGAAGATATAACCTTCCAAGGGGATTGCTGTTGATTCGAAGAAAGTTGAAGTTATCACCGAGTGGTCTAGACCCACAAATGACACCGAAGTGCAGAATTCCTTGAGTCTAGCTACTTATTACAAGAAGTTTGTCGAAGGTTAATTGCCTTACTCAAAAGAAGTCCAAGTTTGAGTGAACAGAGGAATGCGAGAAAAGCTTCACAGAGCTTAAGAGGAGGTTAACCACAGCTCTAGTGTTGGCTCAACCTTCTGGTACTGACGGGTTTGTGAGATATAGTGATGAGTCGAGAAATGGCCTAGGTACGTAAACTGTAGCATAAGTTATGATTTTCCATCCAAATCGAGTTTAGGTTAATACTTCATTTGTAGTTTGTGTTTTGATGTAAAATGGACGAGTTATTGCATATGCTACGAGGCAACTAAAACCTTACGAACAGAATTATCCGACCTATGATCTTGAACTTGCAGCAGTTGTGTTTGCCTGGAAGATTTGGCGGCACTTTTTATATGGGAAGAAGTGTACTATGTTTACTGATCATAAGAGCCTAAAGTATCTGTTCTTCTGGAAGGAGTTAAACACGGGACAACGGCGATGGTCGGAAATGCTAAAGGACTATGACTTGACCATTAATTACCATCCGGGAAAAAGCTAATAAAGTGGTTGATGCACTACACAGGAAGTGTAACCATGCGCGACAATCACCATTGGAGAGAGAGATGGAATAATTGGTCTAGATTCGATTGACTCTAAGGTGAATATTTTGATAGCATTGACCATCACATCGAGTCTGATTGATCGGGCGGAAGAGGCTCAGAAGAATGATAAGACTTTGGGTGTTATTGCTGAGAAACTGAGGTATAGTCAGGTTGATGGATTTCAGGCTAATGATGACGGGAGCCTATGGTTCAGTGGGTGACTATGTGTTCCTGAGGTGGATGAATTCAGATAGAAATTTTGTAGGAGGCTCACAGTTTGAATGTTATTGATACATCCCGGTAGCATCAAGAGGTACAGAGATCTCTGACAATATTATTGATGGTGTAAGATGAAGAGGCATATTGTAGAGTTCATTGAGAGAAGTCTGGTGTGCCAGCAAGTTGAGACTGAACACCAGCAACATGGTGGATTAGTGATGCCGTTGGAACTTCCAGAGTATAGATAGGGACTTATTACGAGGAACTTTGTGGTGGGTTTACCGAAAACAAGAAGTGGATATAACATGATTTTGGTGACTGTGGATCGGTCAACCAAGGCTGCACATTTTCTATCGGTCTCGAGGGAAGTATCTCTCGATAAGTTGGTAAATTTGGATGTGGACAACATTGTCAGCCTGCACGGTGTTCCCGTGAGCTTAGTGTCTGACCGAGATCCACGGTTTACTTCCAAGTTCTAGACAACATTTCAGAAAACCATAGGCACGGAATTAAAGTTAAGCACAACATATCATCCCCGAACTGGACAGTCTGAGCGAACTATTCAGACCTTAGAAGACATGCCAGGGGCTTGTATCCTAGACTTCAAAAGAAGTTGGGACGGAACGGTTAAATTAATGTAGTTCTCGTATAATAACAGTCACCACAGTGCAAGTGATATGGCTCCTTTCGAAGCGTTGTATGGAAGGAACTATAGGTCCCCAGTTTCTTGAGATGAAGTCGGCATGAGGATCATCACTGGACCTCAATTACTTGAGAAGACACTAGAAAAGCTGAAGAACATATGGGAAAGACTCAAGGCGGCCCAGGATCGCAACAAAAGTTGGGCAGATTCCAAACAACGACCATTGGAATTTAATGTGGGTGAGAAAGTCTATTTGAGGGTATCACCTACGAAGGGCATTATGAGGTTTGGAGTAAAAGGCAAGCTAAGCCCCTGTTTTATTGGTCCTTAAGAGATACTTGAGAAAGTGGAAGATTTGGCATTACCTCCAGTACTGGTGCAAGTCCACAACGTATTTCACGTATCATAGTTAAGAAAGTACATGACGAATCCAAGCCATGTGCTTGAAGCACGATCTTTGAAACTCAACGACGACGTTACTTACGAAGAGATACCCATGAAATCGTAAATCGAAAGGACCCAGTGTGGAGGAAGCGGATGATCCCTTATGTGAATGTCAAGTGGAGCAAACACACGGAACGCGAGGCCACTTAGGAACTTGAAGAACAAATGCGAGGGAAGTATCCTCAACTATGTAACTACGGTACGCAAGTTTCGAGGACAAAACTTTTTGTAAGGGGGGTGGAATGTCATACCCCGCAACTTTTGGGTCCGACATTAAATAATTAGGAAGCAACTTAAAATGCAATTTTATTAATCGTATAGATATATGAAGCATAATTGAATAAAATATAGGTGGAAGGATAGTCAAAAAGCTAAAATTGAGGAAATTAGGCCAAAATACCAAAACTACCCCTCCCCACTTAAATGCTGGGGGAAGTTACACAAACTAGTATAACTTCACATTTCAGCAGTAGGCCGTCGGTTACAAGGCCAAAAGAGAGGGGAAAATGCCTAGAGAGAAAAGAGAAGGAGAAAAGAGAAAGAAGAAGAAGAGAAGAAGAAAAGGAAGAAAGAGCGGTCAATCTAGGTGCAACCTTTCTCGAGATCCTGCAGTACACTCGTAAGACAAACTAGAAACAAAGGCAAGTAATCTTTTTATACGCTTTACGCAAATTTTGATTCTATAGGCCCTATGTTCTTATAAAGAGAAAATGCGGATCACACATTAGTAATCTTGACTTGTCTAGGTTAAATTCTTTACTATATGTAATTGTTGTTGTTTTTGTTAGTTGTGTAAAGCCATGTTTTTTGGGCCAAATTTCCAAGAGTAGCTATGTGGTGCTTTATTGTTTGTCAATCATGCCCATGAAAATGTATTCTTGTTGTGTTTATTGTCTTGTTATATTCTTGTGTTGGTTGTCTACATCTTAGATGTGTGAGAGAAATTGCAGAGAATTGAAGGATGAATGATGGCATGGTTATAGACTTGTTGTGTTGGGAAGGTTGAAGATATCTATTGAAGGTTGTGAATGATAGAAGGTTAAGAGTGGATATTATTAGACATGTCTAAGAATCAATTCATGTTAGTTGTGTGTTAAGAGTGATGAATCTAGATGGTAAGATGGATCTTGAGGTGTTTAACATGGAAGGGGTGAAGAAGAAAGGTGTTGGGTGGAAGTTACTGCAGAAAAACTGCAGTTCTGAACCGTCAGAACACTTCGAACACCTACATTAGGCGCTTCAAGTCACATTAGGCGCCTAATGTAGGCGTTCAATGTGTCACAGAGCATCCCCGTACACTTCGAACACCTACATTAGGCGCTTCATGTCACATTAGGCGCTTCATGTAGGCGTTCGATGTATACGGCACATCCCCGAACACTTCGAACGCCTAGTATAGGCGCCCCATGTCCACATTAGGCGCCTCACGTGGCGTTCCAAGTATACTGGAAGTCTTTTTGACACCTTTAGGCCCCCTATGTATGCATAGTAACTCTATACACTGCTTTTGAACATAAAATGCAAGGGTATTTGAGGTGCAATTGAGGAATAGATGGTAAATTTGACTAAGTAAGAATAAGATTGAATCCCAAATGAATTAGTGAGACGAACGGACTTGGAAAGATACGAACAGGGAGTGTTTGAGGTGCAAGACCGTATATTTGATATGTAAGATGTGTGTGAGATACCTTTATTCTCTTCCATTGCTCATAAATTACAAGTGTTTTGAAAGTGTGCTTGAGTTGTAAATATTAAGTGTGAATGAGTAGGGTTAAGTATGCATTCGAAGTGGATTCGCGATACGAAAGGGCATGAAGTGGTATGAATAAGGCGTATTTAAATTGTAAACATTAAGTGTGAATGAGTAAAGTTAGGTATGAATCCAAAGTGAGTTAGCAATATGAAAGGGCACAAAATGGTACGAAAAGGGTGTGTTTGAGGAAGTATGAACGAACAAGGTTAAGTATGAACTCGAGATGATTTTGTAATACGAAAGGACAGGAAATGGTACGAGCAGGATGTGATAGAGGTTCAGGACTTTGTACTTGATATGTAAAGCGTGTGTACATGTTTACACGGTTGATATGAAGTTACATGAGCATTTTGCATCATGACATGAACACTTTGCATTTCGACATGAGTTTCTGTTTGCGAAAAGAATACGAGTTTGAAAAGAAGATTAAAGTTTTCGAAAAGCAACTATGGCTGCTGGTTGATCGCAGGGTATAAAAGTCACGCCTGTGAAAGCAGGGTATAAAAGCGTGATCTGTGAATCAACAGCAGGATATAAAGTATTTTATGGGGCCGTGGACCTATCAGCACGGAAAATAAAGTTATTTTGTGGGGCTGTGGACCTATCAGCACGGATATATGATATATGTAATAGGGCCGTGGACCTTTCAGCACGGGGTATAAAGTTATATGTTATGGGGCCGTGGACCTTTCAGCACGGGGTATAAAGTTATATGTTATGGGGCCGTGGACCTTTCAGCACGGGGTATAAAGTTCTGTTTGCTGTGGACTGATCACCCACAGGGTATAAAGTTCTGCTACGCGAAGAATATGATAAGAAGTATTATGAAAAGTTTTGTGAAATGACACGCATGACATGTTTACGAAAGAAGACATATGCATGGGTGTTGTGTGTGGTTTTGAAGAAGTTCATGCATCATGTTACACGAAGCATAATATTTGACATGCAAGAAATGTTACTAGCATATGTTCTGTTTATGTAGTATGTTTGGCTCTACATGTGTTGGTTTCATTTTGTGTGTTAATTATGTGGCTTATATGGATTTGATGACTTGTTATGAAGATGTTATTTGCCAACCCGAGCACCTTATTTTGGGCATTGATTTATATACTGGTGACTCGTCGTGTGTGATCCCGTAAGGTGTATAGACGGGTTACTTGCTGGCGATGTTTTCGCTAAGAACAATTACTCTATCTGCTTTTCAGGTGAGCCAAAGTACAAGATGATTTTTGTCGAAGATATCGGCGAGTGGGCTCATTGGGTCGATAGTCACTAAAATGGACAGGCTTACAGTCCTTATCATTTAGTTGAGGGATTTGCTGTTAATTTTTTGTATCAAAAGATACTTTAGACACTCTCCCTTACATGTTTTATTTCTGCTGTGTTTCAATTGAGATATTATTGTTATTGAAGTTTTTAATTCTACGTCGTTTTCGCTGATTTATCATACGTCATGAATGATGTGTGATTGATCTGCTTTGACGCTTCGTAGTTCTCGTAGTAGGCTACGGCAGGTGCACTGGTACCGATGGCTAGTATCGGACCGGGGCGCTATACTATGGTCATTTGTACAACAGGATGGAGACATGGATAATGTTGTAGCACAACGAGTTCAGGCAGACTGGTGTAGATGGAGGGCGGCCTCAGGGGTGCTGTATGGCAAGAATTTTCCAACTAAATTAAAGAGAAAATTTTATAAGGTGGCAGTGCAGCTGGCAATGTTATATGGAACAGACTGCTGTGCCATCAAGAGGCCTCAGTCATAGAAGATAGAAGTGGCAGAGATGAGGATGTTGAGGTGGATAAGTGGGCATACAAGGCTAGACCGGATCAAAAATGAGGTATTTAGGAAAAGGTTAGGGTGACTAGTATAGCAGATAAGATAAGGGAGGGGAGACTGAGATGGTTTGGGCATGTCAAGAGGAGACAGACAACAGCACATTTCAGAGCAGTCGAAAGCCTCATTGTAGAGGGGAAGAGGAGTAAAGGCAGGCCCAGTGGCGGACGCAGGGCCAATTTTTGGGGGGGCAAAATTCACACTATGAAATCACCGTCCACGTTTTCGGACTCAATATACATTCCATCGAAAATTCGGCAAAAACTCCCTTACAATATAGATATATGCAAATATTATAATATAAAATCTAAACCAACACCTCCACTAATCAAAATGCAACAATAATAATCAACCATCAACAATATCCAACAAAAGTTATTCATAAGCAACATTAACAGGCAGCAATATCCAACAAAAGTTATTAATTTAACGCTCGACATACCTTTTATTTACGAAATGAAGGACGAGCAGCAGGAGAGATTATCGGTGGCGGCAAATTCTGAAATTGTTGCGTAATGTTTTCATTTGAAATGGTTCCAAAAACTTCCTTCTCGAAGTAACACAGTAAATAGTCCGATAGTAAGTCGTCTCCCAATCGGTTGCGCAGATCAGTCTTTATTATATTCATCGCAGAAAAACTTCTTTCCACACTCGCTGTTCCGACAGGTAAGATCAGTTCTAACTCGATGAGCCGATATATTAAAGGAAAGTAATTGTGATAATTCAACTCCACCATCTTCTTTGCAAGAACTCCAAGATTAGTATTATGAGAGAATACTTCATTTGATTTCATATCACCACTTTTAAGTTCATGGTTGAGCTCAATTCGATCATTGGTAGTGAAATCGTCTGGATATAACTCAACAAGGTGTAGCAATTGACTATGATCAAAATTTGCAAAAGAATTGGAAGGATCAAGGCACATCACACATCTAATTAAATGTGCTGGCTTCGGTGAAGTGTGTATCCATTTCCGTAGCAATGATGTCAATTACCTAGTAACACACATATATCACATATCATGATATAGTTTTGGGATTAAAAAACAGATACATTAAATTTAGACAATCAAAAATACAACTGCATCTACCTACCAACTAAATTTTTTCTCCGAGTTGGGGAGGACGGCTGCCCCCCCATGCCCCCCTTGTGAACGCCCCTGGGCAGGCCCAAACTGACTTGGGATGAGCGGATTAGGCATGACCTATTAGATTTGCACATCTTCGAGGACATGGTCCAGGATAGGAGTTCATGGAGGCAGAAGATTAAGGTTAACGAGGTTTAGACAGGATATAAGGGCACCTTAGAATATACTTAGGGGCTTAGATATTATCTACGCTTTGGTGGATTTTTGCACTTTTTTTCGTTTTGTTTTTTCTTTGTCTTACATTATATTTGCATATACACGTTATGACCATTTTCATATCGGGAGCTTCGTATTTGTATTTACTGAATTTTCTCACTAACACACTAGCACGTCATATTCCTGTTATTGTGTCATTTATGCAGGTACAGCCAGAGCCGGGGGTCTCACTGGAAGCAAACTCTCTATCTCTAGGGATAGAGGTATTGTTTGCCTGCCACTTACCATCCCCAGACCCTAACGATAGCTTTTGCTGTCGTTGGGATATACTAGGTATGATGATGATGATGAAATTATAATAAATAAATAAAAATAAATCACAATAAATAAATAACTCACAAGAGAGAAAAAATTGTGTCTATCTTCAGATGTGTTTGTTGTTGTGCGTATATTCCTGCATATCTTCATTGTGTTCTATGAATATGAAAAAAATTCAAGTGAAAAAATTAGGGTTTTTATAGGCAACCTTTGAGTGGCACACCACAGTTCTATCAAATCCGTAATGTGCACCATAGTGTGTCAAAAATCAAATTAGTACACCACGCTTTTGTCAAAATCGTGTTGCGTATCACACTTCAGTTTTTGATAAAAAGCGTGTATAATATATGTGGGTTTACTTACAAAACTACGATAAAAGTGAGTTTTTTTATTAATACTACAATAAATTTTGATTTTTCTCATGATGTATGATGTATTAGGTTGTATTGTGACCTGCTGGGTATTTTTTTGAGAATAAAGTTCGTGGGATTGAAATTTGGTTTACTTCTCCACATTTATTGTTTTATATAGAGGCTTCCTGACTCGATGATTAACGAGTTTTGGATCATCTCCCTGTCATAACCTATCTTGGCATATGGGTCGTAGCTGATGTTAGTTTCCTATTCTTTTCCAATAAAACATAGTTTTCCCCCCTATTTTTGTGGGTTAATTTATATCATTCCTACATTCGTCAGGGATTCAAACCTTACCGAATGCAAGAATGTTTGAATTCCCTCCAGGCTAGCTGCATAGTGTGAGAGCATTATTGGCCCGTGGAATGACCTGATAGGCTAACAGGTCAGCCCGTCGGTTGTTTCTTCGGTGCCAATGTGCTCCTTGATAGAATATGGCAAAAACAACAAACAAGGCACGGTTGGCAGGAAGAATATTTTTCATATATTCATTGGTTGATTTTCTCAGTCTCTTACATACAAACTTATACTAGTATTCCTTTGCTATACAAGAAAACGTATCTGTCACAATTAAAACTATGATCAATTACAATAAAAGCCAAAAAATCAATCCCTAAAATTTCACCTGGATTTTATCACTCTTATCCCTAAATATCCGGTATTTACTAACACTCCCCCTCAAGTTGAACCGTAGGATCGATAACGTTCAACTTGCGGAAAATATCATCATACGCCCTTCCATTTACTGCCTTGGTCAAAACGTCTGCTAGCTAATCCTCCGATCTGACAAAAGGTAACTCAATGATTCCTGCCTCCAATTTTTCTTTAATGAAGTGTCGATCAATCTCAACGTGCTTAGTCCGGTCATGCTGTACTGGATTTTCCGATATGCTGATAGACGCCTTGTTATCACAAAAGAGCGGAGTAGGTAAGGCAAATCGTAGTCCAATGTCTCTAAGAAACTTCTGAACCAACAAAACCTCCGTAATTCCTTTTGTAATGCCTCGAAACTCTGCTTCAGCACTGGGCAACGCGACGACCCTTTGTTTCTTGCTCCTCCAGGTTACTAGATTTCCTCCAACAAGTACAAAATACTCTGAAGTGGATTTTCGGTCTACTACATTTGCAGCCCAGTCTGCATCAGTGTAAGCTTGTATGTTCACATGTCCATTATTTCTAAACACAATCCCCCTTCCGAGCGTCCTTTTTAGATACCGTAGAATCCTTATGACTGCATCCATGTGGTGCTTCTGAGGGCGATGCATGAACTGACTGATCACGCTTACTGCGTATGCAATGTCTGGTCTAGTATGTGATAAATAGATCAACTTGCCTACTAAGCGCTGGTACTGTCCCGGATCGGCCTCCACTTCTCCCTCAATAACCTGCAGCTTTTGGTTTGTTGCCATGGGAGTCTCACTTGGCCTACAGTCAAGCATCCCTACTTATGCAAGGAGATCCAAAATATACTTCCTTTGTGATATGTAGACCCCGGACTTTGACCTCAAAACTTCAATCCCCAAGAAATATTTTAGACCTCCTAGATCTTTCATCTCAAACTTGGTAAACAAATGATTCCGAAGGCGAGTAATCTCCTCAGCGTCATCTCCTGTATAACCATGTCATCTACATATATGATTAGACAAGTTACCAGGTCTCTCCTTCTTTTGATAAACAGCGTATGATCTGCATTACTCTGGTGATACCCATCTTGCTTCATAACTTGAGTGAACCTGCCAAACCATGCTCGAGGAGACTGCTTAAGTCCGTACAAGGCCTTTCTTAACCGACAAACTTCTCCCTTTTCAAATCCTATAGTGAAACCTGGGGGTGGTTCCATATATACCTCTTCTTTGAGATCACCGTGTAAGAACGCATTCTTAACATCAAACTGATGAAGAGGCCAATTTCGAGTCGCTGCAACAGAGAACAGTACCCTGATCGTATCAATTCGAGCTACAGGGGAGAAGGTTTCTGAATAGTCAATACCATATGTCTGTGTATAACCTTTGGCAACAAGCCGAGCTTTATTTCTCTCAATGCTCCCATCAGCCCTGTACTTAATAGTAAATACCCATCGACAAACAATAGCCTTCTTTCCATTAGGAAGAGTACATTTTTCCCATGTGCAATTCTTTTCCAGGGCTTCCATTTCAGCAATCATAGCATGTCTCCATTCTGATTGAGCCTGAGCTTCTTCAACTGTTCGAGGAATCTGTGCAGTACATAAGGCTGTAAAGAATCCTTGGGCTACATCTGATACTCCTGTCATTGATGTCTTTACCGGATACTTGGACGCCTTAGAGATAGTATCTCTGGAGAGTATTTTTCTGGAGGAACTCCTCGATTGGCCCTTGGAGGTAGTACCCGTATTCCAGGTTGCTCTACCTGAATATCTGTCCCTGTGCACATTTCTGGGATAATGGGGGTAATCAAGGGAGGCAGTAGTATCAAAATTAGTAGAGTCAGATTGAATGGTACTTATGTCCTGATTTGTTACCTGGAACGATTCATTCGTAGGAGGAACCTGTGGTAGTGGTACTGGCGTCTCAGGTGGTACAGTGTTGGGAGCTATAGTACATTCGGCGCCATCTACTTGCCCTGTTGGAACAACCGTAGGACAAGAGGGAAGTGACATCGAGCAGTCTCGGGTTCCATCATAGGTACTCTCCCCCTGAATCCGAGACTGAGAGGGGTAAAAATATTCGGTTTCAAGAAAGGTGCAATTTAGGGTAATATGTAGGCGGTGAGTTTGAGGGTTGTAACATCGATAGCCTTTCTGAGTGGTGGCATATCCAACAAAAATGCATTTTTCAGCGCATGGGTCAAGTTTGGTTCTTTCATGTTTGGGAGTATGGGTAAAAACAGTGCAACCAAAAACTTTTGGAGGCAGGGTATAAAGAGAGGGAATAGAGTGTTGAGAGGAGAGTACCTGAATGGGTGTTTTGTGATTGAGAATTTTGGTCGGAAGACGGTTGAGAAGGTAAGTAGCTGTAGATACTGCCTCCGGCCAGAAACTAGTCGGAACATGAGCATCAAACATCATAGCGCGAGTCATCTCAAGTAGGGTCCGATTTTTACGTTCGACAACCCCATTTTGTTCGGGTGTATATGGACAAGTAGTCTGATGAAGAATACCATTGGTATGTAAAAATTGTGTTAAAGTACCATCAAGATATTCACCTCCATTGTCAGATCGAAGGATTTGTATCTTTGTGTCAAACTGTGTGAGAATCATATTGTAGAATTGGATGAACTTTTGAGTAACTTCTGATTTGTTTTTCAGGATATAAAGCCATGTCATTCGTGAGAAATCATCAACAAAAATGACAGTAACGGAAGCCAAGTGGGGTATTATAGGGTGAGGGGCCCCAAACATCAGAATGAACCAAAGAGAACATACGATCGACTCTAGTATTATTTGCAATATATGATGCCCGAGTTTGTTTCGCCCGGAGGCAAGTATCACATGACAAATTTTTAATAGGAAAGGTAAACAAAGTAGGAAAAAGATGTTTTAGGTAACTAAATGAAGGATGCCCTAAACGTCGATGCCATAACCACACCTGCCTTTCAGTCGTCCCGGTGGCAAGATTAGACTGTCCCTGCTGCACCACCGCATCAACATAGTACAGACCTTGGCGCTCAGTACCACGCCCAATGATCGCCCCCGTACGAATGTCCTGAACAACGCAAAAATGATGATACATCAGTACAACACAATCAAGGGCTTTGGTGAGTTGGCTAATTGATAGTAATTTGGTGGATAATGAAGGGACACAAAGGCAGTTCTTTAGGGTAATTTGAGGTGTGAGAGATATAGTGCCTCCATGTGAGACTGGGAGAGAGGCACCATTGGCAGTGGAAACGGTAGTTTTAGTAGGTTTAGTTTGGGTAAGAAGGTCAGATGGATCATACGTCATGGTGTCTGTAGCACCACAATCAAATATCCATTGTGGGAGGGCTTGAAGAGCATGACATTGGGAACTGAAGGGACTGTTTAGGTAAAATAGACTTCTGCGGGGTTGGATTTAATATAGGAATTAAATCCTGGACCATTTTGGCGTGCTGGGATTTTTGGGGGGCATGATAGGGCATATTTGGAACTTCAGGGGCGTGACTGTCATTGTGCTGTGAAGGGGGGACTTTAGTGCAACAGGGGAAATATTCAGGGGGGCATTGTGAAATATTGGGGGTATATAAAGAAAAAGGAGGGCTAGGGTTTGCAACCCCAGCCCTGTTACCTCCTTCACCGCTTCCATCGTCTTCTTCGCTAAGGCCTGCGGCTGCCATGGCAGACCCCTCTGTGCCTTCGATTTTCTTGCGATTGTGAGGCTCATTATCCTTCCTGTTGCCAGAGATACTATCTCCGGTGCTCTGGGCGGCAGAAGCTTGAGCTTTTCTCTTGAACTCGTCCCACCAATGGGGGTAGCCGTGCAGTTTAAAGCACTTATCTTTACTGTGGCCTTTTCTTTTGCAGTGAGTACATTCTATGGATTTGTCAGGATCTCCCCGCCGTGATGGACCTCCTGAGCGGGTGGAGTGTCCTGCAGTCCCTCGGTTCTTACCTGTCTCAGATGGTGATTTAATCATCAGACCCTGTCCAACCCCAGATGATGATCTCAGATCTGATGGGGTTAAAACTCCTTGTTGGATTTCAAATCTACGGAGTTCATTGTATGCAATTTCAACACCGGGCCGTGGTTCCCTCTTTAAAATTTCTTTCTTAGCGTCTGAAAATCTGTCATCAACTACAAGTAACAGTTGATACAGTCTTTGCTCCTGTACCTTCTTCGCATAAACTGCAATATCCTTTGGTGATTCCATGGGGTTAGGGTCCATGGAGTCAATCGTGAGCCAAATCCCCTGAAATTGATCCCAGAGAGCCTCAAGCGGTCTGTTATCCTGTTTAATCGTATAACATTGTTTATGAAGATCAAAAACTTGGAGTGGGTCACTCCCAGAACCGTAAGTTACTGCAAGGCCATCCCAGAGGGCTTTTGCAGTGGAGTATTGAGATACATTGTTGACCAAGCTGTCCTCAATGTTATCTATTATCCATGTGCAGACCAATTGGTCTTGTTGTTCCCACGCTGGATAACTTGCATCTGTAGGGGGTGGAGGAGGATGAGTTCCAGTGATATGTGAACTCTTCCCTCTTCCTCCTAGGGCCATCTTCATAAGTCTACACCAAAGAGTGTAGTTAGTGCTGTTTAACTTGACCTTTAGTACCAGATTTGACGTTACAACAGGAGTTGGTACAATGTTCATGTTTTGTTGAAGAAATCGAGCAAACTGCTCAGACCAGTCAACGTTTGAAGGGAAGTTGGTTCTGGATTCTGAGGTTCCTGAATTTCCTTCTGAATTGCTTGGTGTTTCTGACATTTTTGGTTTTCTGCAGGTAAATCCGGGCAGTTACTTTCTTGGTCTGGGAAAGGTATGGAGGTGATGATGACTCAAGTTCTGAGCCTCAGACAGTGGCAATAAGAACGGTTACAAGATTGATACTTCAAGTAAGTTTGGCAATGATGACAAATTCTGAGCCTCAAGATAAGAACTCAGATTAGGGCAGATAGGATACTTGATCCTAGGGTATGCTTGTGACAATGAGGAATCACAATTCTGAGTCAATTAGGAATCAAGAGCATAGGTTTGAACTGAACCATGCTCTGATACCATGATAGAATATGGCAAAAACAACAAACAAGGCACGGTTGGCAGGAAGAATATTTTTCTTATATTCATTGGTTGATTTTCTCAGTCTCTTACATACAAACTTATACTAGTATTCCTTTGCTATACAAGGTAACGTATCTGTCACAATTAAAACTATGATCAATTACAATAAAAGCCAAAAAATCAATCCCTAAAATTTCGCCTGGATTTTATCACTCTTATCCCTAAATATCCGGTATTTACTAACACTCCTTGTGCTGTCCCTGTGCTATGACAAACTTCTACTAGTGGGCTCTGAAAACCTGATTTACATCCTTACACACTTTATGGGATCGGAGGTGACAGAGACCCTTACTAGTTGGGCTTCAACATATTTTACAATGACTGGCAAATGTGGTACTGAAAAAATCTTTCAAGTATTGGATACGAAGTTATTGACTTTCACAACCTAGACAACAAATTTAACTGTTGCATGTAGAGTTCTTTTTCTTGAAGTCCACCATTTCTCGCAAGGGAAATTTATTGCATACGAGACTTTTCCCGTTATCTAAAAGAGCATCCTAGACAAGCACAAGACAGCAACAACTAAGATAACTGCATTTGACTACTGCTTCAAACAGCCACAGTTAATGTTATGGCCATGTTCCTCACAAAAAAGAAATAATAATAACTTGGATCAAAAGTTAAATCTCTCGCCCACATGCCTCTACCGCTCCAGCCCTAAAGAGTATATGCAGAGGATGTAAATCAGAAGCCTAGCAGCTTCATAGGTTGGGTGATATCTGAAATAATCATAACTTATATATACATATGTGTGTGTGTCTGTGTTGTGGTCATCTTCTTCATACCAAAAAAGAAACTTATATATACATATATGTATATATATGTATGCGCGTGTACGTTGTTTAGGTTATCGACGACTATTTATTGTCTTAATAGTTTTTAATTATTGACTAGCAAACTAAAAACACTTGAAAAAAGTAATGATCATATACCTAAAATGTAAACACCTGGTTCTGTGTTAACGCTTTTTCTCAGTTCATATTTGTTTATTTTATTAACTGACGACCAACGGCAAGACAAGAAACAGTTTCTCTTTTGCCATTTAAATTAAATTTGAACAATTAGTAAAAGAAGACATAATACAAAACATACATAATAACAAAAGTTCCAATGCCTCTATCACCACCAAATATAATACATAATACTTTGCGAACATCCTTAGCACATGTCACGGTAGGGAGTTTTTTTGTAAAGGCGAAGTCTTTACCTTTTTGCTTGTAAAACGCATCTGCTCAGTGCATAGTCTTCCTGCTACGGGAGTGTGTAAATTGCGAGATAGATATTGTTGATTGCTAGTGGTGCATGCTTAGTCAAAAAAACAAAAAAGATTCGGTGACGCGAAGGGAGGATCGTTTTACACGCAGTCAATCATGAGGCGAGACGTGGCTTCCTGTGTAAAGCAAAAAAAGAATGCCCAGATCAAATAAGTGTCTTCCCCTGTTGACCACGTGTAAAACGTCCCCTCCTCCCGTGTCACCGAAACCATTCTCGTCAGAAACATAGAGCACTTATGAGTCAAGCCCAGTGTTAATCTTTGGTTACCCTTTTACTCTTGTCCTTAGGACCCGCTGGCAGCACTCCCAATCCCATCTGTACTGTTATGATATGATTGGATATTTTTCCTAAGTTAAAATTCATTTAAGATATATAAAGTTTTATTTCTTTTTTTCTTTCTTATTTAAAACATTTCTACATTTTGAGAAAATTAGACGGCATATGTTTAACTTGCTATATATGATTGTGCAACGCTTTCAATTTGCCTATGGGAGAGAGTACTTGATGACCATGGCATTTTCACTGAAATGAAAATAAAAACAATAGTGTGGTAGTTGCTGCTTGGTGAATGAAGAAAACTATTTTTTCAGTGTGTGTAACACCAAGTAGTTTTTATCTAACATATATATATATATAATTGTTTAATGTCAAAATGAAATATATTATTTTTTCCTTTGACAAAACGGTACTGTATCTCTCGTAAAAAAAAATATTATTGTAGTTGATTTGAACGGAGTAAAGTTTAACAAGGGTGAGTTGTCATGGGAGATGAGTTCTTGTGGTGGTTGGAAGTTCCTGTTACACGTTGCTAACTTCGTCATTAAAACGTACTATTATATATTTACTCGCCCCACAGTTCTAAATAAAATTGAGTTTGTCGGGGACTATGATTTGAAAAAACAAGAGTAAAGCATGAACTAGGAAGCACTTGATGGCTGTAGTCCAAATACAAAAAAAAAAAAAAAGAGTTATGAAAGATCATAGATTTGGACGATTGCTCATCAAAATGAGCTTGGATTTTTATGTTAAAATACTAGCTTAATACTAGATGATTTTGTTGTGTTGGGTGAATCTTACGTGGAGCTTAATACTTAAAGTTAGAAAGTCATTCTAATTTTTTGTCCTTCGGATATATCGGATATGATTGATTTACTTTGCAGCTTTGTGATGGTGGTGCCTCTAACTTAAAGTTAGAAAGTCATTCTAATTTTTTTGTCGTTCGAATATACCGGATATAATTGATTTACTTTGCAGCTTTGTGATGGTGGTGCCTGTATGCTGGGAGTGCGGTGTATGCTTTGGATTGCTGCCATGGAAAAAAAGTAAAAAGAAAGAAGATTTTTGCGACAAGGTTTTCAGGTTTAGACAATCTTAATTATGTAGACAATCGAATGGTCAAACAATCTTTGATAGGTTTCAAATTTTAAGAGGAAACTATTGATTCATCGTTATTTGATCTGTACAGTGTGATTGAAAATTAAACTTATGGATTTTTTTCCCCTAAAAAGATCACGATGTTGTAATTTGACGATATCTTCTAACGAGTATTTTATAATCTTATAATTTTTGGTTTTTTTTGATTAGTTTTAGATAGTCGATTGTCTTGAAGATTGATTTTGTATCACTTTTAACTACTAGTAGAGATTTTTTGTTGGCTTCAGTCTTATTTTTTTTTCTCTCGTTTTGATGGAGGTTTTTCTATATTAAAAATCCAATATCTTCATTCTTTTGTTTTTTTTAACGGTTGTGTTAATCTTGGTTGATTGATTTTTTTATTAGTTCGTACAAATAGAGAAAATAAATTTGAGTTTACTGTTGACCGATTTCCGAACCTATTTGATTCTCCTTCACTAAAAGAATTATCGGATGACGTGGCTCATTCATTGCGGATGAGATAAGGAGAGGCTCAAGGAAAGGTCAATTATGAGACAGCCACTCTATAACCGACACGTGTAAAATGGCTGAAAATTTTGTTTTCTTTTTTAAATTGAAAAATTTACATGTGGCGGCTGCAAAGTGTCTGACTACTTTATAAACTTATGCCTTACACTGAAAAAATTACGAGCAAAAACACTTTTAGGTCTAACGTTTTAGAGTAGCAGTTCACCTACTGTATAAACTTGAGCTTGAATTCCTTCTCCATTTTTCTTCTTTTACAAAAACATAACCGATACTTGGTACTCCAAAGAGGCATGTGTTTCACCACTCAGTCAGGTTATGACGCATGAAAATGTTCGAACATCATTTTTTACCACAAAATATTCCATCACAGAGGCCTGTGCATAAGTTATAAATTATGCTGTCCTATGATTGGGGGCAAGAAATAACCTAGATAAATAGAGAAAATAATAAGAAGAATCATCATATGAGGACTTTTATCTATGCAGTTACATATAATAAAATCTCTTTACTAGTATATATTTCTATTATTATGCTATCTATGTAGATACATATAGAGCAGATGTCTCACTTGAAGCAAACTCTCTATCTCTTGGGATGAATGTATTATTTGCCTACCTCTCACCCTCCCCAGACCCTAGCGATAACTTTTGATGTCGTTGGGATATAATAGTTATGATTGTTGTTGTTGTATCATATGAGGACATAGAAAAAAAATGTTACAGAGCAAACAAACAGATACATGAGTAACAGAACTGAAAGAGAAAATAAAAAGGACATACGATTGCGAAGACAATCAAACCTGAAATATCAGAGACATTTATTAAGATTTCTGTTAGACTCAGTTGTGCTGTTGGAGCTTTTGATTATTCCAATTCCTTGAAGGTCCCCCAAACAGAGGTCCTTCAATTGCAAAATGGTCCTTGCCTTTTAGTTTTTCTTTTCCTTCCCGATATCCATACAAAATCTAGCCCTCCAGCTGGAAGAATGGGTTTCGGTGACGCGAGAGAGGGGAGAACGTGGTACACGCGACCAATAGGTACCTGACACATGGCGCCTGTGAAAAGAAAAAAAAAAAGAAGCTACTACAGTAGACTTGTGTCCCCTTCTCCTATTGGTCGCGTGTACCGTGTCACCGAAACTTCATCTCCAGCTGTGGGCTTGTCCTAAAGAGTTAATTGCACCTGGTATCCATTGTTTTCCACGAAGTTTTAAGTAGCATCCAATGTTTCATGAAACACACTTGGCATCCAGACTTATAGGGTTAATAGACACCTGACATCCGGATGACCTGCTGGTCGACCGTTGACCGTTGAAATCGACCTTTGACCGGATTTAACCATACTTTTAACCCGACTTTAACCAAAGTTTACTATTTTACCTTCAAAATTAAAGTAAAAACAAAATCAAAAACTTCCCACCTTCATTTTCCCGTTAAACAAAATCAAAAACTTCCCACCTTTCCAACTTCAGAACCAAATACAGGTAGCATCACCGGCCTTGGTCTTCTTTACTCCCCTGATCTTCTTAGCCCTGTTCTTCCTTTCCTTCAATTGCTTTCTTGATTTCTCAACCTTTGTGTCAAGCCCGTTCCTAATGAGTCGATATTTGGGTTCAAATTTCTTTGCATTTTCAACAGAATCATAGATCAATCCAAAACCAGTCGATGGAGTGAGCTGCTGAATTTGATGGAGTGATCAGAAAACGACACGAAAAGTTCATTTTTACAAGCTACAGAATCAACCACAAGAAAATTTACGGTGAAGTTGCAGCATTCCGGAGGATTTACGGTGAAGTTGCAGCATCTACATCTCCGTTAGAAACTACTGGAGAAGCCAATTTCGGCGGCCTTAAACCTACAATTACATTACAGCTGCAGATATCGTCGGAGGATCGCCGGAGGGAGGGAGCAGCGGTGGTCTTCAAACAACACCAGAGAGAGGACTTTGTTGTCGGACAGAACAAGGAAACCAGGTGGTGGCTTCATTCCAAGTACTCTGCCCATGTCTCACTAGCACCACCCTCTTCCCCGCCTTTATAGGCGGCAGAAACTGAACCAAATCCCCCTTTCTACTCTTCAATAACTTCCCACTGTCTTCAACTGATGATTTTTCTTTCATTTTTTCTTGAAGGCTTGTAGAAGAAAATCTAACGCAAAACTTGAAGGGCTTTCTTGAATGAACAAAATGAGGGGTTCTTGGGAGGTGAAGAGGGGTTCCGATTGAAGGTGGGAGGACTGTCATGAAGAAGAATATTAGGAGGAGTAAAAATTGAAGTGGGGATGAGAGAAGCGGAGAGGAATGTGTTGGAAGGAATGGAGGAAGATGAAATTAACCAGGGTTGGAAAAAATTTTGAGGGAAAAGTGAAAAATAAAGGAAATTTCATAAAAACCGCCTACAACAGGTCATTTCCTGGTTGCCGGATGCCAGGTGTCTATTAACCCTATAAGTCTGGATGCCAAGTGTGTTTCATGAAACATTGGATGCTACTTAAAACTTCGTGGAAAACAATGGATACCAGGTGCAATTAACCCTTGTCCTAAATGTAGAGGGTACTGCATTCATCAGATCCGTAAGTTGTTTGAGAAATTTGCATGTTGCATTAAGAAGGACAACATTGTTGTGAGTCATGAGTCATGACCTATCCTTTTATTTGCTGTGTGTTTTGTTCTTCGTTTGGGTATTTATATGCAATAGGATTTTGAAAGTTCACTATACTTATTTACAGTCATCTCACACGTGAAAACAAAAAATAAAATCTGTCACAAAAGGTTTACATGATGGGAAACGTCGTTAGTTCAGAATCAAGGTCTTTTGCATGCATCAACAAAGATTTGCTATGAAAGTATAGATTACATGACAAATGAACAAAACTTATTACATTAATCAATCTTTGTTACCCAAGTAAAAACGAGTTGGCTCTAAGATCATAAATTCTAACATATAGGTATGTTTGCGTGCATACGATCTCTCAATATCATGTTATAGGCGAGAGGTTCTAAGGCAATGGGGTAATATTGATGTTGCTGGATCATAAATTCTTTACAAGAGTCTGTATTGTACATATTACACCTTAAAGTATTCCGTATGTCAAAGTGACAATCGAACATGCAACTTTAGGCTTTAGTGACAAAAGTAATTAGATAGCTTTAACTATGTTCAAAAAAAGGGAGAAAGTGAAAACATATGCATTAGGACGAAAATGTAACAAATCTATTAATTCATGCCGAAGAAAATATAAAAATGTCTAAATATGAGTTAAAAAAATGTTTTGGCTTCAATGTAGAGCTGGTGGATCTTCTAAAATTCAAGATTTGTACATATATTCATGCACTCCGAGAAAACATCATATGAGACCTCCTCTGATCTCATCTCTCTCGGAAAACATTAGATGAGCGATGCTTATTCTCCTAAAGGTTTGTGATATTTTATTTACTGAATTTGAAGAAAGAGAGATAAACCTACAGGCAAAGAAAAATTCATAAGGATAAATGAGCTTTAAGGATCTAAATGCTCATGAATGTTTTTTCTCTTTATGTCTGTATGTGTATATATAGATATATTGTAATCTTATATTATACAGCAATATGTTTTCTTATTCTCTGGTTACTTGCTCTCTATCTCTTGGGGTAGAGGTATTGTCTGTCTACCACTTACCCTCCTCAAACCCTAACGATAGTGTTTGTTGTCGTTGAGATATACTGGGTAGGGATGATGATGATGATTCTGTGGTTACTTGCTGATTATATGACAACTACAATCATCCGGGACGGTCACATTCTTTTTTTTGAATTACTAATTGCGTGAACAAAGTTTTACATTTTCAAAATATTGACAAATACTCCCTCTACCTATGTTCCTTGCAATTAAACGAGAGAGTTTCATATATATATATATATATATATATATATATATATATATATATATATATATATATATATATATATATATATATATATATATATATAATATTGACAAATACTCCCTCTAGCCATCTTCCCTGGAATTAAACGAGAGAGTTTATATACACACACTCTCTTCGTTCCATTATCATAGTCCAATATATTATTTTTGTCTGTCTTAAAATGACGTCTACTAACTATTTTTATTTTGTCAATTTAATGCATTGTTTCCAAATTACCCTTGCAATTAACATGTATATTGAGAAAAGAGAGAGAATTAATTAACATGGTGGGAGTAGAGAAAAGAAGGATAATGATAAGCCGAAAATATTCAATTGTTAGTCAACAAACAGTCAACGGTAAATCCAAGTTTAGCACACTAAACACAGCTCGGCAGAATGCACCTCTGCTCAGCCAGTTTGCACTTCAGCTCGGCAAGGTATTACTTTATCAAGGCATCCACTTCTTGTCAGAAACATTAACCAATAAATTACTCAAGGGTTTCAACTCGACCCCGAGCTCCAGCCTAAGTCTCTGTCTAGAAAGGGTGCATTCCAAATCACTTTGCTCGGATCAGAACAGGACTTTGACAGAGCATCATCCAGACCCATTTTTGCACCTCGGCAAACCCTTGCTAAGTGTCAAGCGCAATTCAGTTTCATTAAATATGGGGCCACCTGGCCGATGTACAGTGTAAAGGACGGATACACATCAGACTTTTTAGCCTACACACGCCATGGTCCCATCAGCAGACCTAGTGGTCCCACCAGCAGGCCTAACGGTCCCCTCAGCAGACCTATAATGTCGTAGCTCATCTGCACAAGCAAAGGGCCCATCCACCATCAGAGGCAAGGGACAGAGGAAATGAACAAAAGCCATGCAGGGAACAGAAGAAAGGGATTCTGAAACATTTTTCTTCTCCAAGAGCTAATACCGAAAATCTCTCTACCCAAAAAACTGTGAGATCACTTCAACTCTTAAAAACCTAAACATATCTCAGTGAGAATGACCCAAACTGACTTGAGCGTCGGAGAGTTTTACCCGGGGTCATACCCCCAGGACCTCTGATCTTTACTTCCCTGTGCAGGTCATCAAGGAAGTGTTGGGAAATACACTAGTGAAGTGCAGCTAACATCGTTTATTCCGGATCATCTCTGATCCTTAGTGAAGCTTCCAGCTTCATCAGATAACATTAGAAAATGGCCAAAACAATTTAAGTAAAGATAAGTCAATAAACGATGTTTCCTTAGCAATTTTGATTTACGAAACAAAACTATAAAACTAGGATGGAGAGAATATATATATATATATATATATATATATATATATATATATTCCATATATGAGTGGAGATTCTCTAAGACATTTACTTTCATAAGGTGAAATATTCTCCTTTTCTTTAATATGAAGGTGAACTATTTCTCCTTTTTAACTGCCTATCCGCAAATCAAAGTTAGTATACAAAAGGATCCAGAGGGTGCATGATTGTAAGTCAACAGATTGCCCTTATTATATCATGTATCTTGTGAAGACCTGTATTTAAACAATTGGTAAGGTTGATGTTTTATGATTTTAAGATCACGAGTTTGAGTCGAGGAAATATCTTCTTTCACAAAATGTAATGTAAGGCTGTATACATCAGATCGCGAAACGATTCGACCTCTCTCCAAACCCTACGCACACACAAGAGCTTATTATACGGGGAACGCACTTTTATATTATGGATCTTCTGTGATTTCAATTAAACATTATATATTTGAAATTTATTATCCAGTAAGTATAGTCTGTGGTCCGACATGTATTTATTTCATTGATCTACTTAACTCGTGTTTTAATACTTATATACTTAGACAAAAGACGTTCAATACAATTGCATCAGAAGAAGTGGTAGTACTACAGTTGGGGCTTTGATAATAAATTAAAACGTGGGTCCACAAATCTATGCTAGTCTAATATCAAATCAAACAAAGCATGTAAATACGGGATAGGATCCCCTCAACGCAAGGAAGTGCGGTGATGCGTGACTGCGTGACACGTGGCAGCAAGAGGGGTGGTGAGGCTATATGCGGGTTTCCCCATCTAGCCTCACCACCCTCCCTTGATGACACGTGTCGTGCAGTCATAAAGAAGATAAGGAAAGTGGAGGTGAAGAGATCCCAACCCAGTAAATATGCCCAAATTGACGATCCTTCAGAGAAATTTAATGCGTTTCTTCAAACCAACCAGTCATATGTTGTCCATTCTGAGCTCATGTGAGGGTACAAACTATTTTCTTATTACTCTCGGGCAAAAGTTCAATTCTTTGGTCGCAGAGGCATTCGATATCCCATTTTTATAATAACGTAAATAAAGAACCTGACAGTTTCTTAGATTAGTAAAACGTTACTAAACAGTTTACACAAAAAATCTACTTTAAACTAGACTTTTAAGCATCTAATTAGATGGGATTCAAGCCTATGATCTTTAGACACAAATAACAATATTGTTTCCACGCTAAATGTGTCAAGGGTCAAACTTACATCTTCCAACAACACATCTAATCTTCTCAGGTAACACTGTAGTATAGTCTACTTTGAAACATCAATACATGGACATACGGACACAAATAGCACTATTTTTATACTACACCTCCCAACAACACATGTCTGAGCTTCTCACTTAACACTGTAATAAAGTCTACTTTGAAGAATATAAATACATCCATATACGGAGACAGAAATGTAAGTTATTAAAATAAACATCGTCCCATGGCAAATATTCCTTATCTTGAGATGTAAATAAAAAAATAGTTTGTTAGCTAGGATTTTTTTATATATACGATATCTTTTTAAAAATTTCTATGTATTCAAATACCACTTGAGCAGAATAGGACTCTAATTTCCTCTGGACTCCACCTTGAGCATCTAATCACTGCAACACATCCATCGATTCGTCTGAAACTATAATTTTAAAAGAAAAATTTGATTTGATTTGTACAGATTAGGATAAGATTGTTTTGTAATTAGTTAGGATTGATTGTTTTGTAATTAGTTGTGATTGAGATTTAACCCCAAATCAAATCCCCAAAATCAAGCAACTTACCGTAGATAGGGAGGATGGTTGCACTATTTATGCACGTGTTATGCATAAATTGAAATCAATAAAGAAAACAGTTTCTCATTCACAAATCTTTGCTTTCTAACATGGCATTAGAGCAATTCTGAACATGGACCTATTCGTATGAAACCAAGATCGAAAAAAAAAAATTCCAACCAACATAAACCAAGAAAAACTCCAGAAGAAAGTTTCTTTGTTTTTTGAGGACTCAGATTACCTCATCACAGTCTAACATACCTTTCCCAACCAATTTCGTAAAACCAGGTACCTGTTCTCATCGATATGGCCGAAGAGAGCTCTACACCAAGATCAGAGTCTCCCAGATGAGCTCACTGTCCAACTGGCAATTCTTCTGAAGCAGAGTCTTGGGTTACAAACCAACCCATAAACCTTGTCCATAGGAATGAAGTTGAACGGTGACAACTACTCACTATGGGCAATATTAATCATAAAGGTCGTTGGCGGCCGTGAGAGAAGTGCTCACTTAATTGAGGTACCTCCTCCACCACCACCAAATGACCCATGGCTCAGTGGATGGAAGCAAAGTGATGAATGTGTATTTACGTGGCTCATCAAGAATATTGAACCCCACTTGGTCACAAACGTATCGCAGTATCCCACAGCAAAGGCCCTATGAGATGGTCTCCTGATCACGTATGGATCAGGGACTGACTCCCTTCAAGTATTTGATTTACACAAGCGTGCTAATTCTCTCAGACAAGGATCACATACACTTGAGGAAGTGTGGAACAAACTACAGTCAATCTGGATGACTATTGATGTAAAAGAGCCGAATCCGATGAAGGACCTGGAGGATATATGGATTTACCAACAGAAAATACATGATCAAAGGTTGTTTCAATTTTTGACAGCCATAGACGAACGTTTTGAAGCAGTCAAACAAGAGCTCCTCAAGAGAGAGCCACTTCCGTCAGTGGAAGTGGCCTACGGGCTGATAAGAAGGGAGGAGGCAAGGATGCAGATATCAAGAATGGACCCCTCAGTAGAGACATCATTGGGGTCAGGACTGGCCACTCGGAGTGGCGGCAATAAGGGACGAGGGATGCAGATGCAACGGCAGCAACGCTCAAAAACATCTTCATCGCGCACCGGAGATGACAAAAGTCATCTAAAATGCACTCACTGTGGCAAGAGGAAACACACAAAAGAATCCTGTTTCTTACTAGTGGGATTTCCAGAATGGTGGAGCAATCGAAGTAGCGGCAATACCACCACCGGAAAAGGAGCAGTCCCTGTGGGCAGTAGCAATGCCACCAGCAGCAGCGAAATGGAGGGAGGTGCAGACAAAGTGGAAGGCATAAAGGGAGAAGAAGCAGGGAGAGAAGGATCCAGAAGGGCCGAAGTCTCCAGAAGTGTGGAGAAGGAAACAATGGCGGCAGGTGTTTAGAGTTGGGAGAAATCGCAACCCCTTTTCTTTAAAAGCCAAAAGTGGGGGGTGGCGATTTTCACTCTAACCCCCACAATTTTCTGAAAAGTCACCCGCAGTCCTCCCATTTTCTGAAACTTCACCCGCAGCCCTCCAACTTCACTCCTTACACAAAACAGTCCCTCACCTGCCAAGTTCATCCAGATTGGTCCCTAGTTTTTCCAAAAATGTGTCCTCAGTCCCTAATCTCTCTCAAATACCCATATCCGCCCTAAATGTATCAATAACCAGTTCCCTGTCTACGGCATATGGATCTTTGATTGTGGGACTACTGATACAATGACGAATGACCCGAATGATTTCAAATCTCTCTCCAACCCATCTAAAACCCATACTGAGACTGCAAGTGGGAACCAATACCTGTTCACGGGGGTGGAACTGTTCAAAATCTCTCGACATCTGAACCTATCTAATTGTCTATATGTGTCTAAGTTATCTTCCAAATTATTATTATTGAGTCATGTGACTAAAGAACTTAATGTGTCGCCCTCATATATCTGTATTTTTGTCTTTTGCAAGACATACGAAGGAGATTATTGCACGTGACACTGAACGCGGTGGCCTATACTATGTTAATGAAGTTGCTTAACAGGGCCGGTCCAAGCCTGCTCGTCGGACAGTTGATCGACAGTTATGGCTGTGGCACCGCCGTTTGGGTCACCCCTCGATAAGTTATTTGAAGTTTTTATTTCCCCAGTTGTTTTCCAATAAATATGAATCAGTGTGAAACATGTATCCATGTTAAACATCACAAGATTACATATCGTCCTAATAATACTCGGGTTGACACAATGTTTTTGTTAGTTCATTCTGATGTGTGGGGTCCGGCACATGTTTCTAATCGTCATCGGTTTCAGTATTTTGTTTTATTTATTGATGACTACTCCCGCATGACTTGGGTCTATTTTCTCCGTCACAAATCTGAGGTACCTGATAAATTTATCCATTTCTTCAATCTTTTTCAAACACAATATAATGCGACTATCAAAACCCTCTGGTCTGATAATGGCACCGAATATCTTCCTCTTGTATCGTTTTTCCAACAACACGGGCAAATTCACCGAACCACCTGCCCACATACTCCTCAGTAAAATGGAGTCGCTGAACGCAAGAATCGTATCATTCTGGATATGACTAGGGCATTGTTATTAGAATCTCATGCCCCTAAATATCTGCGGCCAGATGCGGTTGGAACATATGTCTGTCTACTAAATCTTCTTCCAACCAAAGCTCTAGATCATAAGGCCCCACTTCAAGCTCTGTCCACCCAAGCAACTATCCCTCCAGTCCTCACCCTACCTACTCGAATCTTTGGTTGTTCGGTCTATGTGCATATTCCCAAAACCAAACGTTCCAAACTCGACGCGTGTGCTGAAAAATGTGTGTTCGTTGGGTATGCAGTCATCAAAAAGGGGACTGATGTTATAATACCTCTTCTCGCAAATTGCATGTTACCATGGATTGTACCTTCCTGGAGTCTGACTATTACTTTGCATCTCGAGTCAGGCTCAGTGGGAGTCTAAGGGTGAGCCGTCCTCCTTCAAGTGGTTACACAGTTTTGACTATCATGAAGTTGTCCAACATGAGCAGGCGGGTGGCGCCACCGAGCTGACTCCAAACAACGAGGTAGAAGCTGAAGCGACAGTGCTCATACCAGAGACGTCTACTTCGGAGTATGTTCTCCAAGAGGTAAGTGCTCCTTCTACTAATAGTCCTCTTTCTGGTATGTGTGATAATCAAAGTAGCGATGAGTCTAATGAAAGGCAGAAACGAGTACTTCTACGATGGAGAAACAGGGGGTTCCACCAGAACGGTATTCTCCATAGCAGAATCAGAGACCTACCAGATATTCGGTTAATCAGGGACATGCCTTGTTGACGCATTCAGAGCCTATTCCCCGGACAGTACAAGAGGATAGAAAAAGCAGAGAATGGTAGGCAGCTATGGAAGTTGAGATGGAAGCATTATTGAAGAATGAAACATGGGATAGGTGCATGCTTCGAGAAGGTAAAAAGCCAGTAGGATGCAAGTGGGTATTCACAATCAAATATAAAGCTGATGGGTCGATTGAGAGATATAAAACAAGACTGGTGGCTAAATGATACACGCAGACATGGTATCGACTACGCAGATACTTTCTCACCCGTAGCAAAAATTGGCACAATCTGGGTAATATTTTCTTTAGCTGCAAACAGAGAAATGGCCTTTATATCAGTTTGATGTGAAAAATACGTTTCTTCATGGTGAGTTGAAAGAAAAAGTGTATATGGAGGCTCCGCCTAGCTTCTCAAGTGACCTCAGAGAGGGGGAGGTATGCAGACTTAAGAAAGCCATGTATGGTCTCAAGCAAAGCCCACGAGCGTGGTTCGGAAGATTTACGGTGGCCATGAAGAAGAACGGCTTTCAGTAGAGTAATGACGATCATACACTCTTCTTCAGGAAAAGGGAAGGCAAAGTAACATGTCTTGTCATTTATCTTGATGACATGATTGTTACTGGGGATGACACAGAGGAGATAGCACGTCTACGAGAAAGGTTTGCAGAATTCGAGATGAAAGACTTAGGGAGTCTAAAGTACTTCCTGGGAATTGAAGTTGCTCGGTCAAGTCAAGGTATTCTGATCTCGCAACAAAAGTATATTCTTGATATGTTGACTGAAACACGAATGCTCGATTGTAAGCCCGCAGCAACTCCAATGGCCGTAAATTAGAAGTTACATATTGACAAGGATGCTCCAGCAGTAAATTAAGAACAGTATCAGCATTTGGTCGGGTGGTTGATCTATTTATCTCATACATGACCGGATATAGCATATGCAGTGGGGGTTGTCAGTCAATTTATGCATTATCCACAAGAAGAGCATATGGTGGCAGCAAAAAGAATTGTAAGATACATGAAAGGAACAGCAGGACATAGGATCCTATTTAAAAACCATGGACATTTGAGGATGAAAGTGTTCACTGATGCAGACTGGCGGGAGATCCAAATGATTGACAATCTACATCTGGGTACCTCGCGTTGGTTGGAGGTAATTTGGTTACTTGGAAAAGTAAGAAGCAGAAGATCATAGCATTGTCCAGTGTGGAAGCCGAGTTCCGAGGAATTGCTAAAGGAGTTGTGGAGATCTTGTGGCTAAGGAAGTTAATGAGTGAATTAGGACTACCCTTGAGTCAACTGGTGAGATTGTTGTGTGCAATAAGGTGGCTATTAGCACATTTGAAAACCCAGTCCAACATGATTGAACTAAACACATTAACGTCGATAGACATTTTATAAAGAAAAAACTAGAAGAAGGAGTCATTGAGCTGCCGTTTGTTAGGTCTGAGGATCAACTTGCCGACATACTCACTAAAGCTGGTACCGGAAGGATTTTCAATGAAGTGCTGTGCAAGTTGGGGATTAAAGACTCTAATGCCCAACTTGAGAGGGGAGTGTTAAAGGAAAATAAGATTTGACTTGATTTTTACAGAATAGGATAAGATTGTTTTGTAATTAGTTAGGATTGATTGTTGTGTAATTAGTTGTGATTGAGATTTTACCCCAAATCAAATCTCCCAAATCAAGCAACTTACCGTAGATAGGGAGGATCGTTGTACTATTTATGTATGTGTTATATAGAAATTGAAATCAATGAGGAAAACAGTTTCTCATTCACAAACCTTTGCTCTCTAACATGTAATAAGAAGCTTCTGTTCAGCTTGGACAAGATCCATTGTAGATATCAAAAACATCGTGGCTTGCCCATGAAACCAATTTTCTAAAATTATCATAGGCTAGTCATCTTTAGCCACGTAAGACAATCAAACAATTCATATTTAGTAATGTCATTCGCATTGAAGTTTTACTAGACAAGTTATATGGCGTACTTGATGCAATCCGTGTCACACATGGAGTCGTTTATTGAACCTTAGGGTAAAAGGCTATCTTGGGTAAGCATGAGTTTAAATTCTAAAGTCAATATGTTGTAAGCATTTTTTTTCCATGTAAAGCAACAGTAAAAGGTTGACATTTATTACCGTCATACTCGTTATATGACCCTTAAACCTAACCGATATTTATAGCATTCATACAATAAATGATTTAAAATAATCGTAAAAAATCTTTAGGTCCATCGGTTGAGTAGCATTTATCTTATTCCCCAGTTTTGAGTTTGATTCCCTTGTAGCCCCAGTCCGATACTGGACATCGGTACCAGTGCACCCGCCGTATTATACTACGAGAACTACGAAGCGTCAAAGCGGATCAAGCACACGTCATCCATGACGTAAGATAAATCAGCGGAAACGTCGTAAAATTTAAAACTTCACTAAGAACAATATACCCAAATGAAATACAGCGGAATTAAAACGTGGTCGATTAAATGTCTAATATGTTCTCCAATACAAAACATTAACGGTAAGTCTTCCAACTAACTAAGAATGAATGTAAGTCTCTACTTTAGTGACCATCATCCCAGTGAACCCACTCGCTGCTGTCTTCTACAAAAATCATCTTGTACTCTGCCTCACCTGAAAAGCAGATGGAGTACCTATTCTTAGCGAAAACATCGCTCGCAAGTAACCTGTCTATTCACCTTACGGGACCACACATGACGAGTAACCAGTATATAAATCAATGTCCAAAATAAGGTGCTTGGGTTAGCAAATAACATCTTTATAACAATTAATCAAAGCCCAATAAGTCACATAAATGTTACCCAAATACAGAACCAACACAGCATGTCAAATCTTATGCTTTGTGTCACATGATGCATGTACTTCTTTAAAACCACACATCGAACTAAACAAAACCCATACATATGCCTTCTTCCGTAAACATGTCATGCGTGTCATTTCACAAAACTTTTCACAATTTTTCTTATCATATTATTCGCGTAGCAAAACTTTATACTCCACAGCAAACAGAACTTTATACCAGTGTAGAAAGGTCCACTGCCCCATATCATAAACTTTATACCCTACTATTGATTCACAGGTCACACTTTTATACCATGCCACAGCAGGCATGACTTTTATACCCTGCAATCAACCAGCAGACACAATCTTGTCTTTTCGTAAAGCAAAACTCATGTCGGAATGCAAAATGTGTATGCCGTGATGCAAATGCTCATGTCACATCATATCAAACTTCTAAATATGTACACATACTCTACATATTGAGAACAGGGTCATAAACTTCAAACGTACCTCAAGCACATCTCACTCGTATCATTTCACGCCCTCTCGTATCACAAATTCACCTCTAGCTTTCCCCAGCCTTACTCATTCACACTTAATGTTTACAACTCATTCACACCTCAAAGGCACTTACATTTTATAAGCAATGGAAGAGAATAAGGTATCTCACTTACATGGAGCGCTTAATGTGTCAAAAGAGACTTCCAATACACTTGGAACGCCTTCAGGAGGCGCCTAATGTGGCATAAAGCGTTTATACTAGGTGTTCGAAGTGTTCTGGAATGTACTGTGACACATCGAACGCCTACATAAGGTGTCTTATGTGACATGAAGTGCCTTATGAGGTGTTCAAAGTGTTCTGGAACGTGCTGTGACACATCGAATGCCTACTTTAGGCACCTAATGTGACATTGAGCCCCTAAAGTTGGTGTTCGAAGTGTTCTGACGGTTCCCAAAACATGCAATTCTGCAGTAACTTCCTCTCTTTATCTTCTCCCTTCACCCCTTTCATCTTAACACCTCAAATTCAACCTTACCACCTGAATCCATCATGTACAACGCACAAAAATACAGTTTGATCCTTACATCTATCAGTTTGCATCAACCTTAAGCCTTCTAGTATTCACACTTCTGGATATGTCATCAACCTTCTAACACAAACCAAATATTGTAGAAATTTCATGATTCAACTCTTCCAACTTCCTCAAATTATTCCAAATCATCTAAAGCACAATTATTAAACATAAAAACTATTGCAAGGAAATGATTTCACCAAAGATAACTTTAAGGGCACTTTTAACAACAACCAAACAAAACATAGTTAATCTCAGACATTTGGCCCAAAAGATCATATTTTTTCTCAGTCAACAACAATAGAAGTACATAATAGAGCAACTAACGTAAACAGAACAGGAAATACAAATGTGTGATCTAAGTTTTCTCTTTATAAGAACATAGAGCCTGTTGAACCAAAATTTGCGTAAAGCGTGTAAAAAGATTACTTGCCTTTGTTTCTATGTAGTCTTACGAGTGTATGACGGAATTTCGTGATTGATTGGACTTAGGTTGGCCGCTCTTTCTTCATTCTTCTTCTTTCTTTCTCTCTTTCTTTTCTCTCCTTCTTTTCTCTCTCCCTTTTTCTCCAGTCGTTTCCCCTCCTGTTCTTTCTCCTCTTAACCGCTGACCACTCCTGGGAGTTATACTAATTAGTGTAACTCCCTCAACACTTAATTGAGGGAGGACAATTTTGGTAATTTGGCCTAATTTTCTTAATTTCAGCTTTTTGACTATTTTTCCACCTACATTTTATTTAACTAAGCCCCATAAACCTATACATTTAATAAAATTGTATTTTAAGTTGTTTTCTAATTATTAAATGTCGGACTTAAAAGTTACAGGGTATGAATTTCCTGTTGAGAAATATATTTGGATAATTTTCAAAGTCATGATTTTAAGTGGTGAATACTTAGAAATGTCACATATAGTGTTATAAGTGATTAAAGGATGAAAAAGTGAAGAAAAATGACGTGGATCTCCCAGGCAGAGACACATGGATCGATCGATGTACATCATCTCCTAACATGGATCGATCGATGTTGGATTGAGAAGAACCAAAAACTTACTGTGAGACGTCGATCTCTCACGTGGATCGATCGACGTACGTCAGCCCCTCACATGGATCGATCCACGTCTCACAGAATGTTTAGGGTTTTTAGAAATATTTTTCTAAAATATGTTAAAGTGGTTGTTTTCATTTGTATATGATTTATACATGCTCATTATGTGAATCTTATGTGATCTTGATGATTTTAAATGTATGTGACTGACGTGCCTTGGAAGTTTCTACAACTTATCAAAAAGGACAAAATTGGTATTTTCATTTTTGTAGGAACATCATATGATGAAAATATTTCAAGGATGTATTCTCATTATATTTATCATGTCAAAGATGATATCATGAGTATTTATGACCATCCGGGTCATTTCTGGAGTTTTCATATACCATGGGTATTTTGGTCATTTCACCTCCTAGGGTATTTTTGGTATTTTCACTCAAGGAATCTCTTGAGCATATTATTATCTTCATTCTGGAGCTAATTTATTATTAACTTGAAGATAATATGGTGATTCTTTATCTTATTCTCTCACATGATGATATTATTGACTATAGCTGGATATGTGACGATTTGAGATGTCACATTCTATTTTTTCTTGAAGACCCTCATATTTATCATCATTATTCAGATTTTTTCAAGGTGTTAAAGGTGCATAAATGATCACGGCATTTAAGAAGAAATATTGGGAATTTCGGTGTTACACGTTGACATAATCGTGTCAACAATTATTTGGTGCTTTCTTCTTCAAAAATTTGAGTTGATATACATATTTGACAGCCTCCGAACATGTATAAACAGTTGAATATGATATGTAATTCATTTTGTAAGTTGGAGACAAGTGGACCAACTAAAAAGGAGCTAGTTGACAAAAATGCCAACTTGGAAATATTCAAATGTAGCCAAACGGCTACTTGGTTTTCTTGGCTATTTTCAGCAGATTTTTGAAGTCAAATAAAGACTTCACATGTCCTATTATTGTTCTTGGAGTTGAGGATATTTTGGTGGTATTATCCTTTCTTATTTTATTAAGAAAAATCAAAAATCATTTTTGGATAATTCATCTTACGTCCAACGGCTACTAAAGGGATATTGAAGCTGAATTTTATTTGAAATGTTCAAAGCCTCACATGCCTATTCTCAAGCCAAGGAGTTGAGAGAATAGTGGAGTATTATCCTTCTGATTATCTTCATTTTTGGCAAAGGATAATCAAGACAATTTTAGTTGATAAAATCGGCCACATGGAGTTGCCAAGGTGGACCAATCATTTTGTCTTATTTTGCCAAGTGGACAAGGCCAACCAATGATGCGAAGACATTTGGATTTGATGATGAAGATGGTGACACATGTGCATTCTTATCTCCAAGGCTCAAATCACACTATAAATAGAGGCAATGGTGAAGAAGATGAAAACACACTTGAAGCTCACAAGCATTTGTTGAATTGTCTAGCTATCATCTTCTTCTTGTTGTTGTTCTTGTTCTATTCTTTGTAGCAAAGGTGTTCTTGTTTTTTTTGTTGTGCTACAAGCGTCTTGAGCTTCATTTGTAAGATTGATTAGCCATTTATATAATGCTATATCAATAGGTTGTAAAGGTGTTGCAACTAAGTGTTACATAGAAGGTGATTATCCAAGTCTTGAGTAGGGTTGGTGTATAACCCGAGGATCAATCTTGGTTCTTGTTGTAAGGTGATTCATTTGATAGTAAAATCCAAGGAAAGGTGTTCCTTGGGACTGGAATAGGTCACATTGGCCGAACCAGGATAAATCCTCGGTGTTCTTGTCTTGTTTCTTCATTTCTGTTTTCTGCCCTTTTTACTGCAGTTTTCACACAATTGGTCACAATTTGAAAAAATAGCTAAACATTTTCAAAATTCGTGATTTTTGGTATACTTAAGACTTTTAGCTTTCATTTGCAACAAGAATCACTTGATTTGAGCAAGAGAAAGTTAGTCTTTCGGTCTTTGCAAGATAACTGCTCCAATCTGGCTGCAATCTGACCAGTTTTAAGCGAACTTAAATTCTGTATTTATCAAGAATTGTTTTAGGTCAGGACCTTTTGGAAATTTTATCTACACATCCTAAGGAGTGTTTTTATATAAAGATCAACCTGTTTGGTTGAGTATTCAAAGACAAACACTATTTTCAAAATCAGCAACATTCTGTCCAATTCTGTCCACTTTGACCATCTGAATCTTTTTATTTGTTTGAAGGGTCAAACGATATTATTTTTATCTAATTTTTGGACAGAGTCTTTTTAACTCATTGAAGTTAAATTCTGGAAAGTTTCATAATTTTTGGAGTTGTGTACAATTATGTTTGAATTTTTCAAAAACGGGTTATGAATCTGAGGCAGTTTCAGATTCTGTTTTCAAAGGGGATTTTTGCAAAAGGTTGTAGTGTAATTTCCGCTAACCACTATTCACTCCCCTCTAGTGGTGTTTATTTCAGGTGCACGGTCCAACAATTCCATCCCCTTACAAAAAGTTTTGTCCTTGATACTTACGTACCTTAGTTAAACAGTTGAGGATACTTCTCCTACATCTGTTTCTTAAGTTCACACGTGGCTTCCCATTCCGTGTGATTGCTCCACTGGACCTTCTTATAAGGTATCACCTGCTTTTTCAACACTTGTTCCTTCCGGTCCACGATTCTCACCGGTACCTTTTCATAAGTAACATCACCATTGAGTTCCAAAGGTTGTGCTTCGAGAACATGACTCGGATCTGTCACGTACTTCCTTAACTATGATACGTGAAAGACGTTATGGACTTGCGCCAATACCGGAGGTAATGCTAACCTATATGCCAAAGCTCCTACCTTCTCCAGTATTTCATAGGGACCAATAAGACGGGGACTTAACTTGACTTTGACTCCAAACCTCATAATACCCTTTGTAGGTGATACTCTTAAATACACCTTTTCACCTACATCAAATTCCAAAGACCGTCGTTTGGAATCCGCCCAACTTTTATTACGATCCTGGGCCATCTTGAGTTTGTCCCATATAACTTTCACCTTCTCTAACGTCTTCTCGAGTAGTTCGGGTCTGGTGATGGTCCTCACGCCGACTTCGTCCCAGTAAATAGGTGACCTGCACTTCCGTCCATGCAACGCTTCGAAGGGAGCCATATCAATTGCACTGTGGTGACTGTTATTGTAAGAGAACTCCACTAATTTCACCATTACATCCCAACTCCCTTTAAAATCTCAAACGCAAGCCCTTAGCATGTCTTATAGGGTCTGAATAGTCTGCTCAGACTATCCATCAGTTTGGGGATGATACGCTGTACTCAACCTTAATTTTGTACCCATGGTTCTCTAAAATGATGTCCAGAACTTAGAAGTAAACCGTGGATCTCGGTCGAACACTATACTTACTGGAACACCATGCAAGCTGACAATATTATCCATATATAAATTTACCAACTTGTCTAGGGACAAGTCACTCGAGATGGGTAGAAAATGTGCAGACTTGGTTAATCGATCTACAATGACCCAAATCATGTCATATCCACTTCTCGTCTTTGGTAAACCCACTATAAAATCCATCGTGATGTGCTCCCATTTCCATTCTGGAATTTCCAGCGGCATCACTAATCCGCCAGGCCGTTGGTATTCAGCCTTGACTTGTTGGCAAACTAGACATCTCTCGATAAACTCATCAATATGTCTTTTCATTCCGGACCACTAATAATATTATTTGAGATCTCTGTACATCTTGATGCTTTCAGGATGTATCGATAACTTTGATCTGTGAGCTTCTTGAAAAATTTCTTTTCTAAGTTCATCCACATGTGGCACACACAGTCTTCTTCTGAACCATAGGCTCTCGTCCTCATTAACCTGAAATCCCTCGACATGATCATGCTTTTCTGCAATCTCACTTAGGGTCTTATCATTCTTTTGAGCCTCTTTTACCCGATCAATCAGACTCGGTGTGATGGTCAATGCCGTCAAAACATTCACTGTGGAGTCAATCAAATCAAGACCAAATTCTTCTATTTCTCTCTCCAATGGTGTTTGTCGCGCATGGCTGGACTTCCGGCTTAATGCATCAGCCGCTTTATTATCTTTTCCTGGATGGTAATTAATGCTCAAGTCGTAGTCCTTTAGTAGTTCCAACCATCTTCGCTGTCTCATGTTTAACTCCTTCTGGGAGAACAGGTATTTTAGGCTCTTGTGGTCAGTGAATACCGCGTACTTTTCCCCATATAAATAATGTTGCCAGATCTTCAAAGCGAACACAACTACAACTAATTCCAGGTCGTGCGTCGGACAATTTTGTTCATAAAGCTTTAGCTGTCTTGAGGCATACGTGATGACTCGTTCGTGTTGCATCAAAACACAACCTACAAGTGAAGTATTAAACTAAACTCGATTTGGATGGAAAATCATAACTTATGCTACAGTTTACGTACCTAGACCGTTTTTCGATGCATCACTATAGATCACAAACCCATCAGTACCGGAGGGTTGAGCCAATACTGGAGCTGTGGTTAACCTCCTCTTAAGCTCCGTGAAGCTTTTCTCGCACTCCGCCGTTTAGGATCTGCAAGGCACCACTAGAAGGGGGGAGGGTTGAATAGTTGGTGTGGAAAGTGTGGTTTTTAAAATAGTTTTGACTCAAGAACTCAACTTCTGAAAACAGTTTCTGTTTTCAAGACCAGTTTTAAAACTTTTTAAAACTAGGTTGTAGGTCTTAAAAAATTCTGAAATTTTGAAAGAACTTATCCTCAGATGTTATGAGTATCCTTTAAAAATTTCAGATTTAAATTCAACCTCTAACCCCTTGAAACTTTGTTGGTGGTCACATTGCACAAATCTGCCAGAAACGGTAGACTGATTTAAAAAATTAATTCCTATTTGTACGTGACTCCAAATGCTCTAAAAATTTAAAGACTAACCCCTTATAAGTTTTATTTAAATGTTTTGAAATAGTTTTGAAAAATTCTTTTGGAAAGTTAGTCAAATACGATCAAAGTCTGAACCTTTGCAAGCCTGAATATCAGACTGCACTAGTCTCAGAACTTGAGACGTTTGGATGACTTATACTTGTCTAAAAGGGTTGAAACTTGTGCCAAATTAACCTTAAGACGTGTGGCTATGATTCTGGAAAGTTTCGTAATTTTTGAAATTTGTTTACTATTTTTATGAACATGATCAAAAATGATAAACAGTGCTGAAACTAAAAGTAAGTGCTGAAAGTAAATGACACCAAGGATTTTATACTGGTTCGGTTATAAACAACCTACTCCAGTCTTCGAGGACACCTTCCTCGGTTCACACTAATCACACAACACAAAAACACCTTACCACAGGGTTGATGGAGTTACACACCAACTCTAACTCTTTACAAACCTTGTATATGAATACCATGCACACGAACACCACCACCTTGCAAGTCTAAGATTGATCACACCTTGATCAATCTTTTACAATGATAAAGAATATGTGGTGGTCTATAAGAAGCCTATTCAAGTATATGAATGTAAGTACAATAGGCTTTTAGGAAGAAGAAAGAACGAGAGTGTAGAAGGAGAGGGCTAGACGTTTTTGATCTTTCAAAATTGCAAGTCTTGTTCTTGTTTTTCTCTTTTGTTTCCTTTTTATCAATGTGGCCGCCCCCCTTGGGTGATCTTACCCTCTTGAAAATTATCTTCCAAGTCCTTGGACGAGTATATGGCATCATTGTGACATGTCTTTGCTTACTTGGCATCTCCTCATTGGATGATCATTAAGCTCTTACTTACTTGGCACTCATTGATTGGTTGGATGTGGTCATCACTTGATGACTAGACAAATCTGAGAATAACACTTAAAACATGTGCCAAAATCATCATAAAATAGTTACCATAACTCATAATATTATCACCCAAAATTAGCAAGACAATTTTCTCCAAAATGGTATGCAAAAATCGGCCATAATGAGTCTTGCACATGCTGAAATTTCAGCATGTGTAACATCCACCTCTTATTGAAAATATTGCCTATTTTGCATTGATTTAATCCAAGAATTCAATCATCATTTAGTGCAAGACATCTTTATCAAATTTTGGAATAAAAATTAGACATCAACAAGGCCTAAAATTCGGCCATATACATTCCCACACATGTTGAAATTTTTCAGCATGTGTGATATTCAAAATATCACAACTTTAATTCCATAACTTATTCAAAATACTTCTAAATTGTTTTCCAATCAATCCACCTTAATCAAGACACAAAATATGACTCATAATGGTGTAGAATTTGGCTAGCTCTTTAGCACATGCTGAAATTTTCAGCATATGTTACAAATGTGACATAAGTTTGAAATGTTACCTTGTGTAGCTCCTTCCTTTATGTCATCAACATTGTATGCTTCATTCTTGACCAATCAATATGCCAAAAAGGCTCCACATAAGCTCCAACAAGCTGGTTTGGACGTGTGACATAGAGTTGTGCATGTGCTGAATTTTATTTTTGCAAACTTTGTAAAATAGTACACATTTAATAATACACATATGGTATATTCCAATCAGCCCTTAAATGAATTTTCTAGAACACTTTGAGATGTATGAAATATGTAAAAAGTTTCTAGATACATGTTATATGATATGCCAAAAACGTTCCATGTGTCGTGTACGTAGAAAACCGAATTTTCGATGTTTATCGTTTACCTGATTTTTCCTCTAATTAAATTCCAAATTTTTGCACATGTTATATCTATTATGTTACACATAATATACATAAATTAAACTTTAATATTCAGCTCATAAGGCTGATTAAAGTGGCGCCTAGACATGTGACAAAATTGAAATTTGAATCTCCATAATTTGGCCTTAATGTGGGATGTGCCAACATGGAATGATTTTATCGCTGCACATACCATGTAAGCCACGAAATTTATGGCTATTTTTGAAGTGTAAGGGTTGTTCATCTATTTATGGCAAGTACGTGACACGTTGGCGAAGTTTCGGTATTCGTCCGATATGACAATTTTCGGTTTAGAACCTTTTAACGTGTCGTATTTAATTTGTCATCACCATGACTTATATCATATGATATAAGACCTGAATATAATCATAAATATGAGTTAAGTATAGTGGTGTGACATTAACGTACGTACGTAAAATATATAACGTGTCGGTAGTACGTTGGAATAAATGTGTATGTGCCTTTTTTGAAAAATCTGAAAATATATGTATA
>AP025044.1:38373387-38499976 GCA_036186865.1 Eustoma russellianum
AAAAATCTGAAAATATATGTATATATATATATATATATATATATATATATGTTAAGGCATGTAATGTAGTGTGGAGAGGAGAGTGGAAGACTTTCCTTTCTTCACCTTGTTGCCTTTGTGCCTTGTCCAAATAGTGCTTCCTTTAATGAACTACTTAGTTTAAATAACTAAGTACTTCACTTAATGAACTAGTTTAGTTCATTAATGGTGACACCTGAAAATAGTTCAAACACAACAAATGTTTGCCATTTGATGTAAGCTTTAAAGCTTCATGGCTCGTTAGTACGACAACATTATATATGAACTATATAAGGCAAGTTTTATGCAATATGTCATGCACGTTTTTATGCAATATGTCATGCACGTTTAAATCATGTATTTTGAAATCACTCAAACCCCTTTTTCTCTACACCCTCCCCCTTTTGATGATTTTCAAAATAACCTACATTCATGATTTAAATCCTATCTCTCCCCCTTTAATCATGCATAAATTCAAAATTTGAATTTCAAATTTCAAACCGCTCCCCCTTGATTTATGCAATCAGTTTCTCTCTCCCCCTTAATTCATGCATTCTCTCCCCATTTATTTTGGAAAGTCATTCAAAATCTGCGTGTAAATATGGAAAGAGAATGAAATCAAATCAGCAGAAATCATGCCTAATTTGGAACGAAGATTTTCGTACGTGGCTTGATTTAAGGCTTTAGTGAAGATATCCGCTACTTGTGCCTCTGTGCATACGTGATCTATGACAATATCACCATTATTTACGTGATCACGAAGAAAATGATAGCGTACTTCTATATGCTTGGCCTTAGAATAGAACACAGGGTTCTTAGATAAGCTAATTGCACTCATACTATCACAATATATAGGAATTTTATTTACGGTAATTCCAAAGTCCGAAAGTTGTTGTTTTATCCATAATAATTGTGTGCAACAAAGACTAAGTGCCATGTACTTAGCTTCAGTAGTGGATAAAGCTACGCTTGCTTGCTTTTTGGAAAACCATGAAATAAGGGAGTTTCGGATAAATTGGCAAGTGCCACTCGTGCTTTTTCTATCTATCTTACATCCACCATAATCAGCGTCAGTATAGGCATGCAAATTAAAGTCACAATCTTTATCATACCAAATGCCTAAAGTAGGTGTGTGCTTAATATAGCGGAATATTCTTTTTACCGCATTATAGTTAGACACCTTAGGTTGACTTTGAAAACGTGCACACATACATACACTGAACATGATATCAGGCCTACTAGCAGTAAGATATAGCAAAGAACCAATCATAGATCTACATAAGGCATTATCAAAATCCTTACCATGTTCATCTTTATCTAATTTAGTGGTAACACTCATAGGGGTGGGGGATGGTTTCAAATTCTCAAAATTGAACTTTTTAATCATATCATTTACGTATTTAGCTTGGTTTATGTGAATACCTTTACTCGTTTGTTAATTTGCAAGCCAAGAAAGTAGTTCAATTCGCCAACCATAGACATTTCGAATTCGGATTTCATGCAACTTTCAAAATATTCAACAAGTTTCTGAGAAGTAGAGCCGAAAATAATGTCATCAATGTAAATTTGAATAATAAGTAAATTCGATTTATCTTGTTTCAAAAATAATGTACTATCTGTAGTGCCTCTTTTAAAATCATTTTCTAAAAGGAAAGTAGCCAAACGATCATACCATGCTCTAGGTGCTTGCTTTAGTCCGTATAGTGTCTTCTTTAGTTTGTACACGTGATCAGAATGTTTCAAATCTTCAAACCGGGTGGTTGTTTCACGTATACCTCTTCTTGTATAAATCTATTTAAGAATGCACTTTTCACGTCCATTTGATAGAGTTTAAAATCTTTCATGCAAGCAATGACAAGTAAAAGTCGTATAGCTTCTAATCGTGCTACGAGTGCAAATGTCTCATCATAATCAATTCATTCTTCTTGATTATAGCCTTGTGCTACAAGTCTAGCTTTATTTCTAACAAATTTTCCTTCTTCATTCATTTTATTTCTAAATACCCACTTTGTGCCTATTATGGTCTTATCTTGTGGTCGTGGCACTAAATCTCATACTTCATTTCTAACAAATTGATTAAGTTCGTCATGCATAGCATCAATCCAAAAAGAATCACTCAAAGCATCATGCACATTTTTGGGTTCAATTTCGGAAATCATAGCATGAAATTGATTTATTTCATCCGAAGTTATTCTTCTACGTGGTCGCACACCGTGAGTGATATCACCTATAATGAGATCATGTGGGTGATCTCTATGCCATCTTGGTTGATTATTTTCTATGTTCTCATCCATTTCTAAGTGATCATACATTTCTAGTGTATCATGCATATCATGCATATCAAACATGACGTCATCATCATTCAACACGGGTTTCAATTCAAAATCATCGTCATATTCTTTATCTTTATCAATCTCACCAAATTCATTAAACTTCACATGAATAGATTCTATGATTTGTCTAGTGAGAGGATCATAACATGTATATGCTTTTGAATTTACAGAATATCCAACAAAAATGTATTCAATTGATTTAGATTCAAATTTATCTAAATTGTCTTTTGTATTTAAAACAAAGCATTTGCATCCAAACACACGAAAGTAGTCAATTTTAGGCATGCGATTATTTAATATCTCATAAGGCGTCTTATTTATTTTCTTTCTAATGGACAATCGATTTATTATGTAGCATGCACAGTTTACGGCTTCCGCCCACAAAAATCTAGGCAATTTATTTTCGCATAACATAGTTCTAGCAATTTCTTGTAATGTCCTATTCTTTCTTTCTACTACTCCATTTAATTGTGGAGTTCTAGGTGGCAAAAACTCGTGCTTAATTCCTTTTTCTTAGCAAAATGAAATCATGTCCTTATTTTTAAATTCACCACTTCTATCGCTTCTTATCTTTTTCACATTAACGGCATATTGATTTTCAAGTTATTTTATCAGTTTAGCAATTTCAATAGCGCTATCATCCTTATGTGCAAGAAATAAAGTCCAAGTATAACGAGAAAAATCATCAACAATCACGCAAGCATAGTGACGCCCACCAAGACTTGTAGTGCGACTAGGACCAAACAAATCAATATGTAGTAATTCTAAAACTCTAGTCGTGCTTATTTCATTTTTGGGTTTTAGTGACTCGCTTGTTTGTTTGCCTTTTATACAATATTCACACAACTGAAAGTTGTCTAAATCAAGTGTAGGCAATCCTCTTATTAGGTTCTTTCGTTGGAGTTTTTCTAGTGTAGAAATGCCAATATGTCTTAAACGTCTATGCCCCAAATTTATGTTAGGTTCATTTGACATGAAACACTTAACCTTAGCGTCTAACATAACATCCATAGAAAGCGTAAAAATGTTACCTTCCCGTTTTCCTTTTAAGACTGTTTCTCCATTTTTATTTATTATATTGCAATATGGGTGAGTGAAACACACATCAAAACCATTGTCAATGAATTGTGAAATGCTAAGAAGATTCTAAGATAAGTTGCTTACCAAAAAGACTTTGGAGATTTGAAGAGTGCTTGGGTTTCCAATTGTACCTTTTCCGATGATCTTGCCTTCGTTGTTGTCTCCAAAGGTCACGGATCCGCCTTTTGTGACCTTCTTTAATTTCATGAATAGGCTCGGGTCACCCGTCATGTGCCTCGAGCAACCACTGTCAAGGAACCATTTGATTGATGTATCTTTTGATGTGTAGGTTCCCTGCAATGTGTAAAAATGATTTAGGTACCCTTTTAATTGTGGGTCCTTACGAGTTAGTTATTCACCTTTTAGTAAAAGTACCTTTCGGTACCCATACTTGGGTGATCCTTCGCTGTCTAGCAAGTGGCAAGAATGTAGATGAAGGTGCAATGTAGTAAACATGTGGTGAGTGCACTTTAGGCCTTTGGCCAAGAACTCCTTTATACTCATTGTATGTAGGACGTTTTTGATATGTCCTTGTGTTTGTGTGCATAGTGCGTGATCTAGATGAATGAATTGGATGACGTGTATACATCACTTGTTTCTTCTCATATCTATATGGCACAAAAGTGTATTTCGCATGATATGAGGAAGAAGTAGGGCGTGAGGATGGGAGAGGGGGTCTTTGCGTCATCTTAGACGCCGTTTTTTGTTTTGGGGTGTCTAATTTCTTAGACACTATGAACTTGGTTGGTTTAATGGATACTTCATTTGTTTCAATGTATCCTAAACCTGTTTTATCACTATCATGCTTTTGTGATAAGATAATACGCTCTAGCATGTTAGATCCCGTATCAAACTGTTTCATCATTTTCTCTAATTTGTATTCCTTGATTTCAAACTTGAAATCTCAGTTTTCATTTCATTATTTTGCGTGATCAATGATGAGATCTTTGTCTTTAATGCAGTAATGATACATGATGACTCTTCCTTTGAATCATTTAATTGAGCGACAAGATTCTCGTTAGAAGATTCTAACAATTTCTTGTCTTCAATTAATCGCTTCTTTTCTTTCGCGAGAGTCTTAGTAAATTTATGCAATTCTAAGTACTGACTAAAAAGATCAGCATAAGAAGGCTCAGAGTCAGAATCAGAGTCAGATGATACCTCGTTTGATGCTTTGGACACAAAGCATACTTGTGCAGTCTCCTCTTCTGTTTCAGTCTTGGAATCCGATGTATCACTCCAAGTGGAGGCTTTGAGAGCTCGTTTCCTTTGCTTAGGTTCTGAGACGAGTCTATTCTTGTTCCGATCCTTGTCAGGGTATTTATTTGTTTGCTTGTCCTTATTAGGGCAATCATATGATAGATGTCCAAGTTTACCGCATTCATAACATTTAATATCTTTGTCGTTTGTCTTGTTCTTATTTCTTTTAGTCGAAGTGGCCTTATTTTTGTTTCTAAACGACTTTCTCATGAATTTTCTTAAGCCTTTAGCCAATAAAATTAAGTCATCATTATCCGATTCAGAATCACTATCATCTACGTGATCGGAAGAAGTTAGACATATTCATTTGATTTAAATGCAATAGCTTTACCTTGTTTTGATGATTCTGATTTCCTTATCGTGAGTTTGTTCTCATACATCTTAAGTGATCCAATTAATTCTTCCATCTTGATTGAATTAGTTTCTTTACTTTCTTCTATTGCCGTTACTTTAGGGTCCCACTCGGATGGAAGGCTTCGGAAGACTTTTTGCACCTTTTCCTGCATAGTAAAGGCTTTGCCAAAAGACTCAAGAGAATTGTAGATGTTAGTCAAGCGAAGATCCATATCAACGATAGATTCTTTAAGCAATAATTTAAACAACTCGAGTGTGGACATAAGCATGTTTATCTTTTTTACTTGACTAGTGCCTTCGTGTTTCATTTCAAGTATTCTCCACATTTCTTGAGCACTAGAACAATTTGAGACATAGCTAGACTCACTTTTACTTAATCCATTTAAAAGTAGCTGCATAGCCCTAGCGTTCATGCTTAGCCTCTTTTTATCCTCACTAGTATACTCTTGTCTAGGCTTAAGACCTCTAGTGTGACTCCATCTACAGTGGATAACTTTAATGGAACAAACGGACCATCTTCTATAATTGACCATAGATCAATATCAATTGCCATAAGAAAAAGCTTCATTCTTAATTTCCATTGAATAAAAGACTCACCGTCAAAGAGAGGAGGCCTTTGACTCGACATACCTTCTTGTTCGGTTTTGAAATTTGTGGTTGCCATCTCACTTAGATCGTTGGATCCCTTTTAATGTGAGTGTCCTGCGCTATGATACCACTTGTAAGATCTGCAAGGCACCACTAAAAGGGAGGTTGAATAGTTGGTGCGGAAAGCGTGGTTTTTAAAATAGTTTTGACTCAAGAACTCAACTTCTGAAAACAGTTTCTGTTTTCAGGACCAGTTTTAAAACGTTTTTAAAACTAGGTTGTAGGTCTTCAAAAATTCTGAAATTTTGAAACAACCTAAAAATTTTAGATTTAAATTCAACCTCTAACCCCTTGAAACTTCGTTGGTGGTCAAATTGCGCAAATCTGCCAGAAACGGTAGACTGATTTGAAAAATTAATTCCTATTTGTACGTGACTCCAAATGCTCTGAAAATTTAAACACTAACCCCTTATAAGTTGTATTTAAATGTATTGAAACATTTTTGAAAAATTCTTTTGGAAAGTCAGTCAAATACGATCAAAGTCTCAACCTTTGCAAGCCTGAAAATCAGACTGCACTAGTCTCAGAACTTTGGACGTTTGGATGACTTATACTTGTCCAAAAGGGTTGAAACTTGTGCCAAATTAACATTAAGACATGTGGCTATGATTATGGAAAGTTTCGTAATTTTTTAAATTCGTTTACTATTTTTACAAACGTGATCAAAAATGATAAACATTGCTGAAACTGAAAGTAAGTGCTGAAAGTAAATGACACCAAGAATTTTATACTGGTTCGGTTATAAACAACCTACTCCAGTCTTCGAGGACACCTTCCTTGGTTCACACTAATCACACAACACAAAAACACCTTACCACAGGGTTGATGGAGTTACACACCAACTCCAACCCTTTACAAACCTTGTATATGGATACAATGCACACGAACACCACCACCTTGCAAGTCTAAGATTGATCACACCTTGATCGGAATGAAGAGCGGTGAAAAGATTGAGGAGACAATCGACTTCAACTCTCTATGGTGGACAAGAAAATCTCAAATGAAGACCTTGTCTCAAAACCCCTCAACTCCTTGCCAAGAGAATGGACACCCAAAGTCACCGCCATCACCGAATCAAAGAATCTCAAGACTCTTACCCTTGATGAGCTATCCGGTAATCTTCTTACTCATGAAATTCTTATTGATGAACAAAATAGGATGAACCCTATCAAGCCCACACAAACATCACACAAAAGATTGATGGTAGAGTCCGATGAATCGGATGAGGAAGTTGCCCTTCTAGTAGAAAATTTAGAAGAATGGCAACTAGAAACAAAGCTCAAGCAAGAAAGTTTTTCAAAAGACCATCTAAAGAAAAGGAAGCAAGTGAAAATTGTTATAGATGTGGTCGACCCGGTCATTTCATTGCCGATTGCCACGTAAAAGAGCCGCAAAAGCAAGAGAAGAAGGTTTTTCCTCAAAAGAAGAAAGCCCTCAATGCGGAGGTAACCACGTAGGATGATCTCCTTTCGGAATCGGAAGGAGAAGATAGTGAAGATCAAGGTGTTAGACTTGTTGCAACAGTTGACAATCCAAAGATTCAACATACTTGTCTTATGGCAATTGAAGATGATCTTGAGGTAAATTCTAATCCTTCAAATTTGCATGATGAAATAGGAGACTTGCAAGATGACTTTGAAAAATTGAATTTAAAATATAAGCATTTGAAGAAAGAATTCAAGAAATGCATCTTAGAAAATAAGAGCTTGCATGACAAGAATATTTTGATGTTTCAAGAGCATGACATCATACTCACCATGCATAAAACCGTAGCTCTTGAAAATGTAGAAATTAGAAAAGAATGTGAGAAACTAAAGTTAGACTTACAAAGACTAACAAATGGTAAAAACAATTTAGACATACTACTTGGAAATCAAAGAATTAGAAATGATAAACCCGGTTTAGGATTTAATCCATCACGTTCTTCTATTAAACCCAAGTCCTTAAAGAAAAGGGCAAATAATAGAAAAACACAACAAAATTCATCATCTCCTAAACCAAAGCATGTACCCACTTGTTTTCATTGCAACAAACTAGGACATGTGAAGAAAGCATGTAGAGCTAGATTTGGAAGTACGTATGTTTAGAAGCCTAAGGGTCGACAAACTAACTCTAAAGGACCCAACCTTCAAAGGGTACCAATGCATACATCTTTTGATTTTGTAGGCTCTCAAGATAAATGCAGTAGCCAAAGAAGAAGGAACCAAATGGCTTATGGACATCGGATGTTTAACTCACATGACCGGAGACAAGACGCTGTTCACCAAGCTCAAGCTCCAAGATGGTGGAACGGTGCATTTTGGCAATGGGAGAGCCAAAATCCTTGGACATGGAGAAATTGGTAACTCTCCTTTTACTATTAATAATGTACTATATGTAGAAGGACTTAAGTATAATTTGATAAGTGTTAGCCAACTATGTGATGCTAATTTTCAAATTGAATTTGTGAAAAGAAAATGTGTTGTGAAAAAGAACGATAAGATTGTTTTTGAGGCTATACGTAAAAATGATGTTTACAAATTTAGCACACATGAATTGATATGACAAAATGTTTTTTGCCTTGTTGCCAAAAATGATTTGACTCAACTATGGCATAGATGGCTTGGACACATTAGTTTCAAAAATTTCAAAGAGATTTGCAAAAATGAAAAAGTCCAAGGTCTTCCAAAATTAAATTTCGAAAACCATGGCTTATGTGACACTTGTCAAAAGGCAAAGCTTGGTAAAACAAGCTTCAAGTCCAAAAGTGAAATCTCCACCACCAAACCTCTACAATTACATCATATGAATTTGTATGGGGATATTGATACAACAAGTCTAAGTGAAAAACATTACACCTTTGTGGTTGTAGATGACTTCTCTAGGTACACTTGGGTAATGTTCTTAGCTAAAAAGAATAATGCATGCCAAGAATTTATAAAGCTTTGTAAGAGATTAGAAAATCAAAGAGAAGACACAATTAAGGAAATTAGAAGTGATAGAGGTGGTGAGTTTGATGGAGAATTTCAAAATTTTGTGTATCCAAAGGGTATGGACACAATTTCTCAGCTCCAAGAACTCCTCAACAAAATGGTGTTGCAGAAAGAAAAAATAGAACACTTCAAGAAATGAGTAGTGCCATGCTAAACGAATTTGAGCTACCCCAATATTTTTGGGCTGAAGCGGTAAACACCGCTTGTCATGTGATCAATAGAGTTTATTTGAGAACATTTCTCAAAAAGACTCCTTATGAGCTTTGGAAAGGTAGAGTACCAAATATTTGTTATTTCAAGGTATTTGATTGTAAGTGCTTTATACTTAAAACCAAATATAACTTGTATAAACTCGACTTCAAAGCAGATGAAGGAATCTTCATGGGTTATGCTCAAAATAGCAAGGTTTTTAGAGTATATAATAAAAGAAGCATGAAAGTTGAAGAATCAATTCATGTCAAGTTTAGTGAACTCATTGAGGATAAACCAAACATTAATGATGATGATGATGATGAAATAATTGAAGTAAGCCATATAGAGAAATTTGAGAATCCAAAAGGTAATATTGTTATTGACCTTAGGATTGATCCCCTTGAACCTAAGGTTGAAGATGAAGAAGTAGGAGGAGATACATCAAATTTACCGGATTCATATAAATATAGGAAAGATCACCCTAAAGAGTTAATATTAATGGCTAGGAGAAAATTCAATGAAAGTGCCTTCATTTCACAAGTTGAGCTTAAAAATATAAAAGAGGCAATAAATGATGAAGATTGGGTATTAGCCATGCAAGAAGAATTAAATCAATTTGAAAAAAGTGATGTTTGGGAATTAGTTGCTAAACCTAGTGATCATCCCGTAATTGGCACTAAATGGGTATTTAGAAACAAAATGGATGATAAAGGAAACATCACTAGAAACAAAGCTAGGTTAGTAGCCCAAGGATATAGGCAAGAGGAAGGCATAGACTATGATAAGACCTTTGCCCCCGTAGCTAGGTTAGAAGCTATTAGGATGGTATTAGCATATGCATGCTATAAGGATTTCAAACTATATCAAATGGATGTGAAATCCGCATTCTTGAATGGAATAATTCAAGAAGAGGTCTATGTAGCTCAACCTCCGGGGTTTGAAAATCATGATTATCCAAATCATGTGTTTAAACTCAAAAAGGCTCTTTATGGACTTAAGCAAGCTCCTAGAGCTTGGAATGATAGATTAAGTAACTTCCTTCTTGAAAATGACTTTTCAAGAGGAAAAGTCGACACTACTCTTTTATTAAAGAACAAGGAAACCATCAATTGCTTGTTCAAATTTATGTGGATGATATTATATTTGGTGCTACTAATGACTCTCTTTGTGAGCATTTTGCAAAATTGATGGAAGGAGAATTTGGAATGAGCATGATGGGTGAACTCAACTACTTTCTTGGTCTTCAAATCAAGCAAACTCAAGATGGAGTGTATATATCTCAAACGAAGTATACTAAGGATTTTCTCAAGAAGTACAAATTTGAGGATGGAAGAAGTGTAAGCACACCTATGAGCACAAGTACAAAGCTTGACAAAGACGAAAAAGGAAAGCCGGTTAAGGTAACCAAATATAGGGGCATGATTGGTAGTTTACTTTATTTAACCGCTAGTAGGCCGGATATTTTGCATGCTGTGTGCTTATGTGCTAGATTTCAAAGTATACCTAAGGAATCACATTTAGTTGCTATTAAACATATCTTTAGGTATTTGAAAGGAACCTTGAACTTTGGATTGTTTTATCCCAAAAATGGTTGTTTTGATTTAAGAGGATATAGTGATTCCGACTATGCCGGAAATCTCGTTGATAGGAAAAGAACCTCCGGGACATGCCGATTCCTTAGAGATTGCTTAGTTTCTTGGTTCTCTAAGAAACAAAATAGTGTGTCACTTTCAACGGCGGAATCCGAATATGTATCGGCCGCTTCGTGTTTTGCACAACTACTTTGGATGATCAACACTTTAAACGATTATAATGTTAAGTTTGATAAAGTTCCCATCCTATGCGACAACACCTCAGCCATAAGTAGCGCAAAACGCGGTACATCATAGTAGGACCAAATATATAGAAGTGAGACATCACTTGATAAGGGATTGTATTCTAAAAGGATTGGTATGCGTTGAATTTGTCCCAACAAATGACCAACTAGCGGATATATTCACAAAATCCCTTCCTACTGAGACATTTGAGTCCATTAGAACAAGATTAGGGATGATAAACATTGTTTAGAGGGTTAAAATTGAAAATTTCAAAAACCAACATACATCGATCGACGTATCAAAACAAGAGATCGACGTACGTCGATCTCTGACATCGATCGATCGACGTACGTTGATCTCTGACGTCGATCGATCGGCGTCGTCAAATTCTGCAGCCTTAAAAACCTCAAAAACGCAAAACCCTTTCTCATTTCCACCATCAACAAGCGGCTGAAACCCTACATTTTCTGCGCCTCCCTCTCCAAAAGCCCTTCCTCTCTTCGATTTCATCTCCAAATCAAAACATCTTCATCTCTACACTTGATTTTCATCTTCTCCATTCAAATCTTTCATCTTTCTCTAGAAAATCCCTAAAATTTCGTGCCCTAAATTCTAAAAATGTCTTCAAGGAGCAAAAACACAACCAAGATACCAAGATCTTCTAGGGGAGGAGGAGAAGGTTCAAGCAATCCTTCTCAAGGACAAACCTCTCAACCTAGAACAAAACAAACTATGGATATGAGAGAAGGACGAATTCTTGCTGAGATTAGAAGTGGGCTAACTCTCTCCAACTTTCCTTGGATCAAAGCCAAAGATGCTAAGGATGCTTTGACGGAACCCCTACCCCCAGGGCAGGTAAGGTATATCACTAGACACTCTCAGATATTGTATGATAAATGGGACGATGATGAGAGAGCCACCATCCCACTCAAATTGCTTAGAATAAATGATATTCTAAGCAATAATGAAATACGTCCTATCATTGAGTGGTTAGATGTTCAAGAATGGAGGAGTATATGGAATGAGAGAGAGATGTCCAAAATGTCCACTAGGTGTACTAGACTCTTTTATGCCAATTTATGGATTGAATACATAAATGGCCTTCCTTTAGCTCTACATTCCGTTATTGATGGACATCATATTAAATGGAAAGTTGAAAAAATTTGTGACTTGATTGGTGTACCCAACGAAGGGTACTTTGAGTTTGATGCATGGAAGTGGGATGCGGCTAGGTGGAAAATCTCTGAAGATGAAGTGAAGTCTTTCTTAGGCTTCCATCCCAATAAAAACACAAATAATATGCCCTTAGTTTATCGTACACTTCTTGCCATTGTTACATTTTGTATAAATGGTAAATCTGCCAAATTGTCAAGTAACCTAGACTTTTACATAGCATACCGAATAGCTAACCGTGAGAAGGTTAACTTTGGGGAGCTTTTTATGACCAACATTATCGAAGCCGCCACCAAACAAAAAAAAAGCCCTACCCTATAGTAACCTTATCTATAGGATGCTTGTAAAGTTGGGTGTCTATGTGGATGACACGGATGTTGACAACATAACGCACAAGGATTTCTATGATAAAGTCAACATCCAACAAATACTCAAGTCTAGAAAAGAAGCAATGAGGAGAGAACAAGAGGAGGAAGCAAGAGAAGACGAAGACCTTCCGGACGAGGCACCCATTCCTGAACTGGATACTCAAGAAGCACCTAGTAGCTTGAGCTCAAATGTGCCTGAACTTCAAGCTCAAGTTGCTAGTCTTCAACAAGAGGTTGGTGAGCTTCGAAGCAAGGTGTCAGTACATGAACCAAGATTTGCAAAGCTCAAAGCAAAGATGAAAGCGTGTATTCCTGGCATCACCTTCTCTTCTGATGAAGACTAGGATGTTTTTTAGCTCGTTTTTTTATTCTAGCTTAGGATGTCTTGCTAGTTGATAAATTTGGTTGTGATTTGAATTTAATGAAGTACTATTGCTTATTGTTTTTTTGATGCTTCCAAAACGGGGGAGAAAGTGGCTTATTGGCTTATTATTGCTTATTTGTGAAAGTTGGCTTATTATTGCTTATTTGTTAAAGTTGTTTATTGCTTGATGAGATAATTTTTTGTTGATAGCTGGTAAAATGAGGTAAGTTTGGAAATTGGAACCTTTGTCGGTTGCTAGTGAAATAAAAATGAGCATGGTTGAAAGATGAGCTATTGATGCATGTTGGTTGGGTTGCTGATACATGTTTGGTTAAGGGGGAGCAATTTTAAAAAAAAGTATTTTGATTGGAGTTGTAAAATCTTGTCCGCATTGATTATTACGGAAGGTATAAAGTGCATATACTTAGGGGGAGATTGATATTCTTCAAGATTGAAACATTCAAATAGTTAAAATGAAGCAAAAACATCTTTTAAAATATTGGTTTTGAAATCATCAAAAAGGGAGAGATTTTTGGAGTATGAAAAGTTTTGATGATGTTAAAAAGATGTTTTAAAAAGGGCTAACATGGAATTTCACATTTTGAGTTAGAAGCAAATTAAGAAAAACATATTGCGAGACGTAAATCTCTCATAGATCGGTTGAAGTATACATCAGCCCCTCAGGGAGGCACATGGATCGATCCATGTAAAGTTTTGTAAATGTTTTAGCTCTCAGATCCACGTCAATCTCTCAGCCAAGAGACGTGGATCGATCGACGTGCTTATGAGAGACGTCGATATATCAGCTAAAGATACGTCGATCGATCGACGTACTTCTGAGAGACGTCGATCTCTCAGCCTAGGAGACGTCGAGCGATCAACGTGAATCTAAGAGACGTCGATCTCTCAGCCTAGGAGACGTCGATCGATCGACGTCATTCTGAGAGACGCCGATCTCTCAGCATTGGCACATAGATCGATCGACGTCCCCAGAAGTCAAAATTTTTTGAACGTTGAAACAAAATCCAAGGTAGTTTTATGATGTTTTCTCTCTCCAATCTTGCTCAAATTTCTTGTGGACTTTAACCCAACATACTACATGCTTCCTTGACTATTTTAACCATGTCTAAGATTTTCTAGGGTGGCTATTCAAGATCAAAGCACTCCATAAGGTGGCTAAAGACTATTTGGACATTATCTTGACATTTTTGAAGATGAAGACTTGGTGGAGAGCCTCAAAAATGTGGTCAAATTTATCTATAAATAGAAGAGGCTTTGATGAGGCAAACACACACTTTCAACATCATCTAGCTTCATCTTTCATTGTTGCATAGTTTTCTCATACTTGTAAATTTGCTTAAAGATTGTTTAGCTTTTCTTTGCTCTTCATTGTTGTATATTGAGAGAAAGAGAGTCAAGCACAAGAGGAACCATTGATATTTTGATCTCTTGCTTGTGCTTAGACTAGTGAGAAAGTTGAACCCTACTATATTTCTTCAACCTACTGTGAGAAGTTCTTGAGGGAACTTTGTTGAAGTTGTGAGGTAGAAAGAAGTTGTTCTTGCTAAGAGCTGTAGTTGTTGTAGTTGCACAAGTGTGTTTTGTGCAAAAAGTTGCTGTTGTTGGTGCTTACACTAAGGGAGTAGAATCATTTACGATTCGAACCACTCTATATCCGGTGTACTCATTCATTACTTCTCATCTCCTATTCTTACTCTGATTTTGAATATCTTTTGAGTTGAGCCACACAAGAAAAATTCCGCAAAATTGCCAAACACTCTATTCACCCTCCCCTCTAGAGTGTATTTCGGACCTAACACTTCCCCTGTTGAAAATTATCTTCTAAGTCCTTGGAAGAGTATATGGCATCATTGGGACATGTCTTTGCTTACTTGGCATCTCCTCATTAGATGATCATTAAGCTCTTGCTTACTTGGCACTCATTGATTGGTTGGATGTTGTCATCACTTGATGACTAGACAAATCTGAGAATAACACTTACAACATGTGCCAAAATCATCATAAAATAGTTACCATAACTCATAAGATTATCACCCAAAATTAGCAAGACAATTTTCTCCAAAATGGTATGCAAAAATCGGCCATAATGAGTCTTGCACATGCTGAATGTTCAGCATGTGTAACATCCACCTCTTATTCAAAATATTGCCTATTTTGCATTGATTTAATCCAAGAATTCAATCATCATTTAGTGCAAGACATCTTTATCAAATTTTGGAATAAAAATTAGACATCAACAAGGCCTAAAATTCGGCCATATACATTCCCACTCATGCTGAAATTTTTCAGCATGTGTGATATTCAAAATATCACAACTTTAATTCCATTTCTTATTCAAAATACTTTTAAATTGTCTTCCAATCAATCCACCTTAATCAAGACACAAAATATGACTCATAATGGTGTAGAATTCGGCCAGCTCTTTAGCACATGCTGAAATTTTCAGCATGTGTTACAAATGTGACATAAGTTTGAAATGTTACCTTGTGTAGCTCCTTCCTTTATGTCATCAACATTGTATGCTTCATTCTTGACCAATCAATATGCCAACAAGGCTCCACATAAGCTCCAACAAGCTGGTTTGGACGTGTGACATAGAGTTGTGCATGTGCTGAATTTTATTTTTGCAAACTTTGTAAAATAGTGCACATTTAATAATACACATATGGTATATTCTAATCAGCCCTTAAATGAATTTTCTAGAACACTTTGAGATGTATGAAATATGTAAAAAGTGTCTAGATACATGTTATATGATATGCCAAAAACGTTTCATGTGTCGTGTACGTAGAAAACCGAATTTTCAATGTTTATCGATTACCCGATTTTCCTCTAATTAAATTCCAACTTTTTACACATGTTATATATATTATGTTACACATAATATACATAAATTAAACTTTAATATTCAGCTCATAAGGCTGATTAAAGTGGCGCCTAGACATGTGACAAAATTGAAATTGGAATCTCCACAATTTGGCCTTGTGTGTGCCAACATGGAATGATTTTATGGCTGCACATACCATGTAAGCCACGAAATTTATGGCTATTTTTGAAGTGTAGGGGCTGGCCATCTATTTATGGCAAGTACGTGACACGTTGGTCAAGTTTCGGTATTCGCCCGATACGACAATTTTCGGTTTAGAACCTTTTAACGTATCGTGTTTAATTTGTCATCACCATGACTTATATCATATGATATAAGACCTGAATATACTAATAAATATGAGTTAACTATAGTGGTGTGACATTAACATACGTACGTAAAATATATAACGTGTCGGTAGTACGTTAGAATAAATGTGTATGTGCCTTTTTCGAAAAATCTGAAAATATATGTATATATATATATATATATGTAAAGGCATGTAATGTAGTGTGGAGAGGAGAGTGGAAAACTTTCCTTTCTTCACCTTGCTGCCTTTGTGCCTTGTCCAAATAGTGCTTCCTTTAATGAACTACTTAGTTTAATTAACTAAGTACTTCACTTAATGAACTAGTTTAGTTCATTAATGGTGGCACCTGAAAATAGTTCAAACACAAAAAATGTTTACCATTTGATGTAAGCTTTAAAGCTTCATGGCTCGTTAGTACGACAACATTATATATGAACTATATAAGGCAAGTTTTATGCAATATGTCATGCACGTTTTTATGCAATATATCATGCACGTTTAAATCATGTATTTTGAAATCACTCAAACCCCTTTTTCTCTACACGCCGTCCACTCAAACTTGGACTTTTTTTTAGTAAGACAACTGAGGGGCGCTGCTATAGTTGAGAATCCCTCGACGAACTTCCAGTAGTAACTCGCTAGACCCAAGAAACATCGCACTCCGGTGACATTAGTGGGTCTAGGCCACTCCGTGACAGCTTCCACCTTTTTTGGATCCACATCAATCCCTTCATCTGATATCACGTGACCCGAAAAAGCCACACTCCATAGCCACGCACTTGCTAAACTTAGCGTAAAGTTGTTTCTGCCTGAAAATGCCTAGAACGATTCTCAGATGCTCAGCGTGAGTTTGCTCGTCAGGAGAATATACCAGAATATCGTCTATAAATACCCTACAAATCTATCTGACTATTCTCGAAAGACGGTATTCATGAGGTCCATAAAAGCTGCACGGGCATTTGTCAGCCCAAATGGCATCACTAAGAACTCATAGTGACCGTATCTCGTGCCAAATGCTGTCTTTGCGATGTCTTCCGCCTTCACTCGTAAATGATGGTACCCTGATCGAAGGTCGATTTTTGAGAAGATCTTGGCACACTGACAGATGTAGGAAATCCTTCCATTAGAACCACAAAATCTTAACGAAGGGTCAAGCTTAACAAAACTTACCTTGAGCTGGTCAAACAGATCCTCAATTCGCGGAAGGGGGTATTTCTTCTTGATTTTATTCAGCTCTCGATAGTCGATGCAGAGCCTCATGCTACCATCCTTCTTCTTCACAAATAAAACAAGTGCTCCCCAAGGTGACACACTAGAACGGATAAACTTCTTGTCCAATAACTCCTGAAGTTGTTCTTTCAGCTGTCTCAATTTTGCCGGAGCTATTCTGTAAGAGGCTTTGGAAATGGGTTCGGCTCTGAGATCAGATTTATCTAGAATTCAACTTCCCTTAGAGGTTATACTCCAGACAGTTCCTCCAGAAAAACATCCGGAAATTCGTTGACCACTGGAATCTGCTTAATAGAAGGTAGTTCCTGAGTAGCATCCATCGCATATACTAGAAACCCCTCGGCACCTTTCCTTAAGACTCTGCAAGCTTAAGAAACCGACATATACACCTTCTTGGGGACTTTCTTTCGTTCTGCATCCCCTTAGAACATTACTTCTTTCATTTTAGCATTCTTGACTGTCACTTGCTTCGATCGGCAGTCAATGTTGGCGTCGTACTTGGCCAACCAGTCCATTCCTAATATGACGTCAAAGTCATACATCTGGATAGGAATCAAAGTGGCAGAGAATATTTGTCCTCCGAACTCTAACTCGCAATCTTGGTACTGCTGGTGCGAGACCGTAATTTGATCTCCGGCCGCTTGGACACGGTACGGAGTTTCTAACCACTCAGGTAAATTACCAAGGTGCTTAGTGAATCTCTTTGCCATAAAAGAGTGGCTTGCGCCGCTATCAAAAAGCACTTTGGCAGGTACTTTACCTACTAAAAGTGCACCTAGGGCCATATCAAGTTTCACACAAGGAGTTAAACACATAAAGGATTAATTCAACTAGAATTTAAACTTATTTTAAATTGTACCTGCTAACACATCGGTGGCTTCGTGAACATCGGTGTCGGTCATAACATGGACACGGGAATTTGTCCTGGGCTTTGCCCTTGGCTGCTGGGCCGCTTCTCCCGAAGTATTCTTCTTCATTTCTGGGCAATCTCTAATAATATGGCCCACCTGTCTGCATCGGTAACATGCTCCAGCAAGCTTCCTTTATTCACCGACGTGACTCTTGTTGCCTGGGCCTCTTTTCTGGATCTTGACCTTACGTACGGGTCTGCCACCAACTCTAATCTCCTCTCTTGGCCTCTTACCTCTGTCGGAAGGCCCTACACTGGCTTCCCTCGCTGCTACTCTACGGACACTTTCGACGCGAAAACACGCGTCCAGCATATCTTTATAAGCTCTCATCCCTGCGTTCACTATCGCCAACTGAATTCTGGAGTCCAATCCCCTCTCAAACTTTGCCATCTTTAGACGATTATCGGACATAATCGCCGGAGCAAATTTACCCAAAGCATGGAATCGATCGGCATATTTCGACACTGTTATTCGATCATGCTCCAATATGTCAAACGCTCTGATCTTGTCCAGAATTGCTGTCTCTGGTACATAGTACTTTAGAGAAACATCACAGAACTGTGCTCATGAGATAGGTACGGTCATTCTCAATACCATTCCAGCCCACAATTCACCTTCTTTGCCAAATAGAAGGGGTGTGGCCACATCTACCTTTATCTCCTCAGGCACTTGCACCAGCCTGAAACATTTCTCTACCTCAGTCAACCAATGCTGACCCTCATTGGGGTCAGTACATCCCCCAAACTCTGGAACTCTCTTCTTCCTCATCTCTCCATAAAAGAACCGGATATTATGATGTGGCGGCAGAAGAGGCAGCGGCTGCTGCTGTTGTCCAAACCCCTGTGCGATCACCGTCAGTGCATCATTGAGAACCTGGGGTAGCACCACTTGTGGTGGCTGGTTCTCCTGTCCGTTGCTATAGTGTCCTGTATTATCTCTTTGTGGAGGCATTTTCTGATAGGTCAGTACTTTCATTAGCATTCAGTAAACCCAAAACAATACTGAAAGTTCAAATGCATAACAATGGATATGGTAGGAGATTAAAATTTAATACAGAAAATTAAATGATATACGCGCTCGTACACACCCAACTCATATCATACTTAGACTCTAGATAATCGACACTTATACCTAAGGATCAAACTTAAGGAAAAATCACATCTTAAATTGCTAAGAGATCATGAATCTAAGTTTCTGAGATAGATCTGAAGACTAGGCTCTGATACCACCTGTAGCGTCCCGACCCGATACTGGACATCAGTACCAGTGCACCCGCCGTAGTCTACTACAAGAACTACAAAGCGTCAAAACGGATCAAGCACACGTCATCCATGACGTAAGATAAATCAGCAGAAACGTCGTAAAATTTAAAACTTCAATAAGAACAATATAACCAAATGAAATGTAGCGGAATTAAAACGTGGTCGATGAAATGTCTAATATGTTTTCCAATAGAAAACATTAACAGTAAGTCTTCTAACTAAACAAGAATGAATGTAAGTTTGTCCACTTTAGTGACCATCATCCCAATGATCCCACTCGCCGCTGTCTTCTACAAAAATCATCTCGTACTCTAGCTCACCTGAAAAGCAGATGGAGTATCTATTCTTAGCAAAAACATTGTTAGCAAGTAACCCGTCTATATACCTTATAGGACCACACATGACGAGTCACTAGTATATAAATCAATGCCCAAAATAAGTTGCTTAGGTTAGCAAATAACATCTTTATAACAATTAATCAAAGCCCAATAAGTCACATAAATGCTACACAAATACGGAACCAACACAGCATGTCAAATCTTATGCTTCGTGTCACATGATGCATGTACTTCTTTAAAACCACACACCGAATTAAACAAAACCCATGCATATGCCTTCTTTCGTAAACAAGCCATGTGTGTCATTTCACAAAACTTTTCACTATTCTTCTTATCTTATTATTCGCGTAGCAGAACTTTATACCCTGTGGATGATCAATCCACAGCAAACAGAACTTTATAACCCGTACTGAAAGGTCCACGACCCCATATCATATAAACTTTATACCCCGTGCTGAAAGGTCCACGGCCCCATATCATAAACTTTATACCTTGCTGTTGATTCACAGGTCACGCTTTTATACCATGCTACAACAGGCGTCATATTTATACCCTGCGATCAACCAGCAGCCACAATCTTGTCTTTTCGCAAAGCAAAACTCATGTCGGAATGCAAAATGCGTATGCCATATGATGCAAATGCTCATGTCACATCATATCAAACTTCTAAACATGTACATATACTCTACATATCGAGAACATGGTCATAAACTTCAAACTTAGCTCAAGCACATCTCACTCGTATCATTTCACGCCCTCTCGTATCACAAATTCACCTCTAGCTTTCCCTAGCCTTACTCATTAACACTTAATGTTTACAACTCACTCATACCTAAAAGGCACTTACATTTTATGAGCAATGGAAGAGAATAAGGTGTCTCACTTACATGGAGCGCTTGGTGTGTCAAAAGAGACTTCCAGTACACTTGGAATGCCTTCGGAAGGTGTCTAATGTGGCATAAAGCACCTATACTAGGCGTTCGAAGTGTTCTGGAATGTGCTGTGACACATCGAACGCCTACATAAGGCGCCTTATGTGACATGAAGCGCCTTATGAGGTGTTCGAAGTGTTCTAGAACGTGCTGTGACACATCGAATGCCTACTTTAGGTGCCTAACGTGACATTGAGCGCCTAAAGTGGGTGTTCGAAGTGTTCTGACTGTTCCCAAAACCTGCAATTTTGCAGTAACTTCCTCTCTTCACCTTCTCCCTTCACCCCTTTCATCTTAACACCTCAAATTCAACCTTACCACCTGAATTCATCATGCACAACACACAAAAACACAGTTTGATCCTCACATCTATTACTTTGCATCAACCTTAGGCCTTCTACTATTCACACTTCCAGATATGTCATCAACCTTCTAACTCAAACCAAATATTGCAGAAATTTCATCATTCAACTCTTCCAACTTCCTCAAATTATTCCAAATCATCTAAGGCACAATTATTAAACATAAGAAACTATTGCAAGGCAATGATTTCACCAAAGATAACACTTTATGGGCACTTTTAACAACAACCAAACAAAATATAGCTAATCTCAGACATTTGGCCCAAAAGATCATAGTTTTTCTCAGTCAACAAAAATAGAAGTACATAATAGAGCAACTAACGTAAACAGAACAAGAAATACAAATGTGTGATCCAAGTTTTCTCTTTATAAGAACATAGGGCCTGTTGGATCAAAATTTCCGTGAAGCGTACAGAAAGATTACTTGCCTTTTTTTCTAGGTAGTCTTACGAGTGTATGGTAGAATTTCGTGATGGATAGGACCTAGGATGGCTGCTATTTCTTCCTTCTTCTTCTTCTTTTCTTCTGCTTTCTTTCTCTCTTTCTTTTCTCTCTCCCTTTTTCTCCAGCCGTTTCCCCTGTTCTTTCTCCTCTTAACCGCTGAACACTCCTGGGAGTTATACTAATTAGTGTAACTCCATCAACACTTAATTGAGGGAGGGCAATTTTGGTAATTTAATAATTTTAAGGCAAATCCTTTTTCATTTAATATTCACATGTCAAGAGTGTGTGCTTAGATGCTAGTGGCAAATCCTTTTTCATTTAATAATTTTAAGGCATTCTCGTTTTTCGAATAGCATGTCCAAACATTTAAAGAATAATAGATTTTGTAATTTAAGGAATTGCAGTCATAATTCACACTAGTAGGCACAATTGTTTCTTAGTTTATCTTATCAAAGATTAAATGTGGTGTACTCCAAGTTTCAGGTTTGGTCAGCACAGACTATTGTTGGTCACTTAATTTATTATGGAGTACATAGATGCCATAAAGTCTAATTATGAACTAGCTCAGCTTAGTTCATATTGAACACAATTTCTAATTTGTGAATGTGTTGAATTCTAGGTGTTAGGTGCATGGTAATTTCTGAACTGATGCACTGTTAGGTAATAGAGTATCAGGAGCGGATATGATTTTCCAACATGTAGACAAAATCACTGATATTTATGAAAGGGTTTACCTTCCCAAGTAATTAATCAATTATACCTGATTGTAATGGTGCAAGGTTATCAGCAGAAATAGGTATATATCTACCTTCAGCTCAGCTTAGTCAGGACATACTGTAGTTGAGTTGAGCTCAGCTCTGCATCTGCTCTGTTTGGCATTTTTGTAGAGGCATAAATTCCTGAAATTATTCAAAGTGTGTGTGTGTCTGTGTATATATATACATATATATACACACACACACACACATATATGTATGTATATAATATACATACATATATATACATATATATATATATGTATATATATTTATATATATATTTTTATATATATATACACACATATATATATACATATATATATATATATAATACATAGGAAAAAGATTTTTCTTTGGATGACGGCTGTAGCGATCCATCGTTCGGCCTTCTCTGGATGACGGCTGCAGCGATCCATCATTCGGCCGCTGCGTTTGATTCCGGTGGGATTCTTCTGCGTTTGTTTCTTTTCCACCACAATCTACAATCTTTCCTGCTATGATCAGTAACCACTACCACTTTCGTTCCTCAGTTTTTTGCCGCAGCGATAAATTGCGGTTGCCATGGAGGTGGCGCCAGCCACTGGAAAGCCATCTTTTGCCAAAATTCTTGCGTCTAAGACAATGCAGCCGGCCATAAATGTGAGACCAATATCACATTTCAAAGGACTGCCGTCGATATCATTTACGGCTGCAGAGGTATCGAAATTCTCTGAACCATATCGCTTTACTTTGATTGGATCTTTCTGGAATGGACGGCCAACGATGAAACAGTTACAATCATGTTTTGAAAAGATTGACTTCAAGCAAACCCCACGGCTGGGGTTGCTAGATGATAAGCATATTATGATTACATTTGACAATCAAGATGATTATCCGCGATGCTTTATGCGACGTTCATGGACGCTAAATGGTTTTTATATGCGAGTGACAAAATGGATGCCATCTTTTGATCCGAAATGTGATACCCCCATCGTTCTTGTCTGGGTATCCATTCGTGGGCTTCCTCTTTTTCTTCATAACAAAGCAGCATTATGGGATATCGCCCGTATGCTTGGTGAACCGCTACGAATGGATTCAACAACATCACAAAGTATACGCCTTTCTGTAGTTCGAATATGTGGGGAAATTGATTTGTCTAAAGTATTGCCTGGCCGTTTTCATATACTTGGGGGAGAGCATGATTTTTATCCTATTGTTGAATATGAGGATGTGCCACTTTATTGTTCAGATTGTAGCGTTTTGGGACATGATCTTAAAACCTGCCCTAAGGTGAATGGTCAACAACCGCCAGTAGAGAGACTTCCCCCTCCGACCACTAATGCAATGCCTGTCACCTTAAACAACAAAAAACAAGATAGACTCCGAAAAAAGAAGGTGCGGATGGTATTCAAATTAATTTGGATGATGCTCACATGATGGCCCGTATTGGAACAGAAAGATGACCATATTTCCGTATCAAATGAGCCGTTTGCACAACCTGAGATACCCCCTCAATGACAGGAGGGAGATGGCCAAGATAAGATGCATATACCGGTTGCACAAAATATTTCTCTTCTTGGTAAATTGCCTGACATTCTAGATGCTACAGTTGATGGACCTTTAGTGACAACTGTGTTGAACTCAGAATTGGATCCAGTTGCCCGTTCGGACCGATATTATGCTATGGTCACGAGTCCTAACTCAGATGGTGAGATTCTTAGCTTTATTCAACGAGATATTGAGGTGTTCATTAGGACTATGTGGAAAAATGAAATGCAGGCAGCATCAGCTAATATATCTCATCGCCTTTTGTTGGCCGCTGATTCAACTACATCGGAGTCACAAGAAACTGTGCAACATATACATCACCGCAAACCACGTCGTACAAAGGTTGAGATGCCATTACCTCCTCCCTCTGCCCGGGTGATGCGTTCTACTTTTCAATCTTCTTCAATTTTTTCCTCTTTACCATCACAATGAATTGTATGATTTGGAATGTAGGTGGCTTACTTACCTCCTTAGTACGGTTGAAATGCCTAATTCAGCATCACAGGCTTGCAATTTTAGTTGTCATTGAACCAGAATTAGCTGTTGCTCATTTAACTTGGTATCTACTTCGTTTTTCTTTTTCACACTCTATTTCCACTTGTCGTGATAGAGTATGGGTATTTTGGCAGCATACATCACTTCGGCTATTAGATTTTTTTTATGGTGAACTGGCGTCGGATCTCAGATATTTTTTGCCTGCCTCTTAGCAGCTTCTTTCATTTAGTCCAGTTTATGGTATGCACATTGTCACCGACGGAAGACGCTTATAGTTGGAGCTTCAGACTATCTATTCTCAGACATCACCTTTTTGGCTTGTCGGAGGGGATTTTAACACATATTTATCAATTGATGAGCATATTGGCAGATCTTTACCATATCTGCCTTCTCTTGAGGAGCTTGTAGATTGTGTTCGTAGCTGTGAATTAGTTGATTTACTCTATGAAGGGATTCAATATACATTGGTTGGAGGACGTGGATTGGGGTCAGTTAAGCGACAACTTGATCGCATGTTCTGCTCTTCTGAGCTCTATGACCACCTTCCTGGACTCAAGGTGCAACACTTACCGCACGTCTCTTCGGATCATGCACCACTTTTACTCACCAGGTTTCAAGCACAACAGCAGGGGCTTAAATCATTCCGTTTCCTTAATATTTGAGTTGAGCATGATTTTTTTCTTACTTATGTTCGTGCAAAGTGGGCAGCCTATCCCACTATCGGCGACATGCGTGGTGTTTATGATAATCTCCACTGTCCAAAAAAAGATTTGCAAACATGGAATACAGAAATTTTCGGTAATATATTTGATAGGTTGAGAGAGGCCGAGCATAATGTAGCATGCCTTTAACAATTGTATGAGCAGCATCCAACATCTGAGATGCGATCCCTGTTGAATGAAGCACATGCTTTGTACAATCGAGTGGCACATAATGAGATGAGATTTTGGGAGCAGAGAGCAAAGGTAAAATGGATCACAAGTGGGGATGCCAATACAAAATACTTTCATAATATTGTTAAGGACCGTCGGAAAAGGCAGGCTATATCTAGTATATATACATCCGACGGTGTTCATTGTCTTACAGAAGAAGCTATTCAGGCAGAGGCTATTTCATATTTCACTACCTTGTTTTCTGCAGAGTCAGTCAGTGGGATTGATGAGTTGTTGCAGCATGTCTCCAGTCTAGTTACCTCGGAGATGAATGACCAGTTATATCTCTACCAACAATGGAGGAAACTAAGGTTGTTGTGTGGTCTCTTGATCCACAAAACGCAGCTGGCCCAGATAGATATAACAATTTTTTTCGTCATTTTTGGGATATTGTATCTCTTGATGTTCGTAAGGCAGCAGGATTATTTTTTGGGATTTCCAATACCCCGCGCGATGGGTAGTACTTTGCTTGTGTTGATTCCCAAAAAGGATTCCCCTAGGACTTATCGCAGATTTTCGTCCTATCAGTTTATCTAATTTTTTGGCTAAGGTTGGCACCCGAATATTGATGACTCGACTGACCAAAATACTTCCTAATATTATTTCGGTTGAGCAGGCTGGATTTATGTGTGGACGTGACATATCGGAGCATATCTTGCTTGGCCAGAAAATGACGCATATTCTGGACAAAAAGATTTGTGGGGTAATGTTATGATTAAGTTGGATATAATGAAGGCAGTTGATCGTGTTAGCTAGGAATTTCTTCAGAAACTGCTGACAAAGATGGGTTTTTATTTGTATTTCCAGCGCCTTTTAATCATCTCGAAGGTACGTACATGTCTATTCTTATTAATGGCAAATCTAGTGGTTTTTTTCAACCTACCCGTGGAGTTAAACAAGGGATCCACTGTCTCCATTATTATTTATTTTGGCATCACATGCTTTCTCTCGTGGCCTTAATGTGCGGATGCATTCGGGCAAATTACTCGGCTTCTCTATGGGACGGATACGCCCGCTAATCTCCCACCTTGACTTTGCAGATGATCTATTGTTATTTCTTAATGGTTCTGCTCGTAACTTGAGGACATTCCGCCATTTTCTGGATTCATATCAAGAGGCATCAGGTCAACGAGTTAATTTTTAGAAAAGCCATTTCATTCCATCATCTTACATATCTTCGACTGTGACGCAAAGGATGGCACATGTGTTGGCTATGTCTCATACTACTTTACCCATTAAATACTTGAGCGTCAATATTTGCAAAGGACGTACTCGACCAAAACATTGTTTGAATTTGTTGCAGCGTATCAATGCAAGACTTCTTGGGTGGCAAAATAAATTTCTGTCTGCGACAGGTAAATTGGTTCAAGCATGTGTTAAACGCTTTACCAGTTCATATTCTTACAGTTTTATCTTTGCCCAAGAGTACATTCCATGCAATTCGGCGTCGAATTTGCAATTTTTTCTGGGGTACTGCTATTACCCGCGATAAACATCATTGGGTTAAGTGGCAAACTCTATTTAAACCATGCGATGAGGCAGTCTTGGCATACGCAGTGTTGAGCATTTGACTTTGGCTTATTCTGCAAAATTATGGTGGTCATATTATCAGGCCCGATCTTTATGGGCGAAATTTATGCATTCTAAGTATGGTGATCGCTTTCAGCCTGGGATTACATATTCACCCTGTTGGAAACGGATTTGTGCAATTCATTCTATTTTTCTTGTGCATGTTGATGGCATTACTAGTCACTATTTCTGGCGGCCGGATGAAAAAGGAGAGTTTACTTTGAAGTCAGCTTATGAGGTGCTGAGTCCTTCAGTGGTTAAGCTCCTTTCATATAAGTTTATTTAGCATCTATTAATAATACCCATTATACGTGTCTTTCTGTGGAAGTTGTGCAATGGCGCCATCCTTGTTCAGGATAACATTTGCAAGCTAATGATAGTTGGCCCCACTTGCTGTCCCTTTTGTCGGACAGACTCTGCGACGGTTGTTCACCTTTTTCTGGAATGCACTTACACAACACAACTCTGGTCTCAATTTGCATCTTTGCTTGATGCGCCGTAGCTGTCTCGCTATATTTTGCGGCAATATCTTTTGGCTTGGTGGACTTCCACTCGTGCTACTTCTTTTAGGGGATGTCTTTTTCTAGTTGCACCGGGATTGATATTATGGAATGTTTGGCATATGTACACTTTTATTGTTTTCGGAGAGGAGACCTGGTCTTATCATAAGTTATACGAAATGGTCCGTAACCAGATGTATCTTTGGAGTGCTGCACAGGCTGGCACCAAGCAGGCACAGCTTGATCTTCATTTATTACTGCACGGTCTTTCGCCTAGACTTCGGATTCGAAGGCCACGGGCGGTGCGATGGCTAGCACCACCCACAGGACATTTCAAATTAAATGTGGATGCAGCGCTTCGCTCAATTTCGGCAGCGGGTGGTTCAGTACTTTGCGCCTCAGCAAGCGTAGTCTGTGGAGCTTTCGTTTTCCATTTTCCAGTTTCTACACCATTTCAGGCTGTGCTCTAGGCAGTTACACTGGCGATGATTTATTTTTTCAAGTGTTTTCACTGTATAGATTTGGAGGTTGATTCGACTAGAGTTGTGATTATGTTCGCACTCACCCTCATGCTCGCTTGACTTGTTTCCTACAGCTGGGTGATGGAACTATTACATATACCCCACGTTAGGCGAATACGGTGGCACATATGCTTGCTCGTTATGGACAGCTTCATTCTATGTTATGTATGTTTTGCATATATGATAATTTGCCAACCTGCATTAAAGCAACACTACTTACTGATGGCACTACTGCATATTTATGTCCTTGATGTTCTTGTTCATCTATGCTGTATTGCTTGGATAGTTGCCTTTGTCGTTGCAGGACACAGGCAACACCCGCAATTTCACATTCATTCTTTGTGCCTGCTTATTCTTTTTCTCCAGTGCTAAATACTATGGCTTTCTTCTGATTCTTGTTGGATACAGTTAACACGGGTATTTGTTTGTCCCTGTGTGGATCATATATTTGTTATTTCTTTAATTTTTTAATGACCCTCCCTTTTATTTTATTTTTGCATGTTCTCTTGGTGGTTTATATGGCGACGGAGTTCACAATACTAGAGTACATTCCCTACTTGGACCTGCAATTCTAGCTCACCGCATTCTCATTGTAGTGTTGGCAATGATCCGTTCTATTGCTTTACTCCTATATCTTCACCAATTGTTGTTTCATCACTATCGGCTACTACTTGGCAACACCTCTGGACTACTTGTGATCCTGCTACTATATCTTTTCTCCTATGATATACTTGTATTCTATTCTTTCATTAGTCGTATAAATATGTATGTTTTTTCCTTCACCAAGGTTTTTCCGCAATGGTGGTTTTACTTGGTAAGGTTTTAATGCGGCATATCATATATGACTGGCGCTTATCAATAGTTACCTCTTTGCATTGGCATTTTACTTTTGCTGATGAGACATTGTGCTATGGTATTCCTCTGCCATAAGTGAGACAGATTAATAAAAAAAATTTCTTGATTAATATATATATATATATATATATATATGTATATCAATCAATCACACCCAGTATGACAAGACATGTCAATCTTATTGAGCAATCACATCACTCTTTTCTTCTCTCTCTTGTTGTACTTATCTTCTTTTCCTTTTTCATATTCAAGTTTTAGAGTGGACAAAAACAGGAAATGGATTGAGTTCATACTCAGGCAACCAACACCAAAAAAATATTTTCAAGATTCAATGGCATATTTAAAAGATTTTGTATGTTTTGAAAGCTTCTTTGATTAAGTGTGTATATTTGAGCAATATGAGTTCAAATAGTGAAGCCTTTAATGGCATTTAAACAATTCACGAAGATTCCGGCATCATAGCCAAGGCTCTTCAGGCCAATTCAAAAGCCAGATTTCTGCACTATAGCAAAGGCTCTATAGATGACCTATTGAAGAAAAAAAATAGATTTTGGCTCCACGGCCAAGGCTCTGTGGATGGCCTAACAAGAAGATTTCAGTTCTGTAACCAAGGCTCTTCTCGCCTAACAAAGATATAGATTTGGTGGGTACATTTGGAGCTTCCTCAGGGAACTTGTACTTGTCTCTCCAATGTTGCTTGGTATGTCTTTGAGGGTTCTGTGGATGGCTTAAGGAGAAGATTTTAGCTCTGTCGCCAATGCTCTTCAGGCCTAATGAAGATGGCTCAGAAGGATCCATATCTATTGTTGAAATACGACATCGGCTCTATGGCTTTGGACGAGTTAGGTGAGAGTGGCATTTCGGCCGACCTCCACTTATGAAGATTCTTGAAGAAATGGCACTTTGGCCGTCATCAAGAAACTTTATATATAAAGTTTTGAAGAAATGGCACTTAGGTTGACCTCGAAATATGTATAGAGTTTTGAAAAAATGGCACTCAGGCTAATATTTGAAGAACGGGAAATCAAGCTTGTTTCTGGATAACAAATTGATTGATATTAAGGTACTGTGACTTTTTAAAGATTTCAGCCGCTCTTATTGCCTATTCAAAAGACTGATTTTGCAATGATATCAAGGCTCTTCAACGCCTGTTCAGGAAGAAGATTTCGAACTTATGTCAAGGCTCTTCAAGGCCAGTTTAAAAAGAAGATTTCGAACTTATGTGAAGGCTCTTCAAAGCCAGTTCAAGACGAAGATTTCGAACTTATGCCAAGGCTCTTCAAAGTCAATGAAGCGAAGGTAGAAAATATGTTCAAAATCTTCTTTAAATGTTATAACTCTTTAAACGAGCCAAACAGATCACAAACAGTTTGACTTATTCTAATAAAAGAATCTAATTAAATGTTCGAATTTAGCTCGTTTAATTGAAATTAACAACAAACTTGAACTGTATACGAATCAACTAAAACTATTTTCGAACAGTTTGGTCGTAGTCCAAATACTAGGAAAATGAACATGTGCAATCACTTCTCTATTTCCATAATTTAAATTAAGCAAATAATTTCAGCGCCTATCAATTCCATTTCTAAAGAAACCTTTATTTTTTTTTTCTTTTTTTTGTAACATTCTAGCGGCCAATTTAAATACGTAATATTAAAGTTGGGTAAGTTTTACAATAAAAAATCTGGAATTAATAGATATTATAGTTGTTTCAAGGTCTTTTAAAATTTGTTGACTTCTTTTTGAACAATATTTGAACTTCTCTTTCCTATTTTGTATGTAATACAGCACTCCTAGGTCTTTCTTTTACGTTTACTCATTAAACAAATGCATCATAAACAAATTTTACCTGTAACTTTCAAGTCACATGTTCAGCCTCTTACACAAAACATAGAGTAAAACCGTGTATATCAGATCTCAAAACGATCCAGTTTCTTTCTGACCCTGTAAAAATGCAGAAGACTAGTGACCGGAAATGTCTTTTACAACATGCATTTCAACCGGAATGCACTTATGACTTACGTTCGATGACCTTTGTTCTTGTTGTGATTCTTCCATATTTTAAATATTCATGATTGGGGTTAAAACAGGGGAAAATTCTTGAAAATGACATCATACCTGAAGAAATGTAAATTTGACATTGGGATATTTGTCAATCGTATGTTGTTTACAGTAGTATCGCGTATCTATAGTCAGCTATCAAACTAAAGAGATAAGAATACAAGAGCAGGCGGAACGGGTGCAGACGGACTGGGAAGGCTAGAAGCCAGTGCAAACGGGAATATATGTTCATGAAATGACACATCGCGGCTAACATACACTTTGTGACTAGACAAATCATAAATCTTATAACCCTTTTGGGAGTGGGGATAGCCAAGAAAAATGCCTGGGGCAGACCGGGGAGCAAACTTATCTCGAGTGCGATGATAAATATAACCATAACACAAACAACCAAAAACTCGAAGATGAGAATAAGTAGGTGTATGTCCCATTAAGACTTCATATGGTGACTTATTTTTGAGTATAGCGGTGGGCATACGATTAACAAGATAGACAGCAGTAAGGAGACATTCCCCCCCCCCCAGAATTTAAGTGGTAAACTAGCATGAAACCGAAGGGCACGAGCGACTTCCAAAAGATGTCGATGTTTACGCTCAACCACCCCATTTTGTTGCGGTGTATAAGCACAAGAAGTTTGAACATCTATTCCGTGATTAGCATAATAAGCGAGAATAGTTTGACTAGTAAACTCTGTGCCATTGTCACTACGAACACATTTGACTAGTTTACCAAATTGTGTGTGTACCCAATTTAAGAAATGTATCAAGTAACGACTGACTTCAGATTTAGAACTCATCAAATAAACCCATGTAGTACGACTATAATCATCAACAATAGTCAAAAAATAACGTGCACCAGACAAACTGGGTGTCTTATAGGGTCCCCAAATATCACAATGAACAAGATCAAAAGGATGAAAAGTCACAGTGGTACTAGCAGGGAAAGGTAAACGTGTTTGCTTGGCTCGACTACAAGCATCACAAAAGAGATCTTTATTAGAAATAATAATTGAAGGTAAAAACCGAAATTTCGAGAGAGGAAGATGACCCAAACGACGATGCCAAATGGACGCATTACTCTTAATGGCCGCTAGCATGAAATGGCGTGGACCAGTGACTAGACTGTAGAGACCGTCGCTCTGTTTACCCACTCAATCAGCTTCCTCGACGGCATCTCCTGCACAACACAAAAATCTGGACCAAAAGTCAATGCACATTTCATATCCTTCACCAACCGGCTAATAGAAATCAAGTTAAAAGCAAAATCTGGAACCCCCAAAACATCATACAGCATCAACGTATCTGAGAGCCGAACAGTGCCAATAACTCGGACCGGCACATGTGCACCGTCGGGTATTTGCACAGTAGCATCCACTTTATCATTTGTAATAGTAGTAAACATAGACAAATTGTTGACGATATGCGCATTTGCTCCACTATCAAAAAGCCAATGTGACGGTAATAAAGGTGCACAAGAAACTATACCCGTTTCATTGGTGCAGGAGGGAGAACATTGGTACCAAATTTACCTCCATTCAGATGATCAACAAATTGCGCCAACTGTTGTTGCTGTGCCAATGTAAGCCCCGCAAAGGCAGGCAGCGGCGGAGGGACTGGATCAGCCTGCACCGCCAGGCCTTTTGCGGTTTCAACCGATGCTGCCTTGCCCGTATGTGGCTGCTCTCTGCGGCTACGAGGCTGGTTCCAATGAGCAGGATAACCGATAAGGTCGTAACACGTCTCTCGCAGATGTCCGACCTTATCACAATGAGTACAACGAGGCCTCTCTCCCTTTCCTTTTGGCTTGGACGGTCGGCTTTCACCCATAGGCTGCCATGCTGCCAAAGCAGCAGCCTCAAACTGAGGAGTGCGATTTTGTGTAACCACACGTTGCTTCTCCTGCTGTGCTACAATTGCATATACACGTCCAAATGATGGCAAAGGATCAATACTCAAAATATGCAAACATACCGTATTAAAAGACTCATCAAGTCCCATTAAGAAATCAAACACCATTTTCTTTTCACGGACTTTCTCCATCGCCTTAGACAAACCGCACGTACAGAGTCCGCAACTGCAAATGGGAACCGCATCAAACGACTGCAACTCACCCCAAAGAACTTTGAGACGTCCATAGTACACCGAGACCATACTCCTCTCTTGTCGGAGGGAAGCAATGGCACGACGTAGCTCATACACACGCGCATCAATTCCTTGAGTGAAACGCTCCTCCAGATCCACTCACACATCACAAGCCGAATCAGCGTGTGCAGCAGTTCCTTGAAGCTCTTTGGCCAACGAATTTGACAGCCACGCTAGAACGAGGGCATTACATTGCTGCCACACAGAATAATTAACAGAGGCAGTGTCTGGACGTTTGATGGTTTCATCTACAAACCCTGTTTTGTTCTTAGAGCGTAAAGCATTGACAAAAGCTTTCCGCCATACAAAATAAATCTCCCTATTTTCTCTTAATGGTTGAGTAACAAAGACTAGACCAGGATGATCAGACGGATGAAGATAGTAAGCCGATTTAGGGTCGGTGGTGACCAACGATCGTGTGATAAGAATTGCAAAAAAAAAAAAAAAAAAACTTGCAAAGTTTGACAAACGATCGTGAAAAGAGAAAGAAATTTGGAATAAGCCAAACGAATTTTGACAAGTTCAGAAACGAGTTGAACAGGAACCACGAATGACCAATTCAAAAAAGCACGGGATACATATCATGGTGTATTTTATGCTAAAAAGCAGCCTGATGTGGGATTCTCAACCACGGGATACATGGTTTTTCTTGATAAAAAAGCACGGGTGCGGAATTTTGATCGACCACGGGATACATGGTTTTTCTTGGTTCCGCTCTTATTTCTTGGCGTTCTAAAAAGCAGCCTGTTGTTTCTCGTTCGTCTGCTGAAGCTGAGTACCGTGCTATGGCATATGCCACGAGTGAAATCGTTTGGCTTCGCATGCTTCTGAAGGACCTACGTATACATGTTACTAAACCTGTTGATCTTTATTGTGACAATCAAGCAGCCTTACACATTGTGGCTAATCCAGTTTTTCATGAACGCACAAAGCATATAGAAATTGATTGTCATTTTGTTCGTCAGCATTATTCTGCGGGTCATATTCGTCCATGCAAAGTTCCGGCATCCCAGCAACTCGCCGATGGATTAACCAAGCCACTCGGTCCGGATTCCTTCCGCCAATTTGTCAGCAAGTTGGGCCTTCTCAATATTCATGCGCCAACTTGAGGGGAGTATTGAGATAAGCTATGGTGGTTGAGATTTGACTTAGTTAGAATTTATTCTAACCACCTTTGTAGATAAGAGTAGTTACATTGTAGATAAAGTTTGTTATAGTTTGTTGTTGTATTCTTATCTCTTTAGTTTGATAGCTGACTATAGATACGTGATAATACGATTGACAATTATCTCAATATCAAATTTACATTTCTTCAATACCTTCAATACTGGCTTACTAACTAGAAAAACTCGTTATAGTGAGTTTTATGTTATGTGCCTAAAAGAATAATGGTCAAAATGTTATAAAATAAAGTTTAATGGGTAAAAATTCACTGGAATAATTTAAAGCTAGCTAAAATTCTTTGCCTCTTTGAAGTAATCTAGTTCAAAGCCGCAGATATAAATTGAAGTATTATATTTAAAAAAATAATATAGTTCAAGGTCTTGCATATAAATTGCACTAGAATGTTAGATTTCAAAAGGATGAAACAATATATGTTCTTTGATTATAGTCTAATCAAAGATCTTGCGTGGGGCAAAAAGCTATTCGTTAATAATGACTGAAAGGTTTGTGATGCATACAATCAGATATTAATCGTTTTTACTAGTCATATATTTTCGACATGTTGACACTTCTTAGATTTATTTATTCTTAAAGTATAAAAAGTATTCATACTAATCAAATGCAAAAACGGTAAAATGATAATTAAAAACTGTCGGTAGTGATCAATTTGGTAAAGGTATTTAAGTAAAAAATGTTTTCTCTGCATGATCCATTAGGTAAGTAGACCATTATATGCATATAAATGAATAAAGATTTGTTTTTTAATTTTGTTTTGAGGAAGACTAAATAATCTGTTAAAATTTTCTTTTGAAGGGAAAACATATTCCAAAAGTAATACTCCCCAAAAAAAAATTACTTTTTGTCATTTCTTTCAGAAACAATTGCAGTTTCTTTCTCTGTATCCTTTTATAGCTTCCTCATATTATAACCACCCATTTGAGTGTTAGTTGAGGCAAATTTTATAGTGGTATTGTGTAAATCTTATTAGTTACCCAACCACTAATACAACAACAATATTATCCTATTGTTTTAAAGGCTCTCGTTTATGGCAGAGTATGGACGGTCAGATCTACACAACCATACTCATGTGTTAGAAATACATAGAGATTGTTTCCCGATGACCAATAATGAAAATTGCGTCAAGCTGTGTCGATCAAATGTTACTTCACAATATAAGAAATGCACCCAATTTAGTGAGTTATTTTGCTTTATTCCATTATATTCCAAAGTCAAACAAGAGTGTGTCCTTGACTCCATTAGAAATAGAAAGCTCTCAACCACCAATACGAAAAATAATAATTTAGACCTGATTCTCTGCTTTGCACATTCATCGGTGTTACATGTAAATTACTAACTATCTTATTGGTTCATAAATGTCTATTAATTAATCATGGACAATAATAAAGTTTACCATTAGTTAAGGTTAATTAAGCTCAGCGATGTGTAAATCTTATGTGTTCTGGATGCCTTTTAGAAGGTAACCATTGAAAAGCATCAAGATTTCGGTCTAACAGTATTATTATAGATCTAATTCAATGTCAATTATTAAATTTCGTTTTTGTTTTTATCTAATAGTGAATAAATCAAGATGAATATATTCATATACTTGGGGGGAAATTCATCACAGAAATAAAGATTATTCTTAATATTTCAAAAGTATTTATATCAGAACATGAATATAGCCCTTTCGAAGCACATACATGTAAACTAGACGGATAGACTTTTCCTAACATAATCATCGATTCACAAGAACGTGATCTCGAATTCATGACCTCTTTGTTTGAAGACCCAAACAAACTCTTTTCTTTATCATAGTAACTGTAACCATACACTTTGTAAAATTTTTGAAATTGCATATAACAGCTTAAGAACGTTTCTTGCATATTAGATTTTTCGTTTGCGTAGGATCCAGTGAATAGTTTGTTTGCATAGGACCTGGGGAAAGGCCGGTATTAGGTTTTTGCGTTTGCATAATATCCAAGGAAGGGTTTGTTTGCGTAGGACCTGAGAAGAGGCCGGATCGATTTGTAATCTGATGTACGCAACTTTACTTTACATTTTGTGCAATAAAATGTTTTCCCAGCTCGAACATGTGACCTCAAAGTCACAAATCAACAACTTTATCAGTTGCTCCAAGACACGTTTTGCTAACCGTTTCAAAGAGTAAATTATGAAATCATTGTTATTCGTGGAAGAAGCTGCAAATTGAAAAACTTGCGAATTCAGACGATTTTCTGTCACAATCGATGACTTTTGAAGCGACCAAAGAAAATTGTCATTAGCCAATGACTTTCTTTACTCGCTTAATCATGCTGATATCACGATATCGTGATGCCACTTGTTAAAGTTTAACATTTGCAATTTTCCTTGTTCTTTTTATTTTTTAAATTTGATGTTTTCCTTTTCTTCTAACGTTTGGTGCTCTTTACGTATATATATATATATATATATATATATATATATATATATATATATATATATATATATATATATATATATTTATTTATTTATTTATTTATTTATTTATGAGGCCGAGATCGCTCACCGGGTGGATCAGAGATGACCCGAGTATTATGCCGTTAATCTTCTGTATGAATTCGTCTATGGAGCCTGAGAAAGAAGAAAAACGTTAGAGGTCCCAGGACGCTGCCCCGGGAAAAACCCTCCGACGCTTAAGTCAGTTATGGGCATTTAGCCTATGCAATTTATGCTGGAATAGAGGTGTAGATAAACCTGAAAAGGATCTCACTGAGTTTGTGAATTTAGTGTTATGGCCGAGATGGAGTTCTGGAAGTAATGCTCCAGTTGTTCTCCAAGAATCCGGTCCCCCTTCCTCGTCTAGGTAGAGGGGTATTTATATTTGAGATTATGGAGGTCTGACCCTCTGCCTGGTTAATGAGATGGTGATGTGGCTGAGATGGCGGTCTAATCCGTTGTAGAGATGCAGTGCGATGGGACTAAAGCCTAAGACCGTAGCTGTTGTGTAGGTCGGCATGTAATGATGTTCTTGTCCTGGACCAATCATCGCTTGCCATTTGGAAAGTTATTCTGCAGAGCCGCTTAGTGGGTCCCAGCAGACGATAGAGAATATCTTCTCTTGATCTTATCCGATAGTTTAACGTGGCAAAACCAATACGCTGCCGAGGCTAAGATGATGAATCATTCTGCCGAGGTTGACTGTAAACATACGACTTTGTCGTGCCGAGATGAAATATTCTGAATTGTTATGCAAGCCTTTACTTCTACAATTCTTGACCATGTATCAACAAGTGTCGGCCCGACTTAAGCACATGGCCGAGTTGAACAGGATTTATAGTGGATTTTGCCTTAGCCATTTCAATAAACTTTAGGAAGCTTATGAAGAAGTGCATCCTCACCGAGCTGCAGTTCAAACCGGATGCCGGGGTGCAAACCCTTGATGATAAAAGTATAACCAAAATGTAGTTTGGCCGAGCAACAGTGCTTTTGTGCCGACCTGTGGGACTTTAACTGTTATGCCCTGCACCCTCCGTAGAATAATTAAAAGATAAAGAAGGAATTAAATGAGTTTAATGACGGTCAACGGTAATGAATTACGAATTAAGTATTGGATTAATTGGCATTTAATTGAGAGGATTAAATTTTAGAATTAATTACTATTTAATTAAGAATTGAATATTAGAAATTATCCTTTAAGATAAATAAGAAAATAGGATATAATTTAGAAACTCCAAACTCTTCCCTTTCCATATAAAAATTGACAGAACGTCAGTTTTCTCTTTTACGCAGAGAGAAACCGCCGCCCCTATAGCCTTGAACGATCTCCTTTGCACCTTTGCAACCCTAGAGAGGAATCCTTCAAGATCCTCAACCCAATCTTCGTCCGTTCTTTGTTTCTTCTCCAAGTAATCAAAGGCAAGTAACTTTCTTATAAGTTCTTACGATTTGTGAAAGAAAAATGGCCTATTTTGATATCAAATTGGATCACCATGCAGTAATTTCGTTCTGTGACTCTATATGTGATTTCTGTGTTTTGGTTTTGGAGATTTGGCCATTATATGTCGAAAAGCATTGTTATTGTTTTTGCTTTTGTGAGATTATGCAAAACCCAAAACCCTTGAATCCTCATTGTGCTATTTGCGGTTGGAAAGGGAAAAGGGGGGAGGTGAGATCTTTTGGGTTCGTTTGGTGAATGACGTGCGTTTTAGGCTTGGATCCGTGATTGGTTTGAGAAGGGTTTGTGTTGATGAATCAAGTATGGATTGATAGGGAGGATTAGGCTTGAAATGGTTGACAGAAAGTTGGAAATCGATTGGGAATTAGATCTGCAGTTTCTGCAGAAATCGCAGGATGAAGGATGCTGGAATTGGGGACGTCGATCGATCGACGTCAGGGTATGACGTACGTCGATCGATCGACATATAGCAAGTGAGGGGATGACGTGCCTCAGATCAACGTGGATCGATCGATGTGTGAGGGGTTAGAGATCGACGTGCCTCAGATGCATGTCGATCGATCGACGTAGGATAGAGTGAGAGATCGACGTGCCTCAGATGTACGTCGATCGATCGACATCAGGGTATGACGTACGTCGATCGATCGACGTCAGGGTATGACATCCTGTAGTTTTATGGGAAAATAAGGAAAGAAAGAAGGAAGCTAGGAGACCTTTTGTGTGACATTAGGGACTTCATAGAACATGATTGAAGTTAGTCTAAGTCTTGGGAACGTGACCTAAGATGGTGAATCAAGTTTGGAGAATTTGAAGGGTATTCAAATCTGATTTCAACGTGAATAACCTAGGAGGGTTAGGAGATGAACGTATGAAGTTTTATAGGTTTCAATGAAGGAAGGTAGGGACTTTCACTTTGGTTTTGAATTTTAAAATCAAGGTTAAGCGTTGACGACCTAGAATTGAAGCCTAAGCAATGATGGGTAAGTGAGGGGAATCTTGTGTGGTTGATCATTACTGAATGTGAATTGAGTATGTGAACATGAATTGAATATGGGACCGAAGAATGTGTTGAAATGAATAGTCTTGAATCATGGCACTTGCATTTGTATATTGTTTTGAAAGAGCTGTGCTTCGGCACAGATTTGCGAAGGTGACTTGTAATGTTAATCAGGATGGAAATATAAGCCGAGGTGCATTACAGGGCACAAAGTGTCTGTAACGTTAATCGGGATAGAAATATAAGTCGGGATGCGTTACAGGGTATAAAGTCCTCTGCAATGTTAATCGGGATGGAAATATAAGCCGAGGTGCATTGTAGAGTATAACGAGGTCTGTGATGTTAATCGTGATGGAAATATAAGCCGAGGTGCATCACAGGGTATAAAGTTGTCTGTAACGTTAACCGGGATGGAAATGTAAGCCGGGGTGCGTTACAGGGTATAAAGGTACGAGACCGGACATTGTGACATGTATTGCACTGTTTTGAAAAGAAATGGCTCATGCATTGGTGATTGTGTAGTGTTGTGCATATTTTGACATGCATCATGTGAGTCGTTGTGGTATGGATGTGCGTGGTACTTTGATAGCCATTGAATTGTTATTTGCGTACGAATTGCTGTACTTGCTCTATTATGTTATTCGCTTATATCTTTGGAAGTTGTACAAGACATATGCCCCACAACTCCCTGGAATTATGTGTATTACTCATGTCTTGCCATGTGTTGATCCCGTATGTCTTATAAGCGGGTTACTTGCTAGCGTTTTTCGCTAAGGGTACTGCCTTTGTCATTGCAGATGAGCCTAGTTACGACATGATCTTCATAGAGGACGACGGCGAGTGGGCAGAATGGGATGCCTAGACCTTGTTGAGGGAATTGATTAGATGGATTCTGTTATTTCTGTTTCTTAGTTCATTTGAGATGGCTGCGACCATATACTATTACTGATAGTCACTTTATCGTTTGGTGTACCGTATTGTTGATTTAGATTCACGAGATATATGTTTCTGCACTTATTCCTCTTACGTCATTGATGATGTGTATTCGAGAGATGAGACGTCTTGTAGTCTTCTCAGTAAGCTACGACGGGTGTACCGGTTCGGATTCCGCTGTCCGGGTCGGGGCGCTACAGGTGGTATCAGAGCCTAGGCTTCAGATCTACCTCGGAGACCTAGGTTATGACATGTAGAGTCTTAAGATATGATTTTCACCCTAAGTTGATCTTTAGGTCTAAGTATGTGATCCTATATGTAAGTTTGATTGGGATGGGTGTGTGCGAGCGCGATAAAAGTTAATCAATAAATGTTACTTTATTTAGCGTACGACTTCCACCTTGTACAACATTATGGATCCCAAGTACTTATTTTTGGAACTGCTAGATACTAATAAGCGTGATCTTGCAGAAAATGCCTCCTAGACGTGACAATCAAGGAAACGGTGGCAATGAGGACAATAACCCTCCGCCACCACCACCTCCAGTCTTAGTACCCCAGGCGCTGATTGACGCTATCACAGTGATAGCACAAGGAGTTGCGCAACAACAGCAACAACCCCCTCCTCCACCACCTCCCCAGCACGGTATCAGGTATTACATTAGGAAGATGCGGAAGATGCATGCCCCCACGTTTGAAGGGACCACTGATCCAGAGGTGGCTGGATTTTGGAAGGATGAGATTGAGAAATGCTTCAGGCTGGTGCAGGTGCCTGAGGAACTGAAGGTAGACGTGGCCACACCGTTGCTGATCGGCAGGGCCAATGCCTGGTGGAACGGCATTCTGCCCAAGATGACTCCTCCCATCCAATGGAGCCAGTTTGTGCAGGCCTACAAAGATTACTATGTGCCTGAGACTGCCATTTTGGAAAAGATGAGGCAGTTTGACAAGTTTGAGCAAGGGAGAATGTCTGTTTCAGATTATGCGAATAGGTTCCATGCCTTGGGCAAATTTACGCCCATGGTGTTGGAAAACAATAGAATGAAAATGCTGAAATTCAAAGAAGGGTTGAACCCCCGCATACGGACTGCATTAGCGGGGTCCAGTCTAAAGACTTTTGAGGAGATGCTGGATGCATGTTACCGCGTGGAGAGTGACATGCGCAGGTCACAACCAAGAGAGGCTCGGGATGAGACGAGCAAGAGGCCAAGAGAAGAGCCAAGCGGTGGTAGACCCGGACGTTGGGTCAAGATTCCTAGAAAAGGACATGCGGGGCCAGTTCAGAGGGCATCGCAACAGAACCGGCTTGATCGTCAAGCACCCGGAGTATGCCCACACTGTCAGAGGAGACACATAGGTGAATGTTGGAAAATAACTGGAGCGTGTTTCAAGTGTGGAAAGACGGGCCACAGGATCAAAGGTTGCCCCGAATGGAACCCTAAGCCTCAAGCAGAAGCAGGGCCAGCTCAGCAGAAGAGAGGAAGGCCCAATGCGAGAGTCCATGCGATGACGGACGCCGAAGTCCAGGAGGACGCCAACGTTGTGACAGGTATGACTAGGGTTAAATAATAGTTTCTTAAGTTGAATTTTAGTCTTCTAAGTTGATGATTAAATGTGTTTTATGTGAAACCTTTATGTGCTACCCTCTTGTGAATAGGTGTGATCTTAGTTAACAAAGTACTTGCAAACGTGTTGTTTGATAGTGGAGCTAGTCACTCCTTTATTTCTAAGCGATTCGCTAAAGGGCTCGACTGCTTACCCGAATGGCTTGAGAACCTTTTTAGGGTGCAGGCAGCAGGCGAGCAAGTACTGGTTTCCCACCACCAGTACAAAGATTGTGAGTTGGAGTTGGATGGAAAGTTATTTTCGGTGACCTTAGTTCCAATTCCGATGAAGGACTTTGATGTAATATTGGGCATGGATTGGCTGACCAAGAATCACGCCAATATTGATTGTAAACTCAAGCAAGTAACCATCAAGGACCCTGAGATGAATGACATAACGGTACAAGGAAACGTCAAGTTAACAAAAGCTCCAAAAAAGATATACTTGACGGCGATTAAGGCCTTTAAGGCTTTGCAAAAAAAGAGCAGAGGGATATATGGTATATGCCGTAGATGCTAAGCAAGAAGTTCCCTCCATTGATCAAATTCCGATAATCAATGAATTTAAGGACGTATTTCCGGACGACTTACCGAGAGTTCCACCATCCAGAGAAGTGAAGTTTGAGATCAATTTGATACCAGGAGCCGAGCCTATATCTAAGGCACCCTACAAAATGGCTCCAGCTGAACTTAAGGAGCTAAAGGGGCAACTTCAGGAGTTGTTAGACAAAAAGTTAATTCGCCCCAGCGTATCTCTTTGGGGAGCTCCAGTTCTATTCGAAAAGAAGAAAGATGGCAGCATGAGGTTGTGCATCGACTACCGAGAGTTGAACAAGATCACCATTAAGAATAAATATCCTCTGCCAAGGATAGAGGATTTATTTGACCAACTAAAAGGAGCCCGATGGTTCTCAAAGATCGACATTCGTCAGGGGTATCATCAGTTGCTTGTGAAAGCGGGAGACGTTCCTAAGACCGCTTTTCGGACTCGATACGGGCATTATGAATTTTTGGTGAGGCCTTTTGGATTAACTAATGCCCCAGCGGCCTTCATGGACTTGATGAACACCGTATTTCGAGAGCAGTTGGACCAATCTGTGGTGGTGTCCATCGATGACATCCTAGTCTACTCTCCAGACGAACAAGCACATGCTGAGCACTTAAGAGTGGTGTTGCAAATCTTGAGACAACAAAAGCTCTATGCCAAATTCAGCAAGTGTGAATTTTGGCTAAGAAGTGTAGCCTTTCTCGGTCACGTGATCTCGGAGGATGGGATTTCTGTGGATCCTAAAAAGATAGAAGCTATCACGGAATGGCCAAGACCTACCAACGTGACTGAAGTGAGAAGCTTTCTAGGCTTGGCAGGCTACTACAGGAAGTTTTTTGAGGGATTCTCAACGATAGCAGTTCCATTGAGTCGACTTACGCAGAAGGAGACTAATTTCGAATGGACTGTGGAATGCGAGCAGAGCTTCACCGAGCTCAAAAAGAGATTGACCACAGCCCCAGTGTTGGCACAACCCTCCGGCACCGACGGTTTTGTGATCTATAGTGATGCGTCCAAGAAAGGACTAGGTATGTACATCATTACAATTAATACATTGTATAGTCTTGAACTGATCTTCTGTTTATAGCTTGTGTCTTGATGCAAAATGAACGAGTCATTTCGTACGCGTCAAGACAACTGAAACCATATGAGCAGAATTACCCGACGCATGACTTGGAACTCGCAGCAGTGGTATTTGCTCTTAAGATCTGGAGACACTATCTATATGGAGAGAAATGTGTCGTGTTCACTGATCATAAGAGCTTGAAGTACCTATTCTCGCAGAAAGAGCTAAATATGAGACAGAGAAGATGGTTGGAGTTACTCAAGGATTATGACTTGACCATCAATTACCACTCGGGTAAGGCCAACAGAGTGGCGGACGCATTGAGCAGAAAGTCTAGCCACGCGAGATAGTCTCCGTTGGAAAGAGAGATCGAGGAGTTTGACCTCGAAGTGGTGGACTCAGTGGCGAATGTCCTTACAGTGTTATCTATCAGCCCAGACTTGGTAGACAGAATTAAAGAAGCACAGTATGAGGACCCAGCACTAAAGGAAATCCTCGACAAATTGTCCACGGAACCAGTAAAGGATTTCCAGTTACGAGGAGATGGAAGTCTATGGTTTCAAAATCGGTTATGCGTGCCAAGTAAAGACGAACTTCGAATGGAATTGCTCCAAGAAGCGCATAACTCAAGGATGTCTATCCACCCCAGAAGCACTGAGATGTACAAGGACCTCAAAAAGAATTATTGGTGGATAGGGTTGAAAAGATCAATAGTGACGTATGTCGAAAGATGTTTGGTATGTCAACAAGTCAAAGCCGAACATCAACGACCTGGTGGTTTAAAGAAGCCACTAGAGATTTCAGAATGAAAGTGGGAGCACGTGACTATGGACTTCGTGATGGGACTACCCAAGACCAGGAATGGAAATGAGATGATTTGGGTGATTGTAGACCGTTTGACAAAGACAGCCCATTTCATAGCCACGCCACATGGTACCTCGTATGAGAAACTATCCAACACCTATGTGGATAACATTGTGAGTTTGCATGGAGTCCCAGTCAGCATTGTGTCGGACCGTGATCCCAAGTTCACCTCTAAGTTCTGGAGGACATTCCAGAAAGCGATGGGTACCGAACTAAGAATGAGTACCGCATGCCATCTTCAAACGGATAAACAATCCGAGAGAACTATCCAAACCTTGGAGGATATGTTGAGAGCATGTACCTTGGATTTCAAAGGAAACTGGGATAGCATGTTGAAGTTAATGGAATTTTCTTATAATAATAGCTATCACAGTGCAATTGGCATGACACCGTTTGAAGCATTATACGGATGTAAGTGCAGGTCCCCGGTGTGTTGGGACGAAGTTGGGGAAAGGACGATCACGGCACCAGAGTTGGTTGAACAAACAATACAGAAGGTGAAAGTGATAAGAGATAGATTAAGGGTGGCTCAAGATCGCATTAAGAGTTGGGCTGACACAAAGAGGCGACCCTTGGAGTTTGAGGAAGGCGAAAAGGTCTATCTACGAGTCTCACCTACTAAAGGAGTTGCAAGGTTTGGGATGAAAGGTAAACTAAGCCCTCGATATATTGGTCTATACGAGGTGCTTGGTAAAGTTGGTGAAAGAGCGTTCAGATTAGCCTTACCTCCGAGTTTGTCCCAAGTCCATAACGTATTTCATGTGTCTCAACTGAGAAAATACGTATCGGACCCAAGCCACATCCTTGAAGCTCAACCATTGGATGTTAAAGAAGATGTCTCATACGAAGAACATCCAATGAAGATTGTGGATAGAAAAGACCAAGTCCTAAGCAGACGCGTAATTCCGTATGTCAAAGTTCAGTGGAGTAACCATACGGAGCGGGAAGCCACGTGGGAGCTTGAGGAGCAAATGAAGAAGCTATACCCACACCTTTTCCAATAAGGTATGCCAGTTTCGAGGACGAAACTCTTTGTAAGGGGGGTGGAATGTTATGATCCGCACCCTCCGTAGAATAATTAAAAGATAAAGAAGGAATTAAATGAGTTTAATGACGGTCAACGGTAATGAATTACGAACTAAGTATTGGATTAATTGGCATTTAATTGAGAGGATTAAATTTTAGAATTAATTACTATTTAATTAAGAATTGAATATTAGAAATTATCCTTTAAGATAAATAAGAAATAGGATATAATTTAGAAACTCCAAACTCTTCCCTTTCCATATAAAAACTGACAGAACGTCAGTTTTCTCTTTTACGCAGAGAGAAACCGCCGCCCCTATAGCCTTGAACGATCTCCTTTGCACCTTTGTAACCCTAGAGAGGAATCATTCAAGATCCTCAACCCAATCTTCGTCCGTTCTTCGTTTCTTCTCCAAGTAATCAAAGGCAAGTAACTTTCTTATAAGTTCTTACGATTTGTGAAAGAAAAATGGACTATTTTGATATCAAATTGGATCACCTTGCAGTAATTTTGTTCTGTGACTCTATATGTGATTTCTGTGTTTTGGTTTGGGAGATTTGGCCATTATATGTTGAAAAGCATTGTTATTGTTGTTGCTTTTGTGAGATTATGCAAAACCCAAAACCCTTGAATCCCCATTGTGCTATTTGCGGTTGGAAAGGAAAAAAGGGGGGAAAGGTGAGATCTTTTGGGTTCGTTTGGTGAATGACGTGCGTTTTAGGCTTGGATCCGTGATTGGTTTGAGAAGGGTTTGTGTTGATGAATCAAGTATGGATTGATAGGGAGGATTAGGCTTGAAATGGTTGGGAGAAAGTTGGAAATCGATTGGGAATTAGATCTGCAATTTCTGCAGAAATCGCAGGATGAAGGATGCTGGAATTGGGGACGTCGATCGATCGACGTCAGGGTATGACGTACGTCGATCGATCGACATATAGCAAGTGAGGGGATGATGTGCCTCAGATCAACGTGGATCGATCGATGTGTGAGGGGTTAGAGATCGACGTGCCTCAGATGCATGTCGATCGATCGACGTAGGATAGAGTGAGAGATCGACGTGCCTCAGATGTACGTCGATCGATCGACGTCAGGGTATGACGTACGTTGATCGATCGACGTCAGGGTATGACGTCCTGCAGTTTTGTGGGAAAATAAGGGAAGAAAGAGGGAAGCTAGAGGACCTTTTGTGTGACCTTAGGGACTTCATAGAACATGATTGAAGTTAGTCTAAGTCTTGGGAACGTGACCTAAGATGGTGAATCAAGTTTACAGAATTTGAAGGGTATTCGAATCTAATTTCAACGTGAATGACCTAGGAGGGTTAGGAGATGAACGTACGAAGTTTTATAGGTTTCAATGAAGGAAGGTAGGGACTTTCACTTTGGTTTTGAATTTTAAAATCAAGGTTAAGCGTTGATGACCTAGAATTGAAGCCTAAGCAATGATGGGTAAGTGAGGGGAATCTTGTGTGGTTGATCATTACTGAATGTGAATTGAGTATGTGAACATGAATTGAATATGGGAACGAAGAATGTGTTGAAATGAAGAGTCTTGCATCATGGCACTTGCATTTGCATATTGTTTTGAAAGAGCTGTGCTTCGGCACAGATTTGCGAAGACGACCTGTAATGTTAATCGGGATGGAAATATAAACCGAGGTGCATTACAGGGCACAAAGTGTCTGTAACGTTAACCGGGATGGAAATATAAGCCGGGATGCGTTACAGGGTATAAAGTCCTCTGCAATGTTAATCGGGATGGAAATATAAGCCGAGGTGCATTACAGAGTATAACGAGGTCTGTGATGTTAATCGGGATAGAAATATAAGTCGAGGTGCATCACAGGGTATAAAGTTTTCTGTAACGTTAACCGGGATGAAAATGTAAGCCGGGGTGCGTTACAGGGTATAAAGTTACGAGACCGGACATTGTGACATGCATTGCACTGTTTTGAAAAGAAATGGCTCATGCATTGGTGATTTGTAGTGTTGTGCATATTTTGACATGCATCATGTGAGTCGTTGTGGTATGGATGTGCGTGGTATTTTGATAGCCATTGAATTGTTATTTGCGTACGAATTGTTGTACTTGCTCTATCATGTTATTCGCTTATATCTTTGGAAGTTATACAAGACATGTGCCCCACAACTCCCTAGAATTATGTGTATTACTCATGTCTTGCCATGTGTTGATCCCGTATGTCTTATAAGCGGGTTACTTGCTAGCGTTTTTCGCTAAGGGTACTGCCTTTGTCATTGCAGATGAGCCTAGTTACGACATGATCTTCATAGAGGACGACGGCGAGTGGGCAGAATGGGATGCCTGGACCTGTTGAAGGAATTGGTTAGATGGATTCTGTTATTTCTGTTTCTTAGTTCATTTGAGATGGCTGCGACCATATACTATTACTGATAGTCACTTTACCGTTTGGTGTACTGTATTGTTGATTTAGATTCACGAGATATATGTTTCCGCACTTATTCCTCTTACGTCATTGATAATGTGTATTCGAGAGATGAGACGTCTTGTAGTCTTCTCAGTAAGCTACGACGGGTGTACCGGTTCGGATTCCGCTGTCCGGGTCGGGGCGCTACATTAACACTTTATGCCCAAAATCTACCGTTGACTGTTGTTGACTAACAGATAATTATTTCGGTTCATATATATATATATATATATATATATATATATATATATATATATATATATATATATATATATATATATATATATATATATTACCATTAAATATAGATGTTTATTACTATTGAAAAGAAGAAATACATCTATATGTAGAGAACTAACCCAGAATCCAAGACCTATGATGATGGATGGTTCAACTTGACCAATGGACCAAGCCGCATTGTTGTACTGAATTCCGTTTTAATTTCACGAAACCGAATTGCCAGAATATAATCATGTTGCATGCTTTATAACTTTTGTGCCACATACGTTCTTCTTAGGGCTGTTGAACGAACCGAACTGTTCACAAACTGTTCGTATTCGGTTTGTGTTGGTTTGGTAATTATTTGTTAACAAGCTTCGAATAGGTATTCGGGTTCATTTAGTTACGAACTGTTCGTGAATCGTTCGACTCGTTTAAACAGTTATAAGATTATCGAGCCGAAATCAAACCAATTTTAAAGTTTGTTTAGCTAAATAGACCGATCCAAATTGTTCATTTAGCTAAACGAATCCGAATTCAAAAACCTAATTTGGTTTGGCTCGGTTCGTTAACACCACAACCTCTTAACTGGTTAGATGAGAACAGAGCTCATTTTGTTGAGGAAAATTATATTTATTATAAACAAGTTCAAAATGAATCCCCTTTTGCTCCTTGAATTTATGGGGTTTTGTATTTTCTTCTTTGCCGAAGAATACAGTAAGAGCGTAAAATGTAACAGCTACACTTATTTTCCCTAATAATATCAACATTACCCACCTAATCGGTTAAAATGCCAAATTGTCCGTCCAATTAAATTTAATATTCCTTGGTCTTACACACCAAAAATTTACTTCTTCACATGTCCCTTTCATTTTTTTTGTCAACGGCTAATCAGTTATGAAACTTTTTTTTTAAGACGTACCTAATCAGATCATATATTACATATAAGTTTATCGATTCTAATCTTGAGAGCCACATTGCGGGTGTTTGGACCTTGCTTTCAACTATTTATATCGAAGCGAGTTTGAGTTCAGACATCTTGTGACCACTAAATCTTACGTAACTTAGGAGGCTGTCAAGTAACCTGTTTTACATCTTTACATATCAGTAGAGGCCTTTGTAGTGAGAATATGATCTAATTTATTATTATTTTTAATGCTATAGATGGTGTACATATTTTAAACATATACCAAATGTACCAAACGGAGTTGACCTTCCAATGAACACACTATCTCAGTTCTTACCATACTAAGTTGCCAATTATTGTAATTCTTCAACCAACACAAAGACCTTAGGACAAACACGAACATGTCGAGCCAAGTAGCCACCCAGCTAGAGCCATGGAGTAAGCTGAACAACAAGGTAGTGTTGGTATCCGGCGCATCGACGGGACTCCGGAGAGATTTCTGCGTTGATTTAGCTAAAGCCAGTTGCAAAATCGTGGCTACGGCTCGACGAGTCAACAGGCTAAAGCCCTTATGCGACCAGATCAACCAGCTCGATTAAACTCAGTCGACTCACCGAGACAGCCTATAGCCTTTCCGCTCGAGCTTGACATTTGCTCGGACGGAGCCACCATTGAAGCCGCCGTGAAGACAGCTTGGAACGCCTTCGGCCGCATCAATAATGCCGGCATCCGAGGTTTTGACTAATTTTTATTATTGTGTTTTTCTTTTTCCTGTCTTTTCCTTAAGATTTTTCTTTTGTACGTATGCACGCATAATAGTAATATTATATAAAAAATACAATGACGACGTCTTGTATTAGATATAAACTCGAACTTTTAATGCACAATGGATCTGAGTGTTAAGTTTAATTTTATTAAACAGATAATTACTTTTTTTTTGTTAAAATGTTAATATATTAACCATTGAAATCCAAGCATCAAGGGGATGCAATCCATACAAAAGTCCTACTTGTGGTCACATGCTGACCTATATGTATTGTTCAGTAAGGTAAAGTGATTTTAGACTATAGGAGCAGCGCATATGTCTAAAATGCGCGGGTAGAGTTTATTCATCACTTTATACACGTGAGTGCATATTCTATATGTTACATCCCTAGATACAAATGATTCTCCTTCAAAAATGTATATGTTCCGAACTTGTCAGATATGACATACCGTGACTGCCACGGCAATTTTTGCCGCCTTGTCTCTTAAAGCTTTTCCTTTGAGCCTCTGCGAACTCCAGGTCAGAAGTTTGTTGACAGATCTAATTCTCCTTGGTAGAGCAAGTCATGTTGAGATGGATAACCAAACATGTCTGGTAGCCGAGCAGGAAAAGAGTAAGTGCTGCAGCATATCTTGTTCTTCCGAGCATAGGTGTCATGCTCTATCCTCCAAATAAACCAATCTTTCCTTGGTGGAAAACATGTTGAGCCATGCAAGCCATAGGATGAAAGAGTGTTTGGGAGCTACTGCCGAGTCCCAAACAATCTTGGCCCAATTGACTTTCTTGCATCTTTCCCTAAAGTATTCATACACCATCCGAGGTTTTAGAATGACAACCGTTGTCCACGAGGTGAGTATTCCTACTGCCGAGGTGTAGGAGCTTGCGCTGACCAGCAACTTGTCTCTTATCTTCATAAGTTTTTTCAGGAGAGGAGAGTGAGCTACGATCCGTCCTAGTCGATAATGCGCTGTACAGATTATACTTGTGGCTCAAGATAATTACTTTTTTATTCCTTGTGTTTTGGTGAATCATGAGACTTTTTTAGTTTCTCTTTTCTTTTTTGAGCAGAGCTATGTGTTTTACACTTAAATAAAAATTAAATAAAAATCAGATTTTCAGTGAAAAGTAATAAAAAATACACTTTTAGTCCATAAAAAAAAAAAAGCAATTGTGAATAGTTTGGAATGAGGATGTCGTTAGGTTTTAGTCAAGAAGAGTTTGCGCAAATGCGTAATAATATTCCATCTGGCAAGTTATAGAATTTTGTATGGATATTAGAGCATCATTGACATTATCAATGCTTTTATATTGGCAAGAAATCTTCCAAACTTCTCATAAGGCAAGTTACATATGTTAAGAATTAAGTGAGACATTACTTGATGTCTTCAACTACTAACCGATGATTTACCAATATTTGGAGTAATTCTTTCATGGATCATCAGAAAACAATCTATGTCTGTTTCTAATACATGTGTATAGTTGCGTACATCCGACCCTCCATACTTTGCCATGAATGAAAGACTCTAAGACAATGAAGTAATGTTGTTGTGGTTGGAGTAATTCTTCCCTAATTGATCGTGTTACACGATCATATACTTCATATACTATATAGTTCCGGTGATGCTGCCACTGAAATCTGGCTAAACGCCATGGGAAGGTAGTTTTGGTCATTACAAAATGAATTTTGTCTATCTAAGGGGATGCTGTCACTGAAATTTGGGTAAACGTCGTGGGAAGTTAGGTGACGTTTGGTTGGGGGAAATGGGAATGAGGGAATGAGTTTGGAGGAATCCAAACTCATTCCGGCTGTTTGCTTAGGTAAATGGGGGAATGAATTTCATTTTGATATCAACTATTTGGTAATGGATATCGTTTTTTGATATACTAGACGCCTTATCTATCAAAATGTGGGAATGGAGAGCCGCCGGTCAACGCCGGTCAACGACGCCGGCCGCCGCCGGCCCGCCGCCGCCGACGACCACTATTCCGACCGATCACTATTCTCATTCCCACTTTAATACCAAACAACTATCACTTTTAACCCCAAACTCATATCCTCCAAACCCATTCCCTATCATACCCATTCCGATTCTAATTCCGATTCCCAAGTGCCAACCAAACGCCACCTTAGTTTTGCTCATTACAAAATGAAATATGGCTATTTAGTTATATATATGTACATACACATACATGCATACGTATATATATATATACATACATATATGTATGTATGATGTATACAGCTTGGTTATCAAACGAGTAGATTGGGGGGATAGAAACAATGCACGGAGTGTTCTCATTAAAACTCAATAAGGTTGGAAAGAGGAAATGAGCAATAATGAAAACACAGCAGCAACAACACGTACCCAGTATATTCTAACAACAGCAAAAGCTATCGTTAGGGTCTAGGGAGGGTGAAAGACAGGCAAACAATACCTCTATCCCAAAGGATAGAGAGTTTGCTTCCAGTGAGACCTCCGGCTCTATAAGTATCTGCATAAATGACATAATAACAAGGATATGGTGTGCTAGTGTGTTAGTGAAGGAATTTAGTGAATATAAATAGAATGCTTCCGATATAAAAGTATCTATAACCATGTATATGTACATATAATAAAAGACCAAGACAAAACAAAAAAACACAAAGTCAACCTAAAGTGTATGGCGTATCTAAGCCCCTAAGTATACTCTAAGATGCCCCTACATCCTACTTAAACCTTGTTAACCTTAATCATCTGCCTCCATAAACTCCTATCATGTACCATGTACTCGATATATCCCTGTCTGATTACTCGGTTTTGGGATCCCTTTACTTGCTGAGGAGTTCTCAAGTATTTGATAGGGTAACATTAAATTGGTGTTTCGAGCTAAAAAGCAAAATTGAACGTTCGAAATGGATAAAACCATGGTAGCGTTTGAAATATAAAAGCAAAATTTTCTTCAACCAACATAAAGGCAGCCATCCGTTGTTCAAGCCTAGGTGTTACCTCCTAAGAAGCAAACTTGATATAGACGTTATGCATGGAAGGTGCATAACCGGCAAAGGTGAAAAATGTTTATCTAGTAACATGAAGTGGAAACTCAATGACTATGCTAGAAACCGCTGTTACTAGATAAACATTTTTCACCTTTGTTTATTAAGCCGTTTCTAGCAGGTTAGCCTGTTCTAAGTTCTAAACTGGATGTTAAGCTAGGCGTGGGTGAGCGTAGTGTTTATCTGCCCACTGTTATGATCGATCCAAGTGACCTATTTCAAGTTTAAAGTGTTCCAAACTTCACCTCAACTTTCCAAACAACCTCATACACGTTCTATATAAGTTTGGAGCACACGGTAAAGTACTTTAAAGTTAACACCCACCAGAACCCAGATCCCATCTGGTATGCTCACCCCAACACAAGAAGGCAGCAAAGAGGGAAGACGGGGGTTCTCCTGCTTCGGTGAAAAAGAAAAAGGAAAGGAAAACCAGCTAATTTCAAGTCATAGACCTTCAAGAGGTCTCCAAAATTATGTAATTGAGTGGCCACTCCATTAGCCTACTCCTGTGCTGAGAAGGACAGCTACAATTTAGAGAGTGAAAGGAGGCATATAGACACATCTTGCAACATTCTATGAACTCCTCTTAGCTACTAAAGTGTTCTGATTCATAGAAATCCTTCGGAATTTCAAACCCCTTGCTTTAGACACCTTGCTTCTTGTTCTTTACTTGTTTCTGAACCTTGGCACCGATCACCAAGGTTCTTGATGATCCGTTTATATGCTAGATAACACATGACCCGGACTGACATGGTTCTTCATTTTAACTCTAATTTCAAAGAGATCGACCCGCTGTATTTCTGCAAAATTTCAGCATTAAAATCCCTTGCTAACGGCTTGAGAGCCCTGGATTCAGTCTTGAAAGAACTCGACAACACTCCTACAAAACCCGTTCAAGAATTTGATTATTTGTGTGGACTGAACCTCCATTGTTTGATTAAATCTGCTTTAAACGATGCTCAAGACGAAACAACCATTTACCATGGGAGGTATTGGTGTAGTGTAGGCACCAAATTTTTTACAATTGCTTTCTGAAAGCAAAGGTTAAAAAAAATTTTTTTTTTTTTTTGCCTCGTTTCTTTAAGCAAATGAAAAAAAAAAAGAACCAACTATCTCCCTAATGTACTGCCACTCCACCCACTGCTCTTATCATCAGATCCCAGTATCGTCACTTTCGTCACTTCTCTCTCCATACCCCTTTTTTCCTGAAAATGGTGAAAATCACAGGCTGAAAAGAGCTTTTCTTTCACCCCATGTATGCTGCTCCAGCATGCCATCACCTTATCCTGACACTGTTCCGCGACCCCATTCCCACTTATTTGCGCTATTTGTATTATATAGGACTTCAAGGTACTGGGATAATGTTGTTATTGTATTATATATTACTTCGTTTATCTCCAAAAGAGGAGGAAGAGAGAGACGAAAATCAAAGAGAAGTCATCCCATCACCACAACCATCACCTGCATTTGTCTCTTTGCTGAAATGATGAAATAAATGAAGTGTGCATGTTATTTGCTTCACGCAGCAAAAAAATCATTGAATTTTGTACAATCATGTGACTACCAGTGTTTGAACAATCCCCCTATTTGATTATTTAACATGGTCATATATTTCATATAGTATATAGTTCCCGTGATGCTGTGACTGAAATTTGTGTAAACGTCATGGGAAGGTAATTTTGGTCAACCATGCTATTTAGTCGTACGTAAAGTCTTAGCTTGTGGGTTGGATGTTGTAGTTTTTGAAAGTTTACACATCCACTGCAACTCATTTTGGTAAGCAGTTGGTCATAGAACTAAGGGCATTTTCGGTGCACTAAGCTCTCACGTTTGCATAAAATCCAGAGAAGGATCGGATCGCTTTGCAGTCTGATGTACGCAGCATTATCCTACACTTTATGTAAGAGGCTACGTGACCTCAAGATCACAAAAGAGCAACCTTACCAGTTGTGGTCATAGAATTAAAAGAGCCCTAAATTGTTGGCTGACAGTCGTCTTCTGTTGGTTGGTATCGGTTTAACACTTGCGGCTTCTACCTAATAATCAATCTTCATCATCATTATACATTATATGCAAGAGTTGCTAGGTCTCCTCTTGAAGTAAGATGACGTGATAGAGTAACACAATGGATACCCACAGAGAACTTTGATGCTGTGTATCCTGTTTTTGTACACTCTGCCTGGCTGTTCATACTCTGTGTGTGTGTATTTATATACAAGGAAGCAACCAAAGTACAGAAAACGTCAATGAAAATGCATTGTGCATAGAATCTGTAACCATTTTACAAGTAAAAATTGCTTAGAACATTTTCAGTGCCAAATTTCTACTGTGTATCTAGTTATTTTTAATTTTCCACTGTCTAAACAACAGTACTGCCAAGTCCTATCCAAGAAGGAAAGGGAGTATTATAACAATATAATCTCCTAGTACTCATAGAAGCATTCTTCAAGCAAGAGCTCACAAGGAGGAGAATATTGGAACACCAGCTAAGGTGGTTCCTGCATCAACAATGAAGATATTTCCCGATACATATTTGGATGAGTCATGGATCAAGTAACGAACCAGTGAGGTTAATGCTGGATCTATGGTGCCATATTCTCTCAACGGAACAGTTCTCACAGCAACAGTTTTCAGCCAGTCTTTTTGTACAAGTCCCTCAGTTATCTCAGATTTAAAAAGACCAGGTGCTATTGAGTTCACTCTTATGTTGTACACTCCCAGCTCAGAAGCCATTACCTGTTATAGTTTAAATAAATAAATAAATAAAACGTAACCCAGAAAAGGAAGAAGAAAGGAAAAGGACAATTTTGGCCCAGAACATTAAACAAGCTGTTGAACATGACAGGCAAATTTTTCATGGATGCTTTTTGAGGATAAATATTGAACGTTCAAAAGCATGTTGATTAAAGCACTCAAACAGAACAGTCATGAGAAGGCAGGCTATTCAAATAAATAACTGCAGCAGGGTTTTTTACAAACACATAATGCATGCAGATGGGAACTTGACACACTCTATCAGAAACAGCATCTAAAAATATTCGACAGGCAGATATGAACTAGGTAACAACCAAGCCTACTTTCTAATAGTAAATAATTGAATTTTACTATTATCCAAATATATTGCACGCTAGCCAGATAATAATTGCGCTATACTTGGTTCCCTAAAGAATTGAATCTTCATCTCTGGCACATGCATTAGGACTCTAAGCGCCAGATATATAGATGTGATTGAAGGCCATGCAAGGTCTGTATATCAACTAAATCTTTTCAATGAATGGCTGGAATCAGGCAAGCCTTTATCATCAATAGCAGGGCTAATATCAAACATCAAGCTCAACAAGGACTATCAAAGTAGAATAACCTGATACATGTCAACCATACTAAACTTTTGGAAGAAAGAAATGAGAAGTACTTTTGTCATTGTGTTTACAGCAACTTTTGAAGCAGAATAGGCAAGTCCGCCAGGCAACTGACCACGTTCCAGACCAGCAATAGATGATATATTGATAATAGATCCACCCAGCTTAGAGTCACGCATAAGGATGCAGACATACTTAGACACCAGCCAGGCACCTGTTAGATTTGTTTTAATTGTATTGTTCCATTCCTCCTCAGTCAAGTCTAATGGAGAGTGCACACGGCCTGGGATCCACAATAGAAAAAAGTCAACTTTAAAGTAATCCAAGATCCAATTCAAAAACAGAAAAACAGGGCAAGAAATGAGTGAGCCCCTAGGAGATTCAAAACGTGCAGACAAAATTAAATATGCGTATTTAATGCACAATAGAATGGTGCATGCTAAAGGTTGGGCTAGCCATCGTAACTTAGCATTAGGGCAAAAAATAAGTGAACCCTTAGGAGGTTCAAAACGTGCAGACAAAATTAAATATGCGTATATTCAATGCACGAGATCGGATCTCCTCACCCCCACACCTTCACCTCCTTGCTCACCGCCCACCACGTGGCAGCAAGGTGGAGTGGTGAGGCTAGATGAGTCACTCATCTAGCATCACCACTCCACCTTGCTGCCACGTGGTGGGCGGTGGGCAAGGGGGTGAGGGTGATGGGGAGTGATGAGATCCGGTCCCTCAATGCACAATAGAATGGTGCATGCTAAAGGTTGGCACTTATTAATCTTAGCTTAGTATTATGGTAGTATAGCTCTTACTAAGTGGTTACTTTCAACCACATTTTGCTAAAGGTTGACACTTATTTTGTGTGTATATTGTAAGCCACCATTATCTATTGGTTTTGACTAGCTTCTTGGCAGTCTAGTCCATAGAACATTTGTAAATCGGCCTTTTATAAAATTTAAATTACAAAATAAAAAGAATGGTGCATGCTTCTTTCGAAATCTCAGAACAGGTTCCAAAAGATTAATGCAAGAACTTGGTGGAAACCCCCTGTTCACACTGATTCTCTGAATTGATTATCTAGAAAGACGTGAGTAATTGTTCAATGTACAGAACTTCTCTGAACCTCAACACTATTATGTTCCAAAATCAGCTACTAAGACTTCAATCGATGACCAAACACATAACAAAACTTCATTTACTTTAAATGATTAAACAAATGTAGTCCTGGCACTACCAGTCAAAACAATTTTCATGTTCAAATTGGTCCTGCCATCCAGCAACAGGGAAGCAAAAAAGCAGCAGTAGATAGTAGAGAGGGAAAGAAGCATCCTGTTATACCATGAGAATGCAAATCAATACTCTTTCTACATAAGGCAGAAGCTAATCCAATAAAATCCCATATACTGTGGCATTGTTTTCAAATCAATGATTCGGTTACAATTTGAATGCACATTTACTCGGAACACCCACATTTAGCAATAGCACTTCATTCAAAATCTGAATGCATATTTACTCGGAAGATCAACATTTGACACTGTTGAATCACTAATCACCAACATTTGAATTCGTACAAAAACGACAAAAGAAAAAACTGCAAAACCTCTCATGCCGGCGTTATTGATCAGCACGTCGACACGGCCAAAAGCATCCCAAGCCTTCTTCACGGCCGATTCAATCGAAGCGCCATCAGAACTAACGTCAAGTTCGAGCGGCACAGCTCTAAGCTCACTCAGGGTAGTGGAGCCGCTCGAGTGAGCGCCGAGTCGGTTGATCTCGTCACACAAGGACTTCAGCCGGTCAATACGGCGCGCGGCGGCGACAATTTTGCAACCGGCTTTTGCTAGGTCCAGGCAGAACTCCTTGCCGATTCCCGACGAGGCGCCGGTAACCATCACTACTTTGTCGTTTAACTGGCTCCAAGGCTCCAGCTGAGTCGGCATTTTCGTTTTTGCAGAGAGTTATTGTGAGGGATGTTTGTTTTTCTCTCCAAGTACAGATTTGAGAATTAGGAGCGAATTAGTGATACCTATTAACATGATTAAGAATAAAAAGTCGAGGATTAAGGTTAACGAGATTGTAAACATGATATAGGAACATTTTAGAGACATATATCTGTTTGACTTTGCATTTTTTTGTTTTTGTTTTTGTATTTGTCTTGCATTATTTATGCATATACAGTTTTATGGCTATTTTAATATCGGAAGCTTTCTATTTGTATTTACTAAATACAGTTACTAACACATTAGCACCATATCCCTATTATTGTGTCATTTATACAGGTACATATAAAGACGGACTCACTGAAAGCAAACTCTGATGGAGGTAATATTTACTTGTCTCTCATCATCTTCAGACCTTTACGATAATTTTACAGTCGTTGTGATACACTGTGTATGATTGATTGGATGAATGAATTGTTACACCATTTATGGAAGGTGATCCGTATCCCTTCTTATAAACAATATACATATATATAGATATATATATAATCTGTAACAAAATGTTGTAAGAAATAATGTATTTCATTGAGAATTTGATATGAAATCAATAAAAAAAAACAATAACAACAAATCAATGGTAACATTAGTGTCATGGTATTATCATGACAAATTGTATGACAGGGTATTCTGGTCTTTTGGTGTCCTAATTTGAATCTTATTTGTCGAATTGATTGTGGATGACTTTTGGGGGTTTGAATCACCTCACCCCAAAACCTTTCACCTCTCAAATTATCGCACGACACATGACATCATGGGAAAGTGGTGAAGCTAGATGAGGGTCACCGCATCTAGCCTCACCACCCTCCCCCTAGTACCACGTGTTTTATGTTTTTATTTTACTTTACCATAAAGGCTAGACAGAATAAAAAATGAGGTATACAGAAAAAGGTTAAGGATGGCTAGTATAGCAGATAAGATAAGAGAGAAAAGACTGAGATGACTTGGGCATGTCAAGAGGAGACATCAATTCAAAGCCACATTGTAGAAGGAAAAAAGAGTAAAGGCAGACTCAAACTGACGTGAGATGAGCAGATTAGTCATGACTTACTATGGTTACACTGTAGGGTTCACTTTTTTGTTTCGATATTTATCTTTCAACTATTTGTGCATATCCATTGTTCTGACTATTTTAATATCGGAAGATTTCCGTTTATGTTTAATAAAATCCCTTCACTAGTACATGTTCTCATTATTGTGCTATCTATGCACTAGAAGCAAACACCTTATTCAGACCCTAACGATAGCTTTTGATGTCGTTGGGATTAATTATGATTGTTGTTGTTATTTTACTTTACGCAATTGTTGTATATATCGAATACTAATATGTACAGAAGTCATTGCTAAAATATGCTTTAGAGACAGTGGAAATGAAGACAAGATGAAGAAAGATCTGAACCACAATAAATTCAGTATCTGTTTCCGCATTCTCCCATTTGTTTAAGATTTCAACACTTCAGATTTTTAATTTATCTAGAGAAAAAGAATGTTGTAAATATTATAAACTCAAACAATAATATAAAGGGAACAACAAGAAGATTGTATGATATATATATTCTTCAAAGGTGTATCAAATCTTACAAGAAGTTGTCCTATTTATAGGATATGAAAATTGTAACCTATTCTTAAGATTAATACCCACTATCACCATGATCCTTAGTGGGTGTTAATGGCCTTAGTGGGTGTTAATGTTTGGACATCCACTTCCTTAGTGGGTGTAAATATTTGGTATCCACTATCCCCACTAACACCATAATAATTCACAATAGTAAAACAATTTATTCATCCTCCTCAAATTATTGCATTGAGACCTAACATGCTCATGTCACTGTAAACTGAGATTTAACCAAGTTGCGATGTTCATTGGTCGACACTACCTTACTTGTCCAGCATGTATGTTGTATGTCAATCCGCTTATGTAAATATTATGTCAATCATTTGATCGAATTTATTTTTCTTGAGCAATTACTCCAACCCGAGTACTAACTGAACTATATCTTAAAATTAACCTATGTTTCTTTTTATGTGAACTTGATGATGATGTATATTTTGGTTAAATTAAGTCGTTTACTACATGGTACGCATATATATTTGCCCATTTTCTTTTACATTGAAGTGACACTTCCGCTAACAAATAAAATGAAACGGAAAGGCGTGACACTAGGACACTAAAGTTAATGAAAATCATTAACTGAGTGGTAAGTATACATTTGCAATTCATGTTGGCTATAACTCGAGAAAGCAATTTTTGGGGTCAGTTAAAGGGAAACAAAGTGTAGGGTAAGGCTGTGTACATTAGATCGTTTCCTCAGGCTTTATGTAAACGTAGAAGTCTAATACACGGGGAACATAAAACAAACCAGAAGAATATCTAAAAGAACTTGTGCAATCTGGCTCCAAAGAACACATGACCTTTGTCTCCTTCAGAACCGGTCAGTGTAGTCCGATATTCTGCTAAAATCAGAACTAATTCTTATGAAACTAGAGCTACTGCTAAAACGAGGGGGTGGTGTTGGCTTCTTTTTCGAGGATTTATCATTGCAGTTCTTCTTTGTCTTGGAGCAAAGTCATTCTATAGTCTTGAGGACTCGAACCGCTTCAGCCTCAAAAAATATTGTGGAATATGCAAATCAGGAATCCAGAGACTCCCTAGGTTGAATGAGAATTTACGTAGTAACCTACACAAAGTGTCTCTGCAAACCAAGCTTTCGGCATAACGTCATTTTTTTTGTCTGGTAAGATGCAAGCTCTTTTGGATGGTCTTCCGATGTGCAAGGAGCTTCATTTCATGGATAGTTAGTCAAATGTGACACTTTATTCTTGGAGGAAAATGCTAAATCTCTATTTTTAAGGGTTTTCATTGTTTTAGACATATAAACTGCATGGAAGATGTAAATCAGGAATTCAGCAACCTCCTAAGTTGGTAAGGCATTGACAGAACCCACACAAGTTGCCTACTGCAAACTATGCCAGCAATCTTTTAACTCAATTGGCCTAGATACAGTGGCATAACTATTACGGGCTCAGATAGCAGTATTGCACCTATGCAGAGTGTGTCCCGGTTCGAACATGTGACTTTTCTTGGATCAATTTCCCAACCTAAATACCAATAGAACTATGTCGTAGACGCAAATATGACACTTTATTGGTTTATCACTTACTTTCTAAAAAGATGGCCATGTACATATATATATATATATATATATATATATATATATATATATATATATATATATATACATATATATACAGATGGATATATGGACGTATCTGTCTATCATATGAATATATATATATATATATATATATATATATATATATATATATATATATATATATGTTTCTCAACTTTATTGTCAGTCTCGGACATACTCTCCAGTCATAGAGTAAACAAAACGGGTTAGGATTCCCTCATCACTTTCCTCTCACCCCATTCGTCACCATGCGACACGTGGCAATAGAGGTGGGTGGTGAGACTAGACGAGGGTCACCCGCATCTAACCTCGCCACCTACTCCTGCTTCCACGTGTCGCGTGATGACGAGTGGGACGAAGGAAAAGTGGGGTAGGAGATCCCATCCCAAACAAAACATACTGGAGAATACTAATCAGGAAATCCAACAGCTTTTCTATGATATCGTTAGTGTAAACATCCAATCACAAAACTTAACAGAGTGAAATTTACAAAGTGTAATTTTAAGTAGTAATAAAGTTTAGAAACTATCTTTTTCTTCCACCCTTACAAAATATTCGCGATAGTGTTAAAAAGTAATAAATCATTTAAACAGAAATCCGAATGTTCAAGAAATTGATCTGTTAACATTACTTGTTTGGTCTTCTAAAGAAAAGACATTGTTGGTTTGGTGTACAATTGGGGTTATTAAACGAATTGAACCGTTTGCAAATTGTTCGAGTTCGATTCGTATTCGATTCTGGTTTGTTCGTTAATTTCACTTAAACGAGCCAAATTCGAACTCCTAATTAGGTTCGTTTACTAAAACGAATCAAACTGTTCACCAACTAATTAGGTTCGTTTACTAAAACGAATCAAACTGTTCACCAACTGTTTGGCTCGTTTAAACAGTTATAGTGTTATCGAGTCGAACTCGAACAAATTTGAAGTTCGTTACAGTAACCGAACCGGACCAAATAGTTTGTTTAACTAAACGAATTCAAATTCAAAAATCTGATATTCGGCTCGGTTTGGTTCGTTAACACCCCTACCTACCATGAAAGTTCATAGAGACTCCTTCAAAGGAAAAAACAATAATAATAGTTTATGGTTATTATTATTTAAAACCTTAATCCATGCCTTTAAGAAAAGCCAGAGGGAACAAAACGGAGAAGAGTCAAAGTCCACCCAGTTACATAAGTATTTCTTCCATTTAACATACTAAAATTCAAAATATGAAGTATGAACCATGAAAAGCAAAATACTTGTGTTTCGCCTCATCCTTTTCATTTTAAACTTCAGCTGTATATAAATATCCACCATTTTCTTCTCGTTTTTCTTTTAATTATTGTATCATACTACAACAACAACCATCAACAACAATCATACCCACTATATCCCAACGACAGCAAAAGCTATCGCTAGGGTCTGGGGAGGGTGAGCGGCAGACAAACAATACCTCCATCCCAGGGGACAGAGAGTTTGCTTCCAGTGAAACCCCCAGCTCTATATGTACCTGCAGAATTAGCACAATAATAAGAATATGTACTAGTGAAGGGGTTGTATTAAACATAAACGGAAATCTCATGATAATAAAATAGTCATAACAGTGGATATGCACAAAAAGATGAAAGCTAAATACCGGGGGAAAAAAGTGCAACGTCAACCTACAGTGTAAATACTATCTAATCCTCTATGGCGCCCCTATATCCTGTCTATCCCTCCTTAACCTTAATCATCTGCCTCCACGAACTCCTATCATGGATCATGTCCTCAGAGAGGTGCAACTCTAGTAAGTCATGCCTAATCTGCTCATCCCACTTTAGTTTGAGTCTGCCTTTACTCCTCCTTCCTTCTACATTAAGGCTTTCAATTGCTCTGACAGATGCCGTTGTCTGTCTCCTCTTGACATGCCCAAACCATCTAAGTCTTCTCTCTCTTATCTTATCTGATATACTAGTCGCCACTAACATTTCTCTGTACACCTCATTTCTTAACCTGTCTAGCCGTGTATGCCCACACATCCACCTCAGCATTCTCATCTTTGCCACTTCCATCTTCTGTGACTGCGTCCTCTTGATAGCCCAGCAGTCTGTTCCATATAACATTGTCGGCCGCACTGCCACCCTATAAAATTTTCCCTTTAATTTAGTCGGAAAATTCTTGTCACACAGCACCCCTGAGGCCGCCCTCTACCTACACCAACCTGCCTGAACTCGGTGTGCTACGTCACTCTCTATATCCCCATCTTTCTGTACAAATGATCCTAGGTACTTAAACTTACTTACCTTTGGGACCACTTGACCTTCGATGGTGAGTTGACTATTCTCATCGTCAGCTGCGCCGCTGAAGTCGCAGTGCAGATACTCAGTCTTAAAACGACTAATTCTTAGGCCTTTTCTCTCTAAAGCCCCTCGCCACTCCTCTAGTCTCATACTCAGGCTTTGTCTACTTTCTGCGATTAATATAATATCGTCAGCAAAAAGCATACACCATGGGATTGTCTCTTGGATCGTCTTTGACAACTCGTCTAGGACAACTGCAAAAAGAAATGGGCTCAAAGTAGACCCTTGTTGGAGGCCTACTTCAACCGGGAAGAAGTCTGTATTCCCTACAAGCGTATGAACGGTTGTTTTTGTCCTAACATACATATCCCTAATTATATTTATATACTTCATAGGAACCCCTCTTGCATCCAAACTATCTCATATCAGTCTACGTGGCACACTATCATACGCTTTTTCAAGATCGATGAAAACCATATGCAGATTGCGCTTCTTCTCCCTATACTTCTCCATCAATCTCCTTAAAATGTGTATTGCCTCCGTGGTAGACCGTCCTGGCATAAAACCAAATTGGTTTACTGTAACTTGAGTTTCTCTCCTAATTCTAGTGTCGATTACTCTCTCCCATAACTTCATAGTATGACTTAGCAATTTAATCCCCCTGTAATTCCCACAATACTGCGCGTCTCCTTTTTTCTTATATAGAGGGACCACTACACTCCTTCTCCACTCATCTGGCATTTTTTCTGCTTTAAAAATAGGGTTGAATAGAGTAGTTAGCCATTGAACCCCCTCATCTCTCAAACACCTCCACGCCTCAATGGGTATGTTATCCAGACCAACTGTCTTAGCTCTTCCCATCTTCTTAAGTGCTCTCTTCACCTCTACTTGTGTGATACTACGCCAATCGTAGTTGTTATGTTGTCGTTTTTGGGTAGCGATGCTTTCTCTTTCAGCATGGTCGACCCTTCCGCTGTTGAAAATGTTGTGAAAGTATGTTTGTCATTGCCCTTTGATGTCTTGTTCTTTGACTAAAACATGTACATCTTCTCCCTTTATAAACTTCACGACTCCTAGGTCTTGCCTCTTTCGGTCTATAGCTTTTGCAATCTTGAACATATCACGCTCTTCGTTTTTTGTTTCTAATATTTTATACATCCTTTTATAGGTTGCGTTCTTCGCCTCCGTCACTGCCTTCTTCGTCTCCTTCCTGGCGATTTTGTAGTTCTCCCTCACTCTCTCTTTTCCCTCCCCCTCTGTACAGCTTAACACCTCCCTAAAACTCTTTTGCTTCTTCCTTATTTTTCGCTGCACATCCTCGTTCCACCACCACGCCTCTTTATGTACGGTTATCTTTCCTGTTGTTACCCCAAGAGTTTCCATCGCTGCGTGAGTAATGGTAGTCGCTATAGCCCCCCACATCTGGTTTGTGTCCTCAACTAGTGGACCTGATGCCGCTGAGATGACCTTGTCTCTAAATATGTTAACTTTTTCGTCCTTCAAACTTCCCCATCGAATCCTGGGTGGTAATTTTCTAACCTTCGTGCTCAGCTTTCGGCTCAGAGCTATAACTACGACTAGTAGACGATGTTGCGTCACTGCTGTCTCCCTGGTATAACCTTGCAGTCCCTCCACAACCGCCGGTCTTCACGTCTCATCAGAAGTCGATCTGTGTGTTGCGTCCTCCACTGCTAAAAGTGATCAAATGTGATTCTTTTTCTTAAAGAATGAATTTATAATACCTAGGTCGTGGGCCACCGCAAGGTCTAGCAGATCTCTACCCTGCTCGTTTCTATCTCCATATCCAAACCCACCATGTGCCGACTGAAAACCATCGGTATCCTTTCCAATGTGACCATTAAAATCACCCCCTATATAAATCCGTTCCTCCCTAGGTATTGACTTCAACACGACATCTAAGCAATCCCAAAACTCTTTCTTTTCTTGTTCTCCTAGTCCCACTTGTGGTGCGTAGGCGCACACCACTACTGTTAGGTGCAGCAATTGTCCCGTGGCGCGTAGGCTGGTGGGCCAAGTCACAGTCGAATGTCGTGGGCGCTTGTGTGTGCTGAATGCACTATAAGGTTAGAGTATGCGGATCTCCTGTCACCAATTGGTTTTGGGAGAGATGGTAGCGCCTGAGGTCCTACAAGTGGTATCAGAGACAAGGTCACGGGTTCGATTCCCAGCGGGAGCAAATGCTGAGGGGAGATTGTTAGGTGCAGCAATTGTCTCGTGACGCGTAGGCTGGTAGGCCAAGTCACAGTCGAATGCCGTGGCGCTTGTGTGTGCTGAATGCACTATAAGGTTAGGGTATGCGCATCTCCTGTCACCAATTGGTTTTGGGAGAGATGGTAGCGCCTGAGGTCCTACAACTACCACCACCTCCCTGTTTAATACTAGTTTCAGCACCATAATTCTATCATTATATCTTGACACATCGATCACGTTCGTGTATAATTCTAACTTTACTAGAAATCCGACCCCATTCTTGGTCCCATCAGACCCCGAATACAGCAACTTATACCCATTACACTCTTTACCTTTGTTCCCCTTCCACCTGGTCTCCTGGAGGCATGCCACATCTATCTTTCGTCTCTTAAGTACATACAACCTCCAACAATTTACCACTTAGAGTACCTATATTTCAAGAAGCTACACGTAAACTATCTACCGCTTCCTTCCCCTTTCCTACACCCCTCTTCCCTAGACATGGTCTCACTAAATCGTCATGACTATTTCTAGCAATATTTGCAATTAAAACCAAATCCTCAAATATACTACTGAAACCGAAACTTTGCAACTAAATTCACTTGAAACTCCGTGCGATTTGGGCGTTAAATTCTTGAGCAAGAATTTTGAAGAATTCAGTAACTCTAAATCTCTTGGAGAGGACCGATCGTGACACAGACTTTCAAAAAAGGTGCTCAAGAATCCTATGTGTCAGCTCTAAGAATCAATACACATATAGGATGAATATGAATTTCAAGAAAATGAAGGAGCCCACAAACGGAAACAATTCAAGAAATAGTGAACGACTGAAATGAATTGAGTTAATTTTCAAAAGCTAAGGATGTGGAAGCGGAGATGCAACAGAAAGAGAAGAGTTTGAACCCTCAAATCAAAATCTTGAAATACTTGTAAAGACATCAACAGAATATTAACATAAAAAGTGTTGGGGGAAATCAACACAAGTTAATCATGTAGCCAGTAAATCATCTTCAGTGAAAACAACAAATTGTAAGCAAGATTACAAGAAGATACCTGTCTTTGATTCGAGTACCCGAGAGAAATTTGGAAGGAGAAGAAAGAAAAATCTCACCGCTTCCTAACCTCGAGATATTTTACCTGGAAAGATGATCTTGAAATTACCTGAAAATTCTTGATTTCGCGGGAAAGATGATCTTGAAGTCACAAGGGCACAGGCGGCGATGTCGGCAGCGGCCGAAGCAGAATTTAAAAAATAAAAAAAATACTCGAACGTTAAACCAGCACAAAGTGAACTCAACTATTTTATCATACTACACATTACTGTAAATATGAAATTCATTGTAAAATGATAACAGACAATATACGAAACCATAAAGGATATAATTCAACGCAAAGAATATGTTCTTAGATCTGCTCACTAGTGAATATAATTTACGTTCTAATACTTACGTTGTAATGTTATGATGAAAATATTAGTTCATGTTGGACATTCGATAAATACACGTCTAAACGTGATAAATAGACATTTTTCATGATTGATCGATGAACAATAATAATGATAGAATATGAATGAACTATAATAAAATAAAGAATATGTGTATATCAAGTTACGAAGTCGTAGTCCATTGTCTTATGATATTGTTAGTTATACTAGTTATGCTGATAATATTGTCCACTTTCAGAAAAAAAAAATATAGGTTATATAAGGATGATGTATCACCACTCATTGCCTTAAGGTTTTGAGTAGATATGAGCATCACCTCATGTGTAACGCCCCGTCAGAAATTAGGGTTTCGGCACGGTGCACCCGCCGTACTCTACTACGAGTAGTACAAAGCGTCGATATCAAACATGTGCATGTCGACATGAATTGTAAATCTATATAGCGGAAGCAAAATAAAGATAAACATTCGACATGCATAATAATACAAATTGTCCAGGTGCGTACAAATCATGAAGTACAATGTCTCAAGATAATCTAAGTGTATCACAATAAAATAAAGCTCAACACATCAAATACATAGCTCCGGCCTACATCTCAGCTCATGGGTACTCTAGCCGGGGTTCTTCCTCGATGAACAAGGCGTCAGGGTGCCTGTCCTCTATAATGTGATAAGGCAAGTATCAGCGATAGCCAACTTTTAATCTCTCAGCAAGTAGTCCTACTATATACGTCATGTGGATCATGCATGAGGAGATGGGGTGACAGATAATAATACCATAATAACGAACATAAATAATCGCATATATGTCTACAAATAAAGGGCATGCTACAAAAATGAAACATAGCATAAGAATTTACATCATACCGTAGGAGTCATAACTTTCTTCTTCAGTCCATTCCTAGCATAATTATACATACTTACATTCTAATCCATATCATACTAAGGTCATAATGTATCATCATTACTTCTTCATACATCGTCATCCTTAATCAACTTAGGGCATAATAAACTTATGGATATCCTAACCATAACCTAAGGTGACGTGATCATGACATGATGCATGAGACATAACTTTCATAACATGATTTTCATAAAATGGTTTTTCATAAACATGACGTGATTTTCATAGCTTGCATAAAATGACATTTTCATAACATGAAGACAATGGACTAAGACTTCGTAGTGGATATCGATTTTTGATAGTGATCTTATTCAGCTCTCGGTTATCGATGCAGAGACTCATGCTACCATCCTTCTTCTTAACGAACAACACTGGGCTCCTCAGGGTGATACACTAGGCCGTATGAATTTCTTATCTATCAGTTCCTGCAATTGTGCTTTCAATTCCTTCAACTCTGCTGGGGCCATTCTATACAGCGCTTTTGAAATCGGTTCAACTCCTAGAACGACATTAATCTCAAATTCAATCTCCCTGTCTAGAGGTAAGCCTGGCAGATCGTCCGAAAAGACATCCGTGAACTCCTTGACTATTGGAATACTGTCAATTGATGGTGTCTCTGAATCCTCGCTGAGAGCATACACGAGAAATCCTTCGCTACCCTTCTTCAGTGATCGAAACGCATGTGCCACTGTCAGATAAATATGATGCAGTATCTTCTTCAACTTGGAGTTTCCCTGATAGATCACTTCTTCTCGCGTCGGATCCTTAATCATCATACGCTTACCGCGACACTCGATGTAGGCATGGTGCTTGAACAGCCAATCCATACCTAGAATAATGTCAAAGTCCCCAATCTGTATAGGAATTAGGGTAGCCTCAAACTTCTGTCCTTCCATCTCGATCTTGCATTCTTTATATATATAATGTGAAATGATCACCTGATCACCAGCTGCTTGAACGCAATAAGGCATATCCAACCAAGTCGGACAGCTGCCAAGGTTATTAGTGAACCTTTTAGATACAAAGGAGTGGCTTGCACCACTATCAAACAAAACGTTGGCAGGTATGTTGTTTGCAAATATAGCACCTAAGGTAATTTATAAATCAAATATGAATTCCTAAGCAAGCATAGAAATGTCACATAATTTACAAAATGAAATATACTTGTCCCTACATCCGGGGTGTCCAAAACCTCTTCGTCTGTCATCACATACACTCCGGCATTGGCCCGTGGGCCTTCTTTATGCTGAGGTGCAACTCTCTGGGGCCCCTTCCAGGGTTCAAGGCAATATCTGATCAAGTGGCCAATCTTGTCACATTTAAAGCAAGCTCCAATCTTCCACAAGCATGCTCCAGTATGTTGCTTCTGACAATTAGGATATTTCGGAATCGGATTCGCCTATGGTGGATGTTGTGGCTAAGGCTGTTGCTTAAAAGTCTGCTGATATGCACGTCCACCATCCCCTCTGGCAGTCTTAGCCCCCTTACCGGACTGACCATCTCTAAACTCTTGGGGCCTCTTGCCCAGCATCATGTCTGATCATGTCCCTCTCTATCCGATATCATGCATCCAGCAACTCACTAAAGTCTCTTGGGTTGGCATTCACAATCCAAGTGCGAATGCATGGGTTCAATCCCCTCTCAAACTTAATCGTTTTGAGTTGCTCATCTCCCATGACTGCTGGAACATATTTTCCTAGAGCAGTAAACCGGTGGGCATAATCTGCCACCGTCATGCCAGGGTTCTGAATCAAAGACTCGAACATCCTTATCTTCTGTAAAGTGACTGATGGTGGGACGTAGAACTTACAGAACTCTCTCAGGAATCATTCCTAAGTAATTGGCGCTGGCAAATGCTGTAAACCAGTAATCCATCACTCATCGGCCTCGCCAATCAGAAAAGGATTAATAACTTGGGTTTTCATCACATTCGGTATCTAAATCAGATCAAAGTTATTCTGCACCTCCTTAAGCCATTTCTCTGCTATGTCTGGATCAGATCCACCCTCAAAATTAGGTATGCGAGCCTTCTTCAGCTCTCCATAGAAGAAACGAGTACCATGTTGTGGTGGAGGTGGTGGCGGTGGCGGCGATGGGGGTGCCACATGATTCTGGTGGTCGTTACTCCCTATGGTCTGCCCTATCTGTATCAAGGCCTGCAGAACAGCCTGTTAAAAATCCTCCTGGCCCTGCTGTTGTGGAGGTGGGGGTACGGCCTCAGCGTACGGTGGTACTGGCTCTGCCGGTGGAGGTACCTGTGGCTGCGGCAGCGGAGTAGGTAACTGGGCATGTCTGTCCACACGTGGTCTACCTCTCGATCGTGGTCGCGGATACATCCTATTGCAAGCATTTTATATCAATACAACCATTACAAGTACTTAATAGGAAATATCAATTTAAGTCATTTTCCTTATTCTTATACCGTATTTCCAATTATTAGGGTTTTTACTATATCCGTCTGTCTCTTAATAAAGTAAGGTTATTTTATCCGTTATCCCTAATCCGTTCTAGTCAACTTAGTCTAAGGCTTCTCGTTCTAAAATCATTACTTAAGTTCTAAAATCATCACTTAATTTTAAGTGTTTACCTTACTGCTTCCGCTGTGGATCTAGAGCCTTCGCTCTGATACCAACTGTAACGCCCCGCCCGGAACTAGGGTTTCGGCACGGTGCACCCACCGTATTCTACTACGAGTGGTACAAAGCGTCGATACCATACATGTGTATGTCGACATGAATTGTAAATCGATATAGCGAAAGCAAAATAAAGATAAAATTACGACATGCATAATAATACAAATCGTCCAGGTGCGTACAAATCATGAAGTACAATGTCTCAAGATAATCTAAGTACATCAGAATAAAATAAAGCTCAACACAGCAAATACATAGCTTCGACCTACATCGCAGCTCACGGACACTCTAGCTGGGGTTCTTCCTCAATGAACAAGGCGTCAGGGTCCCTGTCCTCTGTAATATGATAAGGCAAGTATGAGCGATAGCCAACTTTTAATCACTCAGCAAGTAGTCCTACTAGATACGTCATGTGGATCATGCATGGGGAGATGGGGTGACAAATAATAATATCATAATAACAAACATAAATAATCGCATCTCCGTCTACAAATAAAGGGCATGATACAAAAATGAAACAGAGCATAAGAATTTACATCATACCGTAGGAGTCATAACTTTCTTCTTCAGTCCATTCTTGGCATACTTGTACATACTTACATTATAATCCATATCCTACTAAGGTCATAACGTATCATCATTACTTCTTTATACATCATCATCCTTAATCAACTTAGGGCATAATAAACTTATGGATATCCTAACAATAACCTAAGGTGACGTGATCATGACATGATGCATGAGACATAACTTTCATGACATGATTTTCATAAAATAACTTTTCATAAACATGACGTGATTTTCATAGCTTGCATAAAATAAAATTTTCATAACATGAAGACGTAACATGTTCATCATAAAACATCATAAACATATGCACATATGCTAACAGTGACGTGCTACGACGGAGATCCCGTGTCCCAAACCTGGTGTTACTCTCGGCAATAAACGTAATCATATGCCCCTCGCATCTACCACCCCGGTACCAATGTCACACAGGCGAACATAACATACTCATAATCATGAACATAACATAATATACCGTGTGTCGATGGAATCGATCGTCTCGTACTTATTATTCACATGCATATGAACTTTTTAAAAACATGTGATGTATCATTACAACTTTTCAAACGTTAATTTCGTACAACATGAGACTCGGTCATGAGGGTATATTGATCATACTACAACTTATCATAAAACCTCACTTACATATTTACGTTCTACATATCATAACTTAAAGAAAATACCACTTTTACCCCCCAAATGATGACCATTCGGCCATGACATACAAAACAACTCACTTTTCATCATTTTTCATCCAACACCACTTTCCTAATTTGTATTTCCCATATACAATTCATAATTCAACACTTAAGTAATTAAAACCCTTACTTCCTAATTCCTTTAACATATCACATAAAATACCTAACTTATTCCATACTTTACTCATTATTACACATGGTACATAGAAGTGAACATAACATGAAATTTAAATCATTTTGGTCCTTAATTGGCCTTAAGGCTGTATGTGTGTGTGTGTGTGTATTGCTATATATATATATATATATATATATATATATATATATATATATATATATATATATATTGCTATATATATATATATTTCATAGTAATACATGTATAGGTATATATATAATCTATATAAAGTAATATATATCTTTAATACACTAAGGGTCGTGTATATATATGTATGACTATATTCATATATACTTCTTTAACATGTCACATTTCATTTTATTACATTAAGGTCACTTGGCCGAATTCTTATATCTCTCACCATACATATTTAAATCTCATTTTTCTTCTTTTTTATATACATGTTATATGTTGTATGTTTTTATAATAAACATGTTCATATTGTCATCCATCTTTTTTTTTAATTATAAGATTATGACATAAAAGAAACACATGAACATAAACGTAATGGAAATCATAAAAAGTGTACTTGTTGAGCCATAATCATCATCTAAATATACATCTTGAAGATGGAAATGATGAAACTCAATTGAAGTGCTCAAAAAGGCCACTTGGCCGTGTTATACAGATATGTATACATGAAGATGATGATCATCAAACAACTATTGAGACAATGTATATAAGTCATGCTTATGATGCATACATAAACATGTTAAAACATGATCTTAAAACATATGAACATTAAGAATACATAGAAATACAAACTTGATGATCGTCACAAAAGAAAACGTAATCAAATAAACTAAAGTTGTATTCTTTATACACTTTTCTTAAGATTGCTCATTTCATCTCATTTGTTCATAAAATTTATATCAATGGTTGTATATGGCCGTGCATATAGGATATCCATATATATATATGTGTATATATATATACACACATATATAGACATATATATATACACATATATATATATTATATATATATATGTCACTTATAAACATAGATTTTTCGTATTCTTATGGTCAAAACTTGAAAATACTACATGATGATCCAATTTTGATATGAACATAAGTACTTAGTCTTTGAAAATCCATGAAGGATCTAGGAAGAATACTTGCCTTTGTCACTTTTCTTACACTTAAGATGAGGGTTTCTTCACTTGGCTTGGAAGAAAAATACTTCTCCTTCCTTCCTTGAAGTCACGGTTTTGTAAGGAGTAGGGTTAGCGAGCAACTTATGAAGCTAAATAGATAGAAGAATCCAACTTAAGTTACAAGAAGTTCTTACATTAGTTTTCTTTGATTCTAGATTCTACAACCTTCTTGAATTCTTCTTGAGTGATGGAGAATTTATGGAGCTTGATTTTGGTGATGGTGTGAAGCAAAGAGAATAAAATCTTCTCCTTCTTGTTGATGGAGATTTCAACCAATAGGGTGGAAGGATTGAAGATTTAAGTTTTCTTGGATGAGAGGGGAAATGGTATTTTTGTTGGAGATAAATGATGAAGTGTGTGAGTGTTTGAAGAAAGAGGGAATCTCTCTTTTTTCCTTGGAGGGTGGCTGGCCTTATGGGTGGGGGAATGAGGGTTTGAGGACAAGTTATCAAAAGCATGGATTTAAGAGATGGGGGTTATGACAATATTCCAATCATGCATTATTTTAAACAAAAATCCTAAGCATGCTTATGACAACTTGTCTTCACCTTTCTTTTTTCCTTTTTCTTTTCTTTTCATTCATGTATGTATTTTGTTTTCATTTATTTAAGTTGTAAAATTTTTTTTGTGTCATATATTTCTTTTTGATTTAATTTATCATAATGCCTTAAGTTGTTACTAACTAGTTTTTATTTAAGTTTTATCGTGTAATCACAAACGTTTGTTATCTATCTGCTAATGTATCGATATACAAAAGAAATTTTATAAGCCATATACCTACGTAATTAGGTTTACAGTATTGAAATTGTTGCGACGTAACGGAAAATTTTTTGGGTCGTAACATCATGTAAGCCCAAAATTCAATATGGTATCAGAGCGAGTGTAAAATGTAGACTCACACCTTGCATGGCCTATAGTTGTCCATTTTTTGTCTTCCGTCATCCAAGTCCAAATGTGTGTGCCTAGCTTGTGGTTTGTGATTGAGGACGGATTCTAAGACACGTGTGTATGTCAAACCACGTTGCTACGTAAGTGCGGGTGTTAAGAATATTGTCTCACATCGTTCACTTTTAGAAAAATTATACCGTTCATTGAGTTATATGAAAATAAGATATCATTACTTATTGTCTTAAGATTTTAAATAGATATGAATCTCATTTAAGTCCAAATTTGTTACAGCCGTGTTTTTTTAATAATAATAATAATAATAATAATAATAATAATAATAATAATAATAATAATAATAATAATAATAATAATAATAATAATAATAATAATAATAATAATAATAATAATAGATGATAAAGATAAAATGAAAGGAAGAAAAATTATCTAATTTAAATCATTCAAGATAACTACCTTATCCTATTCCCATAAATTATTCCATCAAATTCCTAAAATCTCTTTCCTAACCAAAATAAAATCTCTCAAGCCCCATACCCTAGGAATCAACGCATTCTTGAAAAAAAAAAGAAAAAGAACGGCAGTAAGGGGGAGAAGGAAGAAAAAAAAAAGAGAAGGAAAAGAGAGAAGAAAAAGAGGGAGAAAAGGAAGAAGAAGGCTAGGGGGGTTTCCGAATCCGAGTTTTGTTGGACCGTTCACCTGCAATAAACACCACTAGAGGGGGGGGTGAATAGTGGTTAGCGGAAATTACACTACAACCCTTTGTTAAAATCCCCTTTGAAAACAGAATCTGAAACCACCTCAGATTCAGAACCCGTTTTTCAAAAATTCACAAATAATTGTACACAACTCCAAAAATTATGAAACTTTCCAGAATTTAACTTTAATGAGTTAACAAGACTCTATCCAAAAATCATACAAAAATAAGATCGTTGGCCCTTGAAATAAATAAAAAGATTCAGATGGTCAATCTGGACAGAATTGGACAGAATGTTGCTGATTTTGCAAAACGTGTTTCTCTTTGAATACTCAACCAAAAAGGTTGATCTTTATATCAAAACACTCCTTAGGATGTTTAGATGAAGTTTCCAAAAGGCCCTGACCTTAAACAACTCTTGAAAAATACAGAATTTAAGTTTTCTCAAAACTGGTCAGATTGCAGCCAGATTGGAGCAGTTATATTGCAAAGACTTAAAGACTAACTTTCCCTTGCTCAAATCAAGTGATTCTTGTTGCAAATGAAAGCTAACAGTCTGAAGTATAACTCCACCAAAAATCACGAATTTTGAAAGTGTTTACCTATTTTTTCAAAACGTGAAAAGTTGTGTGAAATCTGTAGTGAAAAACGGGCAGAAAACAGAAAAATGTAAAGAAGACAAGAACACCAAGAATTTATCCTGGTTCGGTCAATGTGACCTACTCCAGTCCCAAGGAACACCTTTCCTTGGATTTCACTATGGTATGAACCAAATTACAGCAAGAACCAAGCTTGATCCTTGGGTTAAACACCAACCCTATTCAAGACTTGGATGAACACCTTTATGCAACTCTTGGTTGCAACACCTCTATCACCTATTGATGTAGCCTTATAGATATGGCTAATCAATCTTACAAATAAGACACAAGAAGGTGTATATAGTGTAGCTGGACAAAAACTAGAAATGGAACACCTTAGCTACACAAAGTATGAACAAAAATATGAGAAGAGAATAGCAAGACAATAATCTTCAATTTTTTGCTTTCAAGTGTGTGTCTTCTCTTCTTCACCTTGCCTTCTATTTATAGAGTGAATGGATGGCATATTCTCTCCAACTTTTAGACCATGTGATGGCTGAGAATTTTGAATTAAAGCACCTCCATAATCATCTCCAACAACCTTGTCTCCATTAACTTCAAATTTGAAATTTCAAGTTGACAACTTTTGTCAACTAGCTTGTTTTTGAATTGTCCACTTGTCCAAAAGTCATAAAATGAGTATACCACCTTCTCCACCTGTTTATGGACGTTTTTGATGTTGTATGTATGTATACCAACTCATATTTTGTGAATAAAAAATAATGAATAAGTGTTGACAAGATTATGTCAACATATAACACCAAAATTCATACTTTCTTCTCCTTTACATATTGTGATGAATCTTGCACCAAGGACACCTTGTAATCTCTAAAAGATGATGATTAATATCCTCTTATAACATATATAAGAGGGTCTTCAAGAAAAAATAGAATGTGATATCTCAAATCGTCACATATCCAGCTATAGTCAATAATATCATCGGTTGAGAGAATAAGATATAAGATCACCATATAATCTTCAAAATAATAATAACACATCTCCAGAATGAAGATAATAATATGCTCAAGAGATTCCTTGAGTAAAAATACCGAGACTGTCTTCGGGGGTAAAATGACCAAAATGCCCCTAGTGAGATAAAACTCCAGAAATGACCCTGATGGTCAGAAATAATCACAATACCACCTTTGTCATGATAACCAAGATAATAATATGCACTTGAAATATTTTTCACCATATGATGTTCCTACAAAACTTAAAATACCAATTTTGCCCTTTTTGGTAAGTTGTAGAAACTTCCAAGGCACGTTAGTCTCAAGACAATAATAATCACCAAAAACACATAATAAGCACATAATGAGCATGTATAAATCATGTACAAATGAACACAACCATTTTATCACATTTTAGAAAATTATTTCTAAAAACTCTAGACATCGATCGATCGAAGTGCCTCAGCTTCATAGATCGATGTCTCACATAAAGGTTCAGGTTTTGTTTCTGACCTACATCGATCGATCGAAGTGAGAGTTTGATATACATCGATCGATTGATGTGTCTTAGGTTTAGAGATCAATGTCTCACAGAAAGGTCTTAAACTTATCTGCCTTACATAGATCGATCGATGTGAACTTGTTCAACTTTTAATCACATATAATACCATGTGTGACATTTTTAAGTATTCATCACTTAAAATCATGACTTTGAAAATTATCCAAACATATTTCTCAACATTCTCCCCCTTTTGGATGATTTTCAAAATAATCTAACATGATTTTAATGTCACAACTTATGACCAAAAGTTTAACCAAATGTTTAACCAAAAGTTTAACCAAATGTTTTCAACTATGTTTTCAACGTTTAAATAGTATGTTGCTCCCCCTCAACTCATACTCTCCCCCTTAACCTATGCTCCAAAATTTATACCAATAAAAACTTAGCATATGATTCATCATGACTTACCAACTAAAACATGACTTACCAACTAAAATCATGTTTCTTATTCTATCTCCCCCTTTATTTTGCAAATCATGCAAAAGATAGAACTATACAATGGTATCGTAAGTCATCATTCCTAATTTGGCTCGTAAGTTTTCAAAAGTGGCTTGATTAAGGGGTTTGGTGAAGATGTCAGCGATTTGGTGATCAGTTCTTATATGGTTTATCACTATGTCCTCATTTTGAACATGATCGCGAAGAAAGTGGTATCGCACCTCAATGTGTTTGGCCTTAGAATGAAGTACCGGATTCCGGGAAAGATTGATTGCACTTGTGCTATCGCAGAAAATTGGAATCTTATTCATTTTAATGCCAAAATCACTAAGTTGCTGTTTGAGCCAAAGTATTTGGGTAGTACATAAACTCAAAGCAATATACTCGGCTTCAGTGGTAGAAAGAGCTACACTAGCTTGCTTTTTAGAAAACCAAGAGATCAAATTGGTTCCTATAAATTGACATGTACCGCTAGTGGATTTTCTATCTAACCTGCAACCACCATAATCAGCATCACTATATGCGTGTAATTCCAACTTAGCGTTTCTATCATACCACAATCCTAAGTGAGGTGTATATTAAGATATCTAAAGATCTTTTTCACTGCATTGTAATGTGATACCTTAGGACAAGATTGAAACCTAGCACACATACACACACTAAACATAATATCAGGTCTTGATGCAGTTAAGTATAACAATGAGCCAATCATAGACCTATAAAGTGTGTCATCAAAAGGTTTACCATTTTCATCCTTATCAAGTTTGGTACTAACACTCATAGGCGTAGTTGTAGGTTTCAACTCTTCAAAGCCAAACTTCTTAATCATATCATTGACATACTTAAGTTGGCTAATGTAAATTCCTTGAGGGGTTTGTTTGATTTGAAGTCCTAAGAAATAATTCAACTCTCCTACCATTGACATTTCAAACTCTGACTTCATACATTCTTCGAAGTCTTTTACTAAAGTAGGGTTGGTTGAACCAAAGATTATATCATCTACGTATATTTGAACTATTAACAAATCATTACCTTTTCTTCTTAGGAATAATGTGTTGTCGATGGTCCCCCTTTGATAATTATTTGCAATAAGAAAGTTTGCAAATCTATCATACCAAGCTCTTGGAGCTTGTTTTAAACCATATAGAGCTTTCTTCTTATAAACATGGTTCGGATTCTTCGGATCTTCGAATCCAGGAGGTTGTTTGACAAACACTTCTTCTTGAATGTATCCATTCAAGAACGCACTCTTGACATCCATTTGGAAGAGCTTAATTTTGCTTATACTTGCAATCGCAAGTAACAATCTAATTGCTTCTAGTCGTGCAATGGGTGCAAAGGTTTCTTCATAATCTATTCCTTCTTGTTGATTATAACCTTGTGCGACTAGTCTAGCCTTATTCCTTGTAATATTTCCTTGTTCATCCATTTTATTCCTAAAGACCCATTTAGTTCCTATGATAGACTTGTCTGCAGGTTTAGGTACTAAGTCCCACACGTTGTTCCTTGTGAATTGATTTAATTCCTCATGCATAGCATCTATCCATGATATGTCACCTAAGGCTTCCTTTACGTTCTTAGGTTCTAATTGTGAGATTAAGCTATGTCCTTCAAGTTGACTTATATTTCTACGTGTTCTAACCCCAACACTTGGATCACCAATGATTAGCTCTTTGGGGTGTTTATGTTTATCTTCTATAAGCCACCAATTCCTAAGTTGACTAGATTCACCTTCTTCTAGTTCAAATGTTTCATTCGTGTGAACATTTTCATATACAATTGGAACATCCTGTAAGTTAGATAGATTATCTTCCAATTGTAAAATTTCTTGATTTATTTCACCTAAAGGTTCATGCACATCTTGTTCAGGGGAAGTTGGTTCTAGATGATCATGAACAGGCTCAAGTAATATATCATCATCATCAAACATATTTTCAACATTATTTTCTTGTTTATGTTGATGTTTATCACTAACTTCAAAGCATGCATTTTCATTGAATTTCACATGTATGGATTCAATTATTTTTCTAGATGCAGGATTATAACACCTATATGCTCTTGAGTTAGTTGAATACCCAACAAATATGCATTCAATAGACTTTTGTTCAAATTTATCTAGATTATCCTTAGTGTTCAGCACAAAACATTTACATCCAAATACTTTAAGATAATCTATCTTAGGTTGTCTATTGTTTAGCAATTCATAAGGCGTTTTATTTAATTTCTTTCTAATAGAAAGCCTATTTATTATATAACATGCACAACTAACAGCTTCAGCCCACAAATATCTAGGTACTTTGTTTTCACACAACATAGTTCTAGCTATTTCTTGTAGTGTTCTATTTTTACGTTCAACAACTCCATTGAGTTGTGGTGTTCTTGGTGGTGAGAATTCATGCTTTATTCCATGTAGTTCACAAAATTTGATTACGTCTTTATTTTTAAATTCTCCACCTCTATCACTTCTAATTCTTTTGACATTTTCTTCATAAATGTTTTCAAGTTGCTTGATAAGGGTTTCGATTGCTAATGGAGCATCGTCTTTGTGTGTTAAGAACAATGTCCATGTGTGGCGTGAGTAATCATCTACTATGACACACACATAGTAGTGTCCACCTAGACTTCTTGTCCTACTTGGACCAAATAAGTCTAAGTGAAGCAATTCTAGTATATGACTAGTACTCACTTCATGTTTTGGTTTCATTGTTTCTTTTATATGTTTTCCTTTAATACATGTTTCACATAATTGAAAATTATCTAAGTCTAACTTAGGCATTCCTCTAATTAGATTCTTCTTATATAATTTTTCTATGGTTGAAACTCCTATATGGCCTAGCCGTCTATGCCATAAGTTCACATCTAAGTCATGTGATACTAAACACTTAATCCTAGCATTCAATATATTGTTTAGTGATAGTGTGTAAATGTTACCATCCCTATTTCCCTTTAGAACAATTTCTCCCTTTTCATTTATTATATAACAACAATTAGGAAGAAAAGAGACATGATAACCAGAATCTATAAGTTGCGAAATACTTAATAAATTGTAAGAAAGATTGCTTACTAACAACACATTTCGTATTTGAAATGTGTTAGGGTCCCCAATTGTTCCTTTTCCAACGACCTTGCCTTGGTTGTTATCACCGAATGTCACCTTTCCTCCATTCTCAATTTGTTCCAGTTCGGTGAATAGTTTGGGGTTGCCCGTCATGTGCCTCGAACATCCACTATCTAAAAACCATTTGGTTTTCAGATTCTTTGACTTTGCCTCCTTCTTGCATTCTTTGCGTTTTTCCTACAATGGAGACAAAGTTTTAGGTACCCTTTACTTGGGTCCTTGAATGTTAGAGGTTCTATCCTTGTTTATATACCCTTTGGGTATCCAAACTTGGATGTACCTTTTGGGTACATATTCGGCTTTTTCATAAGTTGAATAAAGAGGATTAACATGTATTTGACGATTCCATTTAAAAGACGTTACATTGTCATACATGTTATATCTTGGTTTATATGCATCATATTTTGGCCAACTATGATAATGAGTATGATGCATGTGATTTTGTTTCTTGAATGACGCCATGTATGTATAATCATATGATGTATGTGAATTCCTATGAGTCTTATAAGGAGGATATGTATGTTGCCTATATTTAGGTTTATATGTATTATAATAAGTTGGATGCATTTGATTTTGCTTAGATACATTTTTATACATATACGCATAATTTTTATGTGATCTAGATGAAAAGTTTTGCCTTGATACTTTTGGAGGTGCATGTTGTATTTTTACCTTAGAATGAGTAGAGGAAGGAGTAGGCAAAATATGTACATTTGACTTAGTTGTACTATATGGCAATTTAGACTTAGATGATATAAAATTAGTCTTTTTGTCTAACTTGTCATTTTCTTCTATATAGCCTAACCCCTTTTTATCATTTCCATATTTTTGTGACAAAATTAAAGTATCTAACATATTGGTTCCAGACTTAAACTGTTCCAACATTTTTTCTAAATCTATTTTAGATGTAGTAAGTTGTGCTATTTCTTTTTCACAATTAACTAACTTAGTTTTTAATATATTATTTTCAGTTTTCAATTGTGACTCAATTTTAATCTTAAGAGAATCAAGAGTATTAGTAGACTCTTGTTTAAAAGATTCTAACTGATCAGAAAATTCCAAGTTGGACGTCTTCAACTTATCATTTTCTTCAGTTAGTTTCTTTTTCTCTTTAGATAGCCTTTTACAGTGAGCATGCATCTTTAAGAATTCTTCATACATTTCATCGAAAGTCATCTCATTATCAGAATCAAAATCAGGAGTAGATGTTACCTCTTTCGTAGACTTTGAGAACGCTCCTTTATGAGAGATAGATGACATGATGTATGATTTTAGATGAATACCTTGAATCTTTAATCAAGTGAATACAAATGCTCCAAACCTTCTTGAAGTGTTCAAATGCTCCAAACCTTCTTGATTTGGGATTAGCAGGCAACTATGATTTCTTGCTTCTTAGCCTTGTCTTGTTTATACGGTGTTGAATCTTGCTTCTTTTGAGTGGTGTTGGTCTGGCTCTGATACCAAATGTTGGACCGTTCACCTGCAATAAACACCACTAGAGGGGGGGTGAATAGTGGTTAGCGGAAATTACACTACAACCCTTTGTTAAAATCCCCTTTGAAAACAGAATCTGAAACCACCTCAGATTCAGAACCCGTTTTTCAAAAATTCACAAATAATTGTACACAACTCCAAAAATTATGAAACTTTCCAGAATTTAACTTTAATGAGTTAACAAGACTCTATCCAAAAATCATACAAAAATAAGATCGTTTGACCCTTGAAATAAATAAAAAGATTCAGATGGTCAATCTGGACAGAATTGGACAGAATGTTGCTGATTTTGCAAAACGTGTTTCTCTTTGAATACTCAACCAAAAAGGTTGATCTTTATATCAAAACACTCCTTAGGATGTTTAGATGAAGTTTCCAAAAGGCCCTGACCTTAAACAACTCTTGAAAAATACAGAATTTAAGTTTTCTCAAAACTGGTCAGATTGCAGCCAGATTGGAGCAGTTATCTTGCAAAGACTTAAAGACTAACTTTCCCTTGCTCAAATCAAGTGATTCTTGTTGCAAATGAAAGCTAACAGTCTGAAGTATAACTCCACCAAAAATCACGAATTTTGAAAGTGTTTACCTATTTTTTCAAAACGTGAAAATTTGTGTGAAATCTGTAGTGAAAAACGGGCAGAAAACAGAAAAATGTAAAGAAGACAAGAACACCAAGAATTTATCCTGGTTCGGTCAATGTGACCTACTCCAGTCCCAAGGAACACCTTTCCTTGGATTTCACTATGGTATGAACCAAATTACAGCAAGAACCAAGCTTGATCCTTGGGTTAAACACCAACCCTATTCAAGACTTGGATGAACACCTTTATGCAACTCTTGGTTGCAACACCTCTATCACCTATTGATGTAGCCTTATAGATATGGCTAATCAATCTTACAAATAAGACACAAGAAGGTGTATATAGTGTAGCTGGACAAAAACTAGAAATGGAACACCTTAGCTACACAAAGTATGAACGAAAATATGAGAAGAGAATAGCAAGACAATAATCTTCAATTTTTTGCTTTCAAGTGTGTGTCTTCTCTTCTTCACCTTGCCTTCTATTTATAGAGTGAATGGATGGCATATTCTCTCCAACTTTTAGACCATGTGATGGCTGAGAATTTTGAATTAAAGCACCTCCATAATCATCTCCAACAACCTTGTCTCCATTAACTTCAAATTTGAAATTTCAAGTTGACAACTTTTGTCAACTAGCTTGTTTTTGAATTGTCCACTTGTCCAAAAGTCATAAAATGAGTATACCACCTTCTCCACCTGTTTATGGACGTTTTTGATGTTGTATGTATGTATACCAACTCATATTTTGTGAATAAAAAATAATGAATAAGTGTTGACAAGATTATGTCAACATATAACACCAAAATTCATACTTTCTTCTCCTTTACATATTGTGATGAATCTTGCACCAAGGACACCTTGTAATCTCTAAAAGATGATGATTAATATCCTCTTATAACATATATAAGAGGGTCTTCAAGAAAAAATAGAATGTGATATCTCAAATCGTCACATATCCAGCTATAGTCAATAATATCATCGGTTGAGAGAATAAGATATAAGATCACCATATAATCTTCAAAATAATAATAACACATCTCCAGAATGAAGATAATAATATGCTCAAGAGATTCCTTGAGTAAAAATACCGAGACTGTCTTCGGGGGTAAAATGACCAAAATGCCCCTAGTGAGATAAAACTCCAGAAATGACCCTGATGGTCAGAAATAATCACAATACCACCTTTGTCATGATAACCAAGATAATAATATGCACTTGAAATATTTTTCACCATATGATGTTCCTACAAAACTTAAAATACCAATTTTGCCCTTTTTGGTAAGTTGTAGAAACTTCCAAGGCACGTTAGTCTCAAGACAATAATAATCACCAAAAACACATAATAAGCACATAATGAGCATGTATAAATCATGTACAAATGAACACAACCATTTTATCACATTTTAGAAAATTATTTCTAAAAACTCTAGACATCGATCGATCGAAGTGCCTCAGCTTCATAGATCGATGTCTCACATAAAGGTTCAGGTTTTGTTTCTGACCTACATCGATCGATCGAAGTGAGAGTTTGATATACATCGATCGATTGATGTGTCTTAGGTTTAGAGATCAATGTCTCACAGAAAGGTCTTAAACTTATCTGCCTTACATAGATCGATCGATGTGAACTTGTTCAACTTTTAATCACATATAATACCATGTGTGACATTTTTAAGTATTCATCACTTAAAATCATGACTTTGAAAATTATCCAAACATATTTCTCAACAAGTTTCAATCCGTCTAGTTTATTCGTTGTTAGCGTCAATGCAGGTAGGTGCCTCTTCTCCCTCAAAGGAATACGATTCAAGCATGCCCTAATTTATATACTATGTGTTCTGTTGCCTTTAATTGTTTACATGAGAGCATGTTAATTGATTTTGCATGTGTTTGGTGGGATTTAAATTGTTTATATGAAGGTATGATTGGATTTGTTGAAAATGCATGATCTTTGCATACGTGAAGTTGTTTTCTATATATGTGTTCTTGAATTAATAAAAAGGGTTAGGATTGGAATCCAAATTGTACAACTTCCTCAGGATTAGACTCCTTAAAAGTGTGTTTTGGCCTTAGAATAGGTTCATCTAGCCCGAAATAGGTTGAGATTGGATTGAAAGTCGAAAAAAAGGTCTGACGGACGCGTTTCAGGGGGTGGCGCGTGGGGCCCACGCGCGGCCCCTGACGGCGCGTCCGGATACGTGATGATGTGTCCACTTTCAAAAGATGCGTCTTGTTATAACGAGTCCAACGCAACTGGTTTGAGGTCAATCGGAGTTAAAACAAAGATTTTATGAAGGTTAGAAGAAAACATAATTTAATATAAAAAAATAAAAAAAGGAAAATGCTGTTGGACCGGCCTGGCTGCCGGACCGGACTGGATGGTCAGCGGACCGGACCAGGTAGCAGGCCGCCCAGAACGAAAATTTAAAAAAAATTTGAAATTAATTTCTGAAATGATTAAACAATAAATAAATAATTAAAATTAGTTTAAAATTCCAGAAAAATACATTTAATTATTAGAAAATTCTAAATAAATTCCAGAAAATATAAAAGGTTAAAATTAAATTATTTTCACTCAATTTCTGAATTTTGGTAAATGTAAGTAATTAAAAATAATTAGTAATAAATAGAATTAAATAAGAGAAAAATAGGGAAAATTAGTAGAAAATTCTAGAAAATTAATACAAGCTAAGGAAAAATAAAGGGGATGCTAAATAACAACTTTCCAATAATTGTAAAATTTATGAAACCAAATCTTGAGTGCCGGAGATGGTGAGTATGGGTGTACGGGCCCAGAAGACTGTTGTTGAGTGAGTGCCGGAGTTGGTGAGGATGGGCGTCCGGCCCCAGGCGACTTTTGTTGTTGCATTCATGGCACGTGCATTTGCATTTGGAGTGGGCTGAGATGTACGGCTCTCAGACACTCGAGTGGAGTGGACCATGGTGTACGGGCCATGAGTATTCGGTTATGGTGGTGCATGGTGTACGGGCCATAAGTATTCGGTTATGGTGGATCATGGTGTACGGGCCATGGGCATCGGTTATGGTGGATCGTGGTGTACGGACCACGGGCATTGGTTGGGATGGATTGTGGTGTACGGGCCACGGGCATCCGCAAGGGTGGATTTTAGTGTACGGGCTACAGGCATCCAGTCAATCCCGGGATCATGCATTGCATATAGGTCTAGGGCATATTGCATGACATTATTCTTGATTGCGTGTGACACGTTGATTGAGCATGCATCACGTACTTGCGCATTTTTATGTGGAGTGCTTTACTTACCGCATTTACTTTATCTTATGCATGTTATCTTAAATTTATGTGCTATATGGTTATCTTATATTTATGTGCTATGTGGTTTTATCTTATATTTATGTGCTATGTGGCTATATCATTTTGGTATGCATGTTTTGTATTGGTTTGAGGTGGGCATCTACTGGGTGATTTTCTGTCACTCACCCCTACTTCCCAGGTGAGCCGGATGAGGACTATAAGCACATCTTCGTTGAGGACGGGACGGACATAGCGGAGTGGGCTGGTTGAGAGCTGTAGCTAGGATATGAGGGGACTCTGCAGCTGTTTTTGTTCTTAGTTATACTTTGATGATTTTCCACATACTACTTTACTACTTTTATTCCCAGAATTCTTATTTATCAATGTAATGACGATTATTGGAGTTTAATATATGTTATGGTTTACGTTTCCGCGAAAAATTTCTACGTCATTTTGACAAGTAAGAGATTGATTCGACGCTCTGTATTCTTCTTAGTGAGATACGGCGGGTGCACTGTTCCCGATGTTAGGGCTCGGAAGCGGGGCGCTACAAAATTTCAAGTTACTTTAACAATAATACCGCGTAGGGGGGAAAATCTGTGAGTATTAGAGAAAATTTAGAAAGAAAGAAAGTAGTAAGGGAAAAAGGTTGTCGGGTCAATGATTACGGTCGGCTAGTGAAAATAACGTGGACTGTGTGTGCAGGAAAGAAGAAAGAAGAAAGAGAGAGCTCAAGAGACAAGGGTGCACGCTTAGCGGCAGCACACGGTGGCTGTCCCGACATTTCTTCCAATGCGTGTTGCCTTTTTGTCTCCTCCGCTCTCATTTTCACCTGCTTTTCTTCACACGGGTTTAAGTTCACACTTTCATACGACGATCTTCGAGGATATTCGTTGTATCAGTTTTATAAATAAAAAAACATTTTACATAATATAAATCACATCAGTGATCGACTTTTTAAATAAAAGTTTTAAGATTCAATGTGCAGAAGATTTTTAAGTTCAAATCTATATGACTGGCAAAATTCGAACATGCAACCGTTGGATATGTAGATCCTTAAAATCAACCCCATTACTTCCACAAGACTGCTTGAGCAAAAGCCGATTAAGCAAGGGAATTGTGTTGATATATGTATTTAACTGTTATTTTCTTTGTTTTATTTTAAATGACTGCTTCTCTTTTTTTTTCTTTGGATAAAATGTCATGGAACACAATGTGAAAATTGTATCCTTTTTTTGATAAATGCACGTCTTTGTCATTTTTACATAATTGATTTCATTTCGTGATTTATTCTTGGCTATTGAACAAATTAAACAGAGCGTGTGTATTTATCATTACCTAAAGTTACAACATTTTGAAGTCTTTAACCATATGACTATATTATATTTTAAAAGTGGCAAAAGTAAACACATATCAAAGTCTCATCCTTCCCTTAAAAAAGACAGAAACACATTGCATGTCAAACAAATTTTTTTTTTTTTGTTGGAAAAGCATGTCTTTTTGAGGGCCTAAATCATCTAAATATTGATAGCATAATACTTAATGACACTGCACGTAACAATATTGTAGCGAGAGGAAGCAGTGCAATTTTTTTATGAGAGAATATATTGTACAATTTCTAGATAAAGCTGTTGATAGAAAATGAAAGAGGCCGTTTTTAGGACATAGCCAGTTGATACTCAGTTTAAATTTGATTCAAGAAGTACATGGTTTAATTTCAGGAACACGCATAATATAGGTGTTTCACTGATAGACTAAAATGCTCAGTTTACAGTAGACATCTTGTGTGAGGTTCTTGTGTAAAACTTCACCAACATAATAGATTGCTGAGCTCTTACATCCTGCACAATATTCTTTAAAGATGGAATGGTGAAAACGACGAGGCTAAAAATTTGACCTTTTGCTTCAAACAAATTAAACGGTTGAACTCCAACCAGTAAGGATCCCTGCCACACTCAGTCCCAAAGTTAGTGTAGGGATGTAAATCATGTACCCGGGATGTAAATCATGTACCCAACGGCCTGCTAGCAGGAGCTTGCTCATATACATAGTAGTCTGTATAAGGAGACCCCAGCACAGCTGCTAGCAGGAGCTTGGTCATATACACAGTAGTCTGTATAAGGAGCCAGCTTGGTCATATACACAGTAGTCTGTATAAGGAGCCCCCAGCACAGACTAAAGAAGCTCTCACACTATGTATAAGGAGCCCTCAGCACAGACTAAAGAAGCTCTCACACTATGTATTTGCTGGAAAGGGGCTTTCTTGCCTTTGGAAAGAATTGAACTCCTGATCTCCCTTTCGAGAATTTCTGCACGGAACCAGTTGGACTACATCCCGATGACTCAAGCAAATTAAACATCTCTACATAGATAGGAGAGAGGAATGTTTCTCTTTACCTTTATTGGATGGAGCCTCGAGTTCTTGTCGCCTTGAACACAGATGCCCAAAAAGAAACTGCTTCTGTGGTGTAAAACCACGTATTTTCTAGAAATCACCAACGCTACAAACATCTTCGTTGTGTTAAGACTATACTTTCCTGCTCATAAAACGAACAGCAAGCTAAATTAAATCATCAAAAGTTACCCTTCTTCCAAAGCTTAAAGTATATCATCAAAAGATACATAAGGTTGTTTCTTAAATTATTGAAACAAAAAGTCATACTCTGCTTTTGATAACTTCCATCATCTCACTCCTAAAGATATTATCGATGATGTAAATCAGGAATTCACTGATATCCTAGGTTGCAAGTCATACACAAGGAGCCCACACAAGGTCTCTACTGCAAACTCAGCCTTTGACACACACTGCAGTGGAACACCCAAACTGTACGCGTCTCTGTAATCGAACTATGTATCTTTTGAAACAATTCATAACTCGAATACCAACCGAGCTATATACTAGAGTCATTTCTAAAATTCTATAAATATTTGGGTATAAATGCATTCATATTCTAGTTATTTGCAAGGAAAATAGCCATTTGTATCGATGATTATAATCATTATGTGTAGATTAACTTTAACTTTGTAATCTCAACATACACCGATAACTATTAATTTTTTTACGCTTTTATGCTGTAAGTTTGCGATTCACATTGCGTCTATAACTATTAATTTTTTATTCTTTTGCGTCAACTAATGGTTTTTTTTTTTATTTTAGACTTGAAACACATGAACAAAAAAAAAAAAGGAAAAATCAATACTTATCGATGTGCAATAGAATTTCAAACGGTTACTACAAAAAGGATAAAAAGATTAATTGTGGCCGATATACGCTGATAATTACAATCTTATAGTATAATTTAGACATATTGACCATACTTACAGACACAATGTGCTATTTTCTTTTAGGTGCAGTGTCAATTTTGATAGCCTAAGATATATTTCAAATTTGTTCTTTTTTATTTTGAATATTGAATTGGCCAGGTAACTGAAAAAAATGATATTTTACATCCTCTGTTCTAAAAAGTGAAAAAAGACTAATATTTGGAGGCGAATGGAATAATTGCTATACTTAACAAAATATTTATTTAGTAAATGCCTTTTTATTCATATGTAGACGTATGTATAGATGAGTCTTACTATTATGTGATGAATCAAAATAAATACATATGCATCTATATGTCAAAGTAATCGTACTACGGCCTCCATGTCATAGTCCAGTTGGTATAGGGTTGAGAATTACCACAAGAGGTCAAGGGTTCGAATCCAGGGACATGCACAGTGTGGGTGTTCCTCTGCTGATAGGCCAAAGACCTGGTTTGTGGGGGAGCACCTTGTGTAGATAACTGCGTAAAAACTCACTCAATCTAAGAGACCGCTGGACTCCTGATTTACCTCCTCCACGCAGCTCCTTGGGGTGGCCTAGTTTGTGGGGAGCACCTTGTGTAGATAACTGCGTAAAAACTCACTTAATCTAAGGGGCCGCTGGACTCCTGATTTACTTCCTCCACGCATCTCCTTAGGACTAGGATAATGGGACCCAACTCGTGGGGAGCACCTTGTGTAGATAACTGCGTAAAAACTCACTTAATCTAAGGGGCCGCTGGACTCCTGATTTACTTCCTCCACGCATCTCCTTAGGACTAGGATAATGGGACCCTTTGAGTTGGGGTTCAACCTTTTGCCACAAGTAATCGTCATATGGAGTAAGTATGAATTATGATGTGACCAAGGGATAGAAAGCTACTACTAACTACATGGAATGGCAGGAATAGTGGGTGCAACTGTAGAAGCACGTCTTTGATCCCGGTTCTGATCTGAGGAAGTTAAAGGTAAGTCAAAATATAAGACTTCCAATCACACGTCGCTATGTGTACAAAAGCAGTTTTTTAAAGAATGGGTGATGCACTTTTTTTTAAAAAAAAAAACTGCTTTTATATACGTGGAGACGCGTGATTAGAGACCTCATATTTTGTTTCACATTTAGTCTCTTCACATATGAACCTCTTTGATTGTAGGCTAGTAGCGAAAAAGTTTGGACTAAACTTTCTTCTCTATACAACAACAACATTATCCTATTGCTTTACAGATTTTCGTCGATGACGAGATAATCATACCCATGTGTTAGAAACAGACATGGATTGTTTTCCGATGACCTACAATAAAAATTAGGTCAATATGTGTCGATCAAATAGTATTCATAATATAAACTTCCTTCTCTATAAAAGATAAAAATCAGAAGAGTCCAGCCATCTTTTTCCAACAAGAAAGATAATCACACGAAGATGTATATCTGTAAAAAAAAACTTCAGATTTAACGGTTGAGTAATATTTTTGTTTATTACAACCTCTCGAGTTTTATTCTTCTTTCTAATTTTTTTTTTTTTTTTGAAAAAATAGAAAAAGAAAAGCAAGATATTGACCTTCACGGGACATTTGGTTGTTACAGTTTTGTTTAAAACTTTACAAGTTTTATCAAAGCTTACACAATAATTTAAAAAAAATCAGCAAAACCTGTGTAAAATCTACATAATTGGAGACATCTCATAACAGACACCGTTTTCACCTATCAGAGACACCATGCCAAATGTTAGAATAACAACAACAACAATATTACCCCACTGGTTTAAACTCTCCCGCCTATAACAGGGTATAGGAGGTCGGATGTACGTAATCATAAACATATGTTAGAAATACATACAAGTTGTTTCCCGATGATCCATAATAAAAATTGTGTATCGATCAACTGCTACTTCGAGCATCCAATTTGTGAGTTATTTTGTTTTATTCCATCATATTTCAAAGTCAAACAATAGTGTGTCCTTGACTCCATTAGAAATAGAAAGTAAATGTTAGAATAACAATTATAATTAAAATACACTTACGGTAAAGTCATACTTTATTCTTTTTCTCTCTTTTACACTTATCTATGATACTAAGAAATAATGTTCGTAAAAAAAACAAAAATGTTTTTAGAAAACAATTATAAATTAAAGAAAAAGCATTATAAAAATTTAAATAAGTATCATATTAAATATTTTATGAAGATTTGATTGAACTGTAAGTCATGTATTTCATTCTCATTAGAAGTCTTAATATACAAGTATGCTATATCAAAGGATGGGATAAAATCACTAAAATCCCTCAACTATCCTAACCTTCCTTGTATATCTCCAACAAATAATATTATCCTAACTATTTACAAATATTATCTACCGATAATATCTAATACTCCCCCTCAAGTTGGAGCGTGAATGTTAAGAAAGCCCAACTTGCGTAAGTTGTGATGATAACGATCCGGCCCCAAGGGCTTAGTAAACATGTCCGCAAGCTGTGAATCTGAAGATACTTTGCGAGGATCAATAGCACGGGACTGATAGTGTTGGCGAACAAAATGGCAGTCAATTTCGATGTGTTTAGTACGTTCATGAAAAACGGGATTGGCAACAATATGTAATGCAGCTTGATTATCACACAAGAGGGGCACGGGTTCGGTGAGAGAGACGTGCAAGTCACCAAGCAAACGACGTAACCAAACAAGCTCACTAGAAGCATGAGCCATAGCGCGGTATTCGGCCTCAGCAGAAGAACGAGAAACCACGTGTTGCTTTTTGGAACGCCAAGAAATAATAGAATGTTCAAGAAAAATCACATATCCAGTGGTAGAACGCCGAGTCATAGAACAACCAGCCCAATCAGCATCACAGTAAGCCAGTAAGCGCAGAGAATTTGCAGCGGAAAAAAACAAGCCCTGACCTGGGGCATTCTTAAGATAGCGCAACAAATGAAACATGGCCTCAAGATGACATTTGCGAGGAGCATGAACAAACTGACTTAAAAGATTCACAGCATAACAAATATCAGGCCGAGTGACAGTGAGATATAATAGACGACCAACGATACGACGATAAAAAAGAGGATCATCAAGCAAAGGCGTGTCATCAGAAAAGCGCAATTTCTGGTCCATGGGCGTGCGTGCAGGACGACAACCCAGCAGTCCACATTCTTGTAAAATATCAAGAACATATTTACGCTGATTAAGAACGAGACCAGAAGAGTTACGAGCAACCTCAATACCCAAAAAATACTTAAGCGGGCCGAGATTTTTGATTTTGAACTGATCATCCAAATATTGTTTTAAGGTTGTGATGAGAGCCAAGTCATTACCAGTAACAATAACGTCATCAACATACACCAAAACAGCAACAAAGGAAGAGGCTTGCGTAATAGTAAAAAGGGAGGGATCAGCAGTAGATTGACAATAACCAAGATCAGTAAGAGCATGTGTGAACTTAGAATACCAGTTACGAGAAGCTTGGCGTAAACCATACAAGGATTTATGCAATTTGCAAACGCGTGTCTCCCCCTTACGTGCAAAACCCTGTGGTATTTTCATGTAAACATCCTCCTCTAGATCACCATGGAGAAACGCATTATTAACATCCAGTTGATGAATATGCCAATGTTTAGTAACAGCAAGAGCAAGTAAGCAACGGGCAGTAACTAATTTAGCAACAGGAGTAAAAGTTTCATGAAAATCAACACCTTCGACCTGCGTATAACCACGAGCCACCAAGCGAGCCTTATATCGTTCGATAGTACCATCAGGATTGTATTTAATTTTGTAAACCCATTTAGAACTAATTGCACGCTGATCCGGTGGTAAGGAAACAAGAGACCAGGTGTGATTAGCCTCTAAAGCATCAATCTCACGTTGCATGGCATCACGCCAATGAGAATACTGAACTGCCTGCCGAAACGAAGAAGGCTCATCTGTAGCAGAGATGGCCGCGACAAAAGCATGATAAGAAGGAGACAACTTCGAATAAGAAAGAAAGTGAGATAGAGGGAATACCGTAGAGTGGGCTGCTGGAGTGGAGCGCAACGACGGCTGGAGGGAAGCGGGAAGATCAACCTCATAAGCCTCCAAGTGAGGAGGGGGACGACGGTCCCGGGTGGCACGAGCTGGGGGTGGAATGGGTTGAGTATCCGAAGGGGGGGAACGGATGGGACAGCAGCCGAAGGGGATTCAGGCGTGGATGTGGGCTGGGGGGTTACAGGGATGACGGATGGCTCAGGATCCGCATAAACTGAAGGAAACAATGAGGGGGGTCGAGGGATGCCGGGGTCGGGTGAGGGTAAAGAAGCAAAAGGGAAAATACTTTCTTCAAAATGCACATGACGCGAAACATACAAACGTTTATTAGCAAGATCATATATTTTATACCCCTTTTGGCCAGAAGGATACCCAAGGAAAACTTCGGGAACCGAACGAGAATCAAACTTGTCCCGTGGCTTGGCAGACTGATACCCATAACACAAGCACCCAAAAATACGAAGATGAGTATAAGAAGGCAAATGACCATGTAGGACTTCATAGGGAGTTTTATTAGCGATAGTAGACAAAGGCATACGATTAATAAGATAAGCAGCCGTAAGAATGCATTCCCCCCCAAAACCGAAGTGGTAAGTGTGCTTGAAATCGAAGTGCACGTGCAATCTCAAGAATATGACGGTGTTTACGCTCAACAACCCCATTTTGCTGTGGAGTGTAAGGACATGCTGTTTGAGAAACAACCCCATTAGCCGAATAGTACTCAAGAAGCGCAGTATTAGTGAACTCTAGGCCATTATCAGTGCGGACTGTTTTGACAGAAATATTAAACTGTGTATGGACCCAGTGAAAGAAATGTAACAAATAACGATATGTGTCGGATTTATAGGCCATTAAATAAACCCAAGTAAAACGACTGCGATCATCAACAATGGTCAAAAAATAATGAGCACCAGATAAAGTGGGGGTTTTATAAGGTCCCCAAATGTCGCAATGAATAAGATCAAAGTTATGCGCAGAAGTGCTAGTACTTAATGGAAATGACAAACGTGTTTGCTTGGATCGACAACAAGCATCACAAAATATATTATGAGAAAAACGAAATGAACAATCAGAAAGGTAGCGAAACCGGGACAAAGGAAGATGGCCTAAACGACGATGCCAAACAGTTGCATCTTTATTCTGAACAGCAGTCAGCAAGAAAAGAGACAATGAAGTGGCCGATTGGTCCAAGTAGTACAAGCCATCGCGCAACCTACCCACTCCAATCAGCTTCCTCGAGGGCATTGCCTGTATAACACAAACATCCAACCAAAAAGTCACGGCACAGTTGATGTCTCGAGATAACTGACTGATGGACAAAAGATTAAACTGAAAATCCGGAACAACCAAAACATGCTTCAACAAAAGACCATTAGGTAAAGAAATAGAACCCATCGCACGAACGGAAGCAAGGTGACCGTTCGGTGTGGTGACATGACTTCCATCCGCAACCCATTGAACATTAGATAACAGAGCGGGATCATTGGTAACATGTGCACTGGCGCCACTGTCAAGGACCCAAACAGCAGAGGAAGCAGAAAAAGAACAAGACTTACTGGCATCCAGTGGCGGCAGTGAAGCAGAAGGGGTGGCTGATGGCCATGCCGAAGAAGAGCCCTCCTTAAAATGCTCCAGAAGCTGAGTGACCTGGTGCTGCTGGGCGGCAGTTAAACCTGCAAACGCAGAAGGGCCAGCAGAGGAGGACACCGCCCCTCCTCCAACCAAGGCCGAAGGTTCGGCCAACTGTGACGAGCCACGCGAGCGGCGAACCCGCCAGTCTGCGGGAAAGCCAATCAAATTATAACACTTCTCACGTAAATGACCAGGCTTACCACAATGGGAACAACGCGGACGCTCCCCCTTGCCAGCAGACGACGAACGCCGCTGGGGTGTAGGTGCCGCCACCATGGCTGCAGCTTCAAGCTGTGGGAGCAGATTGCGAGCGACAGACCGTTGTTTCTCCTCTTGCGCCACCAACGCATAAACCCGACCAATGCTGGGTAAGGGGTCAATGCTAAGAACATGCGACCGAATGGCATTGAAAGCTTCATCAAGTCCCATAAGAAAATCGAACACCATCTCCTTCTCACGGAATTTGTCGATTGCCTTGGTCATTTCACACGTGCACCTGCCACAAGTACACATAGGCAGCAATTCAAAAGAATGTAACTCACCCCAGGCTGCCTTGAGTCGGCCATAGTAAGCTGACACAGTGCTATGGTCTTGACGCAGCCCCGCAATGGTACGGCGAAGTTCATACACCCGTGCATCCACTCCTTGGGAAAACCGTTCCTCCAAGTCCACCCATACGGCCCTGGCGGTGTCAGCATGAGCAGCTGCTCCCTGAAGCTCCTTTGACAAAGCATTAGACAACCAAGACAAAACAACGGCATTACACTGCTGCCATTGAGCGTGGGTGGCGGATGTATGTTCAGGAACAACAATGGTACCATCGATGAACCCTGCCTTATTCTTAGATTTTAAGGCATTAAGAAAAGCCTTCTTCCACACAAAGTAGTTTTCTCCTTCTTCACTCAGTGGCTGGGTAACAAACACAAGACCTGGATGATCAGAAGGGTGAAGATAGTAGGGTGATTTAGGGTCTGTGGCAGGTAGTGGCGCAGGAGTTGCCACGGTGGTGGAAGGCTGAGCCATGAGGGATATTGGTCGACGCAAGTGAGGGGGAAACCGATAATAGAGAAAAGAAAGGAAAACAGTCGACTAACTGAGAGCGTACAACGTGTTTTGCTCTGATACCATGAAGATTTGATTGAACTGTAAGTCATGTATTTCATTCTCATTAGAAGTCTTAATATACAAGTATGCTATATCAAAGGATGGGATAAAATCACTAAAATCCCTCAACTATCCTAACCTTCCTTGTATATCTCCAACAAATAATATTATCCTAACTATTTACAAATATTATCTACCGATAATATCTAATATTTTATACTACTTATACCCTAAATTTATTGTATCAAATTTACTCAATCATAAAATTTCAATCAAAAATCTAAATATCGTATAAATCGTATAATTTAAAACATAATTATAATCAAATTGAAAGTAGCACAACAATATTTCATATGATTCAGTGACGCTCTTTTACATATTGGCAAGGACAAAAATTCCCTCAACTGTAAGAAGAAATTAGTAAAGTAACTGTTTCTCGTCATTTATAAAGTATAATATGTATGTATATGTATATGTGTGAATATGTATGTGTGTAGTATATATATATATGTGTGTGTGTGTGTGTGTGTTTTTTTTGTGTGTGTGTGTGTGAATAGCACAAAAATAGAAAAGACATTTATGAAAATAGAAAGACATCATGAAATATAAACAAAAAAGGTTTCTACCATACAAAGCATAAAAGAAGACAAACAAATTAAACCGTCAACAATAATAGTAGGGTGATGTTCATCCTTTTCAGGAATTTCTTCATATTTATGCTGAATTTTTGCATTTTCCACTCTCATGCTGAAATTCATAGAACTGAAATTTTTCCTTTACTTCACGAAGTGTATGTAAAATTATCTTTGTTTTGCTTTTTTGAGGCATCTCAAAATCTTGTCCACTTTCTATAATAAGTTTATTAATTTTTCTGTTCTTCTAATATTATTTTTAAAATAACCAATCAATATAATATACTAATTAAATGAACACATTACATCAAAAGGTAAAAGTAAAAAATAAAAGATATTTTTAATGCTTCGTTAATAACTTATATTTTCCTAAGGGGAGTATATAGTTCCAAAAGTGAATCATGACAAGTGAAACGGAGAAAATTCTGAGATGTTGACTTCATAGACCGTAGACAACATAAAAGCTGGAGGATAACGTTTTGACAAATTAAAGCTTGAAAAATGAAACACTGTTTTAACAAATTAGGCGTTTCTGTAGCATTAAGTTTCCGTGTTTGCACGGAGTCATCGTTTTGCGATCTGATGTAAACAGCCTTACCCTACACTTTGTGGAAGAGACTGTTTCCGTAGCTCGAACACGTGCCGACAAGGTCACAAAACAGCAACCTTACCAGTTGCTCCAACGTTCGTCTGGACTGTTTTAACAAATTAAAGGTAGAAAATCAAACACTTCTCCAACTTCAAACGTTAATTCATTGTGTATTGGCAGATTATATGAGATACATATGAGTTCCGATGTACTGGTATTGCAAAAGGGCTTGTAAATCGATTCAAGCGGTAGAGAAATCGGCCTTTTTTTTTTTTTTTTGCCCTAGGACAAAGCCCCAAAATCCTTCGTTTCTGAGGATATCCTGATTTTTATAAATATTTTAGTTTTCCAAGTCACTTTACAAAATGAGTTCTTTCTTCATGCAGTAGCCAGCAATGAGCAGTTATATATTACCCATTATAAACTTAGTGGCTCCTTCAGAGAAAGCTGATAGCTATCAGTTGGAAAAGGAAAAGGAGAAATAAAAAACAAGATAATAAATCTCACCACATAACACTATAATGTTTGAATTTGTTAGGATAATTAAATTTCTTGAATAAAAAAATCAACACAGATGGAAACTTGAATTCCTGGTAGATATTTCATAATAGTCTTGTTACACTAATCTTTCTTGGTAGATATAGATAGAAGGCAACAACATAATTGGTACTCCTTTCATCTCAAATCTAAATCAATTTTGATTTTTCAATATCTTATAATTTATTTTATATTAAATAGTCAAACTTGACATATATTTTGAGATGAAGATAATAACATCATTTTTTCATATAGGATGTTGGATAATTTTCTCATTGGATTAGGATTCCTAAATAGTAGGAACTAAAGATAGAGTTATTATCTTAAGATTCCTTAGTTGTCTTTATCTATTCTAGTTAGGATTTGTTTTATTATATGTTTACCTAGTCCTATTAGGGTTTGGTTTTGATTAGACTAGTTGATCTATAAATTAAGGGGGTCAGCCATAGTAGATGGTGCCTCAAGAGTGCCAAGAGCGCCAAGAGTGCCAAGGCCAAGGGTGCCAAATACCAATCCCGGGTAGGGTGATTGGTGAGTCAATGCCGGGTAGGGTCATTGACGAAGGTGGCAAGAAACGTAGTTCGGTTTTGAGTTATTTTCCGAATAATAATATAAAGTGAGTTGTGTTTTATACGTGTGTTGTGTTTTGAATCCGTTGTTTACTTCATAGTATAATATATTACACACTGAAAAGCCAAACTTGACATATATTTCTGAGACTGAGATAATAATATTATGAAACTACAAAGATAAATATGAAATCGTTGCTACCAAGCAAAAACATCTCCGGACCATGATAAAGTTAGTGGATAAGCACTTTCGTAGATGGAGCAATATGCCAATATCTTGTGTTTTCCGTACATTAGGCTTCCGCATTAGCACAGGGTTTAAGGAGGGACTGGATTGCTTCACGATCTGATGTACGTAGCGTTATCCTACACCTTGTGCAAGAGAATGTTTCCGCGACTCGAACCTGTGACCTCAAGGTTACAAAACAACAACCTTACTAGTTGCTTGAGAGCTCGCCCTCAATATGCCAATGTCTAAGAGGTTTATATCAAAACCAGATGAAGGTTTCAAGCTTACAATAAAACTAGCAAGCGGTGCGTAATTCAAAGCCAAGATCTCTACTTGAATGGTCAAGTAACATTACAGTCATCAATCTAATCTGTTGAAACTTGGACTAATGGCTGATTGTAACTCGTTCTTATATATATATATATATTTAATAAATGCATTTATATAAAAAAATACAATTAAATCAGTTACAAAAAAAACTTTACTTATTCCAACTCCTCATAAACCTCTAAACACAACCATGATAATTACAATTGGGTTGCTCACAAACACACCACACAAGCCATTACTAAAACAAGGCAATGAACGAACACATTATCACAGAAAACATCAAAATCAAATCTCAAGATCTTAACTTACAAATCCATGATCAAAAACCCTACGCCTTTTAGGCCGATCTGTTGAGCCATAGCTCGAACCATGGACTAGAGACCTTAAAGAATCTCTCAAGAAAGGAACAGACACATCACAATGATCTTTGTCACCAGTTAAAATGATCACATTACGTATCCGTCCACCCAATGTTACCATTTCTACCCTCAATGGGCTCAAATGGAGAGATTTCATCAACCCCATTAGGTCCGGTATTAGACCGGACCGGTCTTCGGAACTCAAGGAGGCCTTGATGAGTAATTTCCCATCATCATTCACATCTTCATTTGTCAAAACTGTGATTTCATCAACCTCTGAAGGGAAGTTCTCAAGTTGCATGATCTCTGAAGTCTCTTGCTTTAGCTCCCTTAGTCTTTGAACCACCTTAGCCAGCAATGAAGCTTTATCTGTCTATTAAAACATTTCAAGAAAACATAAAGAATGGTTAGGAAGAATTAATAAAGAACAAAAGAAACTTCAAAAGACAAAAAGATCCACTGGAAACCCTAATCTTGTAGTAGAAAAAGTGGAAGCACTTTCCCAAATGTTGAATCATGGTTTTAGAGAAAAATTTGTTCTCAGATGCTTTCCTCTTTTTCAGATTACTTTCAACCAGAATTTAGAATATTCAAAAGAAATTATACTTTTGGACTGAAGAAATTCAGAATCTAAAGACTAAAAAAAGTTGATGGGATGTTTTCTTTGACCAATTCTTCTACTCAAATGTGCAGACCTCTTGGAGAAAAGTAATTCCCAGCAACGATAAGTCCTTAAAAAGTATCGTGGAAGATGTAAATCAAGATCATAACGGTTAGATTGGGTGAGAACTTATGCATGATGTGCGCAGAGCTCATCTAACCATGATGTGTACACACACATATTCAAGCAGACTCCTATTTTATTAACAAACAAAAAAATAAACCGAATCCTTCAACACAAGAAAGAAATTATAGTGGGTGTTTAATCAACTTGATCTGATCCACTACTGAACCCCTCGGAAGTATTTGGTTCAAGTACAACCCCATCTAAATATATTATGTTACCCTTATTCATAGTATTCAAAACCAGGCCCTTTACACTGTGCGTGTCCTCAGTTACACACTCTTGATTTCTTAGAGCAAATTTCAACTTGAGTATCAATTGAGCTATGTATGTGAGCATCACAAGGGTTTCCTTCCATTTCATCAGATGGAATGGTTCCTGGCCCTATAAACATGCGACACTACTATTCAATCATCTCATCTTAAAAGCTAATCTTAAAAGATAACAAAATGATTGTACCAGCCAAAAAAAAAGAACTTGATGATATAGTGGTGATGACAGAAAAAAGATTCTAGCCCATGTGTAAGTATTTTGTGTCCTAACAGTTACATTAAGAAAATCAAATAACTATAGAGATAAAGTAAAAGAAAAAAGAAAATAATAAAAAAGAAAACTACAAAAAAAAACATATATGATATATATAGATATGTTGGTATATGTTTTGTACTTTGGAATTACAAGGAAGAAGGGTTCGAAGGCGATCAAGATGAGCGTTGATTCGCTCACGACGTCTTCTTTCGGCTTCTTTATGCTGCTGTGAAGCTGCTATAGCTTTGTTTTCTGGGTTGCTGTCTGTATTAACTTCCGACATCTCCATAGGATAAATCGACGAATAATTGCTACAAAATCTTTCTTGCCCTGAGTAGCCGTAGGTGGCTGCTTGTAAACCCCACATATCCGTTTCACTGTAGGTGTTTCCGGGCAGATTCTGGTGGAACCAGAGACTTTCCGGCAAGTTTTGTGGCTGCATGTGGTGGTGATGGGGTGGCGTGGGAAGCGGGGCGGGGGCGGGGGGGGGGGGGGGGGGGTTGTTAAGAAGGCTTTAGGTGGAAATGGAAAGAGAAAGGAATGTTTTTAATGATTGTCTAGGGTTACGGTTTTCATTGGGAACTTTTTTCTTATGTGGTGATAATTGATAGCAAATTTATAGAAGAGCTTAGTGTCATCATTGTTTTTTCTTGAAATAATAATTTCGTTTTACTTGGAATGAAATAACAAAAGAAAAATGAATGTGCACTATAGATTTTATATTAAACAAATAGTTGATGATGAGTATAAGTTAGGATAACAAATATAATATATAGTTTTTAAACTGTACTATACAACTGAAATGGATAAATATGATTAATACTTTGAACGAATTTTTGACATTTATTTGTATTGTAATTTTAAAGTGAAAGATGTGATATCCGATGTTAGATTCTTTAAGGTTAGAGAACATTGTCCTACATTGACTATTTTAAAGAGAACCAAAATATAGTTTATATGAAGATGTGGTATCTTCATCTATTGTCTTAAAGTTTTGAGTAGATATGAACCCCACCTCACGTAAACCAAAGTTTTAACATGATATCAGAGTCAGTTTAAAATGTAGACTCACACATTTTTTGACCCATAGTCGCCTATTTATTGTCTTTTCTTACCCAAGTCCAAATGTTCATCCTTATCTTGTAATTGAGGGTGGTTATTGTCTACTCTCACTCAAGTCTAGATGTTCATATCTGCTATATGGTTTGTGATCGATGGCGGTTGTGATTGAGAACGGTTCTAAGACACATGTGTATATCAATACACGTTGTCACGTGAGAACAGATGTTGAAAATATTGTCCTAGATTAGCTACTTTGAAGAGCTAGAGACAATATATGAATTGTAGTTTGAGATACACTTTGGGGCATCAAAGTTCTTGGACAGAAAGAATAAAAAGATAAAAGATGAGAAGTGGTCATGCTTTAGTTTTCAAATGCCTCGTGCAACGTCATCACAATGACACGTCACTTTGTTAAAATACTTTTCATTTATAAGTGGACAAATATGTTAATATTGAATCCGATTTCATTTAAAATATCAACATATAACAAGTCACACATATTGTCACACAAATAGAAAAATTATACTATACAGAGACATATAACTCCAGCAATAACTTAACTATTTTGGCAATTTCCTTTAAGAAAAATTAGTGAGATATAGGAGTGTTAACGAACAGAACCGAATTAAATACTAGGTTTTCGAATTCGGATTCGTTTAGCTTAACGAATTGTAAAATTGGTTCGAGTTCGGTTCGATAACACTATAACTGTTTGAACGAGTCGAACAGTTTGCAAAAATTCGGTTTGTTTTAGTAAACAAACTCAAACTGCTATTCGAATTCGGTTCGTTTACGAACAATTATCGAACGAATATGAACATAACTCAAACAGTTCTAAAACCGTTTGGTTCGTTGAACAGCCCTATGAGACACACTCGTTGTTAGGTTGACACTCTTACCCCGTTCTGTCATTTGGTCGGATATATAATTTTTACTTACAGGACAAGTGAGGTCTCATTGTTAGAAGAGTGACGTCGTTCCATTTGTTAATTTAGTGTAATAATTATTTTATTTTTCCAAAGCAATATTAGTAAAAATGATACTACATAAAGACACATGGGCATACCTACCTATCAATCAATCATATACCCATCAAAAGCTATCGCTAGGGTCTGAGAAGGGAGAGAGACAAACAAACAATACCTCTATCCCAAGAGATAGAGAGTTTGATTCCAATGAAAATCCGGCTCTATATATACCTGCATAAATAATACAATAATAGAGATGTGGTGTAATAGTGTGTTAGTGAGAGAACTTAGTAAATACAAATATACGTATATGTTTGTATGTGCACAAACTATAAGTAACTTTTATCTAGTACTTCTTTACAAACCTAGCTAAAAGTGAAAAATGACTTTTCCCATTATACTTCACTTTTGTAACTGAAACATCCGTGAGGTTTCATATTCCTGGACTGACTTAACAAAGACCTATTACTATAGTCAGAAAACAAATCAAAGATATAAAGATAGAACCCTAGTTAGATTAATCAAAAATACCTGATTTATTTGATCATTTTAACTATAAGAAAATGAAACTATCAAAAAGAACAATTATAATTGGAAACACGAACCTCAAGAGTGGACGTTAGCCATATATCTTAAATTGCCAATATACTATGTTGAAAGTATACATGTATAATTGATGCTAAGTTAAAAAAAGTGTGTGAGTAACTTGAATATGGTGTCTTCGGGTATATATCAGTTGGTATTCGGGTTAGTTCATTGCAATTAGAATGTCGCAGGTTCGAACTAGGACATACGCAGTGTACCCCAGTAATCGCTTAAGACATGGTATCCGGTCCAATTAGATGAAAGGGTTGTTTGACTAGTAGACACTTTGTGTTGGTTCCTAGTCATGCCTTACAAATCTAAGAGGCCATTGAATTATTAATTTACATCTTTTACACAACTCTATTGGAGTAGAGCATTAGAACCCTCCAAAACTAAGAGGGTGATCTAATTTTGCTAGTCTATAGGGGACAATTGCTCCACTTCTGCTAGTTTGTAGGAGGCACTTTGCGTGGGTCTTCGTGTGCAGCTTGCCAACTTAGAAAGTCGTTGTGCATCTGATTTACATCCTCCACAAACTTCATAGGACTGTGACAGTAGAAATCCAAGACGAGGGATTTACGCTTTTGATCCCAAGAATTTGGATTTTTTTTGCAACTAAAGAACTACCCATGACTCAAGACTTGTGGTGTGTACTGCCCCAGGGGCATAGTCCAGTGGTAAGTGTCAAAGGTGATTGGGGCTAGAACCCCGACGTCCCGAGTTCGAGTCCGTGTGGAGACAATCCTTGTTGAAATCTTACAAGGGTTGCCTCTGGGCTGGCTGAGTCTCGTGTGTCCTCTCCCTTTGCAGGGCTGCCGGTGGAGCACACCCCTCGATTTAGAGTTTGTTGTGAAAACGTGTCAAATTCTATATAGAAATGTCAAATTTACTTCAACCTAGAAAGCCGCTGAACAATTAATTTACATTCTTCACAAACTTCATGGGGCTGTGACATTAGAAGCCCAAGACGAGGGATTTCCACTTTTGATCCCGAGAATTTGGATTTTTGCAACTAAAGAACTACCCATGACTCAAGACTTGTGGTGTGTACTTTACCATGGTGGGCACATGTAAAGCACGCCGCCATCATTACGAAAGAGAATGGATCTTTTATATTGCAACCAAAAGGCAATGAGTCTCTGCACTTTGTTTTTCTTGTGCTATGCTTCCATTCTCTTCCACACCTTTATGTTTCGAAAGTGGCAAATTCATGTGTAGTTGAACTTTATAAATATTGGGTACCAGCGGTTTATAGTGTATGTATTTGTATTACTCCCTTGGTTTAATTTCATAGGTCCATCTTTCTATTTTAAAATGTATCAGAATATAAATTCATTGTTTTAAATTAAAAGAGTAATAGTATAATTTTACCAATTTATCTTGGTTAACTCACAACTTCTAAAACAAATAACTTAGTTATTATGGGTATATTTGGAAGCGAAAGCAATATTTAATGTTTTGACCAACCTTTCTTAAATTATGAGCTATTTTTACATGGATTAATAATTTAGGACGGAGGGAGTATACATATACACACATATATATATAATTCCAAGACCCTAGCGATAGTTTTTGTTGTTGTTATTATATACCGGTTATAGTTGTTGGTTGTTCGTTGGCTTTATTACTAGGAAAGGAAATAGTTGAGAAATGACCTGTAAAGAGTGATAAGTTGGGAGTGACTTCTTGAAATTTCAATATTTCAATATTTTAAGAGATGTAAGTGTTAAAACTATTATGTTATCTCATTTTTACCTTTTTGTATATTGTTGGTGGGTATTTAATATGTTATCTTTCTTTATTATTAATAAGGTCATTTTTGGTAGACTACATAATCGCTTAATGACTACAATAGAAAGTAGACATCTTTTTAAAGCATCCCCAAAAAAAGTGACTTAATTTGGATCATCTTTTTAAATCATTTTCGTAATGAAAGTTAAGGTTTATGTTTATTGCAATATTTATTTTTGTTTGTAAGAAACTATCTATCTATAAAGAGTGGAACTCGCACCAACAAAGACAGTGTAAGCTTGTTTACAAGTGAGGTCTAGACAGAAAATTCTGGTTCTCATTTCCCACATATGCTGTTCTGTTCCTTCTAACAAATTTCATTATATAATATTAAGGCTCATATAGAGCCGGAGGTCTCACTGGAAGCAAACTCTCTATCCTTTGTTACAGAGGTATTGTTTGATTGCCAGTTACCCTCCCTAGACCCTAGCAATAGCTTTTGCTGTCGTTAGGATATACTGGGTACGAATGATGATGATGAATATTAAGGCTCATATGCAAAGCTAAAACACTTTGCATTGAAATATCTCAACATGCAAATATTCTCCAGCAATCATCCGCTACATTAGTGGTTTGTATATATAAAAAAGAAGAATGTTATTTTTATTTTTACTTTTTCTTTTGCAAACGTGTGCTGAGAAGGAAATGTATTTTGAACTTGGTTGTCGCACCAAAATACATTGATTGCTATCAATAGACCTATTCGATTTTCTAAAAGCTGGTTCTACCCCCCCCCCCCCCAAAAGAGGATATACGTAAACTGAATCAAGTCGTCATCATCATCATCCGTATCCAGTATATCCCAACGACAGTAAAAGCTATCGTTAAGGTCTGGAGAGGGGAAGTGGTAGGCAGACAATACCTCTGTCCCAAGGGATAGAGAGTCTGCTTCCAGTGAGACCTCCGGCTCTATATGTACATGTATAAATGGCATAATAATAGAGATATGATGTGCAAGTGTGTTACTGAGGGAATTCAGAAAATACAAAGAAGAGGCTTTCGATATTAAAATACAGATAGCGTGTATATGTACATGCAATGCAAAACAACGGTAAAACATAAGCAAACAAGTGCACAGTCAACCTGAAGCGTAGATAGTGTCTACGCCTATCTATGTCCCTAAATATACTCTAAGGTGTCCCTATATATTACCTATACCTTGTTAACCTTAATCTTATGTATCCATGGACTCCTATCCTGGACCATGTCCTCAGAGAGCTGTAAATCTAGTAGGTCGTGCCTCATCTGCTCATCCCAAGTCAGTTTGGGCCTGCCTTTACTCCTGTTCCCCTCTACAATGAGGTTTTCAATTGCTCTGACCTACTCCGTTGTCTGTCTCTGTTTGACATGCCCAAACCATCTCATTCTTCCCTCCCTTATCTTATATGCTATACTAGTCACGCCTAACCTTTCTCAAAATACCTCGTTTCTGATCCGGTCTAGCCTTGTATGCCCACACATCCACCTCAACATCTTCATCTCTGCCACTTCCATCTTCTGCAATTGTGACTTTTTGATGGCCCAGCAGTCTGTCCCATATAGCATTGCCGGTCGCACTGCCACCCTATAAAATTTTTCCTTTAATTTGGTTGGAAAATTCTTGTCACACAGCACCCCTGAGGCCGCCCTCCATCTACTCCAGCCTGCTTGAACTCTATGTGCTACATCACTATCTATGTCCCCATTCTGCTGCACAAATGATCCTAGGTACTTAAACTTACTTACCTGTGGTACCACTTGACCATCGATGGTGAGCTGACTATTCTCACTGTCGGTTACACCGGTGAAGTCGCAGTGCAGATACTCGGTCTTAGAACGGCTAATCCTTAAGCCTTTTCTCTCTAAAACACCTCTCCACTGCTCTAGTCTCATACTCAGGGTATGTCTATTCTCTGCGACTAATACAATATCGTCAGCAAAAAGCATACACCATGGAACTGTCTCCTGTATCGGCTTTGACAACTCGTCAAGGACAACTGCAAAAAGAAATGGGCTCAATGCAAACCCTTGATAGAGGCCTACCTCCACCGGAAAGAAGTCCGTATTCCCCACAGGCGTACGAAGAGTTATTTTCGTCCTAGCATACATATCTCTAATTATGTCTATATACTTCATAGGGATTCCTTGCATCCAAACTATCCCAGATCAGGTTTTTCAAGATCGATGAAAATCATATGTAAATCGCGCTTCTTCTCCCTATACTTCTCCATTAATCTCCTGAGAATGTGTATTGCTTCCGTAGTTGACCTTCATGGCATAAAACCAAATTGGTTCACCGTAATCTGAGTTTCTCGCCTAATTCTAGTGTCGATTACTCTCTCCCATAACTTCATGGTATGGCTTAGCAACTTAATCCCTTTATAGTTCTCATAACACTGTGCGTCGCCTTTGTTCTTCTACGTAAACTGAAGAAATAAATTGCAACTCATAATCATTTTAGTTAAAGGCCATCTACACTAAAAGATGTGTTTTCCTGTCTTGTTTAAAGTCTTAACAGGTTTGCTACTTTAAATTTAAAATGGCACGAATCCTTTCATTTTATAAGTATGAATTGTTTGAGTTCAATTCATGTTTAGTTCGTATTCGCTTGGTAATGGTCGGTAAAAGAACCAAATTTGAACAGTTGTTTGAGTTTGTTTACTAAAGCAAGCCGAACTATTCACAAACTGTTCGACTCGTTTAAACAGTTATACTGTTATCGAACCGAACTCGAACCAATTTTAAAGTTCATTTAGCTAAACGAACCGAACCAAACAGTTTATTAGCTAAACGAATTCAAATTTGAAAACTTAGTATTCAGTTTAGCTAAGTTCGTTAACACCCGAAAAAAAGAAAGTTTTATTTTCAAAAGAGTTTCGAGTAATTTATTATATTTTATTTTATTTAATAATGTAGCGAAAACGCTTTTTTATATCATAACCACATGTGGAGAATACACTTCTCCATAAATGTTACAAAACCATCCAACTCGGCATAAAATATACAAGACAACTAAAGCTAAACGATATAAACCTCCATGATATGTTTGGAATTGTAAACATGAAACATAATTAAACGACTCCGCCGATAGACATAAGTTTTTCCATAGAATTTGACACAAAGGACATAGACTAACTTCAAGAAATTCTACCAGAAGTCACACTGTCACTGAAGAAAAACCATTTTACAATATATCCCAATTATCAACCCAAGAGTCTTAGAAAAGTATCCGGAACAAGTTCAAAGATCAGGTAATAACACATAAAAACCTACTGCTAATCATTCCTTCTCAGGAGATACGTAACAAACAGTATATCAACTACAAAGAAACATACCACAATAACCAGACAATACAAATGCCTTCCACAAGCCAACTTTCTTATTGCTGTTTCATCCTTTCAAGCAGTATAGCAACTTCAGCCAGGTGATCTCCAACCTGGAAGGTCAATCTACTCACAGTTTGTACAATTTCACATAAGCTGTACCAGATAAAGGCCCATGTCACAATAGAGTCGAGTCCTTTCTTGATATTGCAAGATTAATCCTTCAAACATGCAAATGATCTATAATGAATCACTAAAACTCGGGTAAATTTTGAATGGTATGGTAAGTCAAGGTGCATCTTCAAGGCGAAAAATCGTGAACTCCTGCTGTTTAAAGTATCGTCGGTCCTCCTCATCAACAAGGACAAGGTTTAGATAGTACTTTACACTAAATTTGTTGTTGATGTTCCGATATGTTGGTGTCAGTTCATATGGACTTAGGAAAAGTCTGATCGGAATTGATTCACCTGTCAACAAATTCTGATATTTAAAACTTCTGCCTAACCATCAGAGTTACACAAAATAAATATACTCATGAATAAATGCATTTGAAAAAGCTAGAAGAACGATGTCATGGAACGTGATAAACACACATACAAGCGAAAGCAATGTCTCCCTCCCAAATTTGGATTTAAGTAGAAAATCTATATTAAATAAAATAAAATATAACTTTGGTTCTACAACCACCATCAATCAGTATGTATTCACCCAATAAGAGTACTTGCTATCTTCTGAATGTTTAATTGACCAAATCATAATAAAGTAACAAACAACAGTCAACAGTTTCCAGCCCAATGATAATAGTTCCATTACAAAACAAGTGTGTTTTTCCATCAACTAGAAATCTGACAGTGAGACTAGGTTCATTATTTTAGGCCAAAAAAATGTGGATTTTTGGCTGCAAGTACCAAAAATCCCTATCTTCGGCTGCAAGTTCGATAAATCCTTATGTTCAATATACACAAGAAACAACTAAAAGCACTAATGTTCTGAAGTTCAAGTGATGTGAATACATGAAAATTATAATGATGTAAACCATCAGATAAGCACAAGCCAAGTTCCAACTCACCTCTGACAGGAGCACCATCCATCAACTCATACTTCGCCAATGTCTCTGTCTCAACATGGGTATTGGCCCCTGACCCTGTTGATTCTCTGCGACGAATCTCAAGATCCATATTCTTTATCTTGATTCTCACAAGAAGGAAATATATTTTGCCAATAATGACATCTTTCAGATGATATCTGCAAATTTATAACTATATAATAAGTAAAAACAACTGATTTTAACATCCTATCATGATTCATTTATTATAGAACATTCACTTTGAAATTAACAAAATGGTGTCCCTTAACAATTGCTTTCTTAGAACAAGCTGGTGGGTTTAAATTAATCGTCTCATAATACAGAAAAAATGTTAATGTCCCCCCCCCCCCCCCCCCCAAAAAAAAAAAAAAAAACCAAAATGATTTAAGCTAGCTGACCGTTGACTTTTTTTCCTTTGTAAGACAAAACTCCCACCTACTATAACAGTTTAATCAATAAAATACTGATGGATTCTTTTTCCACGTCAGAATTACAAAGAAATATGTATAAATAAAACTTCCCCTTCAAGAATGCAATACTCGATATAAAAATGGTCAATATTTTGACTAACTTGCTCTTGTTGTACTCGAATTCAATATGAAGGCAATCTTCAATTCCGACCTCCATCTGCAAGTTAAGTGAACAAATGTAGGCATCATGTGACAAGGATCAAGCACATCAGTAAAATACTGCATGAATATAAATCTTGCAATGGTAGATGTGGAGACAACAAAGCATGCCCAGGAGTATTCCCTCCTTACTCCATCAAGGATAATTTGTTAAAACAACGACGTGTGCTTTCTTTGCTAAAAAGGCAATGTACTTTCTTTACTAACAGTTTCTCAAGCTGTAAATGCCCGTAAACAGAAAAAACAAAATGATTAATAAAAAAGTCAAGAAACTTCTTTCAGCAGAGTGGAAGCCATTTACAAAGACTGACTGCTTTTGCTTAAGCAGTTTGTTCAAGCCTATCTTCAAGCGCAGGTGCCACTCCAAATCAACAAGATTTTCAAATTTGTTTCCCGCGTTGCAGTGAAGAAGGAGAAAGGGGAATAATTCTCGGTCATGTCTTGAAAATAAATCTTTCAAATCAAGCTGTACAATTTCATATTTCAATGCAACTGATGCAGCACACTTCCATAAAAACAGTGATCACTTGGTCTGGTAATAACAACATCTATTTGCTGAGCCTTATAGGTTACAGTTTTAGTAAGTCAGATTAATATTCTAAAATGCATTTATCCGCTACATTACACAACAATGGCAGCCCGAAAGTTCATCCTTTAATATGTCCAATCTGAATATAAGACATGGTTGTCGTAACCACCTTACCTCTTTTCACCACCTCTGGGAATAACTCAACCCAAGGACTTGAAATGCAAAAGAACTGTAAATCTATCAACTGAATTCTACCCAACAATATACAGATTTTAGATAATATATGTAGGTTGGCATTATACCACAAAGGCCCAAAAACATATAACGTATTCTGCTAACACGAAAACCAAATCATTTTTGACACACGATTGGGGTGAAATTACCTTAATGCTATTGTTGATTGGGGGCGGCGGACTGTACTTACGAACCTGAAATGTTTAATTAGCAAATTAAATACAGCATTAACATAGGCAAATTTGGCGAAAATGCCAATGCTTAAAATCTACATCCAAAAAATTCTCCCCCACCACACCGCACCCCAAAAGATAATACACACACATAAAAGAGTTATGTTGCTAACGGAGTAGAGCTACGAAATCAGTTATCAGACAATGAACACGTTATGTACTTATTACTATGCTCATCCTGGAAGCATAAATTCTTCTCCATGCAATAATTAGATAACAAAATTTTCCCTAATGGCGGTCGCATAGCAAGCAAGATTGGAGCAGGTTCTGCAGAAGATTAGAAACCAACACACAGATCACGATGCTTGACAAAAGTAACTGAAGCGGTCTTACAATAACAACTTCTAATCATATCGTGATAGCACCACTGAAATGTTTAGTCAATTTGGAGATCCAGGGCCATTTTTCTTAATCTTGTAGATGCCATTTCATGCAGTTGATTTAAACATCTCAATACACAAGTCTTTCTTTGAAGCACAAGTCAAGATTTCATCACCCATAACGAACAATAAAAACTGGTATAAGACCTACAAGTTCAGAGGTATTAAGAACTTTTGGACATAATTTCATTTCACTGGGCCATAGAGATGAAAATTACCACAAAGTCTTGATACTCAATAATGCTGCCACCATAGCCCCTGCTTATTGTCACCTTGAGAACATACCTGAGAAGCAAACAGCTCATATCACTGGTTATAGAGAAGGAAAAATTTTCTGAAATCATTTTTGCCCCTCCATAGAGAATAAATTTCTATTGATGAGAAGTAACAAAAGGCTGCACACACACACAGAGAGATATATACATATATACATACATACATACATATATATATATATATATATCTGTGTGTGTGTGTGTGTGAAAGTGTCTATGTGTGTGTGTGTATTTGTGTATGTGTGTTTATATATAAACATACACACATACATACTCGCACACACACATACACATACATGCACATACATGCAGACACACACTCATACAAAAGCTACACTGCACTGGGGAAAAGCGAGTAAACTTGGCAAACTCATGAGCTTAAAATCTAGAAAGTACACAATCCGCACTGTCAAATATCTACAACCATCAGAAGATAAAGCGGTCTTCACTTGGGCAAGTAAAAAACATAAAACATGCAGCCATCTAGACAAACCAATGACACAGTACGCACATGAAAGCGCATGCACAACGATAAATAACTACATACACAGGTTAACAGCCAACGAACCAAAGTACAGACGTAATTATGGTCGAAAGACACATAACACAAATAACCTTGGGCTAACCAATTTATTCATTGTGTCACAATATAATCATCAAGAAAGAACTTGCAGCAGCTTTTATACATTGTCCTGGTACCCTTTTTCAACTAGAATACTTCACATTGACTTGGAACCCTTTTTTGAATAAAATACTTCAACATCATCGGTTGCCTGAGGAAAATCTTTTAATTAAAGTTTTCTCCATCAAATTTCTAGAGGAGAAAAGTTCTCTGACGTACCATTACAACACACAAAACCACTGCATTGCATGTAAATACAAGCTCAACAACACAAATCAATTAGTAAATGCTACAATATTTTAAATTACAATTCTAATATATTTATTTATAATACAAGCATTGATCATTTCTACAATGTTGTATATCAAAATCCAAAAAGAAAACAAAAAGAAAATGACATCGACATCTCCCGGACTCTGTCCCAAAGCACTTCTGGATGAAGTTGGTTCAAGTTAAAGAGTACAAGCATCCAAGACAAAAGAGAAACATCGATTCCAATGAGCTACTCTTTGTATTGATATTTAAATTAGTAAATACACAAGATCCAACTAACCACCAGGAAGTTAAGAAGAACATGCCATATCCAAAAGTATTTGAAAATTAAAACTAGCATGAATGAATGAAATTGTAATACATTAAAACATTTGGAAATAAATGGAATGTCTTACGTTGAAAACCACTATATGCTTAATGCTATGACTACTAAACATCCATAAATTACCAGAAAGATAGAGCAACGTCGCAATTATCACTCAAAGAGAGAGAGAGAGAGAGAGAGTTGGAAAGACCATAAAACGGTTTACAGTTTTCTAGATACACAAAACATTCAAGCATAGAAGAAAGAGTTGGAGACAATTTTTCATAACAAAGTGCACATATTATCGGATGTCCCAGAACAGACAACAAAATGCACATAAATATTCCTTAAATACATATTCAATATTTGGGATTTCAGAAGATAAACCATAAATATGTCAACTGACTTACCGCAGTCTTACATTTGCTCCATTATATGTTTCATATGGCATTTCAACAGTTGAGAATTCAAACGGATAGGTTTTCCTTTCATATATTTCACCAGGAATATCCAACTCGCGGACTACACAGACACGCGGGAACCAATAAGAAGTCATAACGCAAAAATCGTTAAAAAATAAAAATAATAATTAAATTACCAAACAAATCACTAGTGCAAAGCAGGACAAGCTTTGAGTAGTGGATAAAATAGCTGAAGCCTGAAATAATTCACGCAATGGAAAATAGTAGATTATACTTGCCGAGAGAGGTGAAGTCATAGAAGTTGCCCCGGTCAAAGTACATCTCTGCAAGAATAAGAAGTGTTACTTAAATGGGATAAAAGATCCAGGAGGAGTGAACAAGCGTGGAAGTAATATAACAGAGAACCCTAATCTTGATAAGACAAAACGCATTGGTTTTGTATCAGATGATCAATTTGAATTTTTAAATGCTATACTAGAGTGAAACAACCATAAAGGGAACAGATGACAGTACCTGTTACACAGCAGCAGCTAAACATAAGCATGACTCCCCAATTCTAAACTTAACTTCCAGTTCTTAGGTCAATTCCCATGTACAATGGAACGAAATTGCACTTTATCCAAGATACAGACAATATAAGATGAAGCATGCAGTTACCAACCAAAAAGCAAAATGCAAGATAAAGCACGGTGTCATTCCTAATGGTAGTTTATTTTATTTCATCCTCATATACAAGTACAACCACCCATTATTTAAACTCACCAATCTGTCCAAGAAGCTCAACCTTGATTCCACCATGATCAACCTTTTTCCCAGAGACAGGTTCAATTAAGATCTGCGGATCCAACAAAAAAAATGTATTCATGAGCAGTTGAGAAGTTGATTAACTAGCTATTGCATGCAGAAAAGTTTGAAACATGAAATCAGGTACAGTACCTTGCCAGAAATATTTTCCTGACTCTGGAATAGTGGAACCATCACGGTTTGACCATTTTCCTTTTTCAATGGAACCTGGCATAATATACACGATAAGGAGAAGTGCCAGAGGTAAGAAAAGAAATTGAAACTCTTTGAGAAACTTTAGGTCACTGTTACCGTGAAAAATAGGCTTCAATCCTAAATTCATTAACAAATAAGGATACATTTCAAAATGGGAACAGAAAATCAAGGACATTTATTCCAAATGATTGATGATTAAATATATCTGGAAAGAAATGCTGAACAAAGATGAGTTATTCAGAAATAAGCTCACCTGCTTTCGAGATTTCCCATCAGTAAACGTCACTGCAATGTGGCATGCCGGCTTGAAGGCCCCAAGTAAGTAATTCTAGAATCCCCAAGAGCAAAGAAAAGGAGACAAAATGAAAAATCAATCTCAGATCAATCTTCAAAATTCCAAAGTAACATCAGAGAGTAAAAGGAAACAATACCATGCCGCTTAAACTTTTCAAAAACCTTCAATATGAATAACCACTATTCCCTGGAAAATGAATCAAACCTCAGAATCAGAGCATTTAAACGCAATTATACTTTAATAATTGAAAAAGGATCTAAACAGGGGTAGGTGTATGCCCAAGATTATTTATTCATCACGAAACCCGAACCCCTGAGACTTCGATTTACATTTCTTCGAAATACGAAGCATAATTGTAAGAAGAAATAATTCTATTACAAATAAAAGGGAAGCTTACTTGAAGAACGGAGATTCAAGGAGGCGATCGTAACATGCATCGGCGACGGTGAACGTCGAGAAAGAGAAGAGGCGATCACGGCGGAGAGAGAGGAAATTGACCACCACCTGGGTTTACGAGCGAAAATGTTGCAAAATTACTGAACTTCCAAACTGAAATTTAGCAGAATGGTCCTTTGATTTGTGCTCAATGCTTACTCCATCCAGAAAAGTTCTCATGTGTTACTATTTCTATTTTTAATTCAAATTTGAGAAAAATAAAATGTTGTTACGATACATTTAATGTGGATTTATATTAGTCGATGACAATTACTAAGGATTGCATTGTATTAACCCTTCTATCTTATATTTATGAGTCTAATTAACACAACCTTTGAAATTGCATACGTGTGTGTATATATATGTATATGTATGTGTGTGTGTATATATGTATGTGATGTATATGTATGTATATGTATATGTATGTATATGTATATGTGTGTGTATGTATATATATACGTGTGTGTATAGGCACAGTTCAGAAGAGTGCAGAAAAACATTGAAAACCTTTGTTTTGGAAGAGTGATCAATATAAATTTTTCATTCCTTATTTTCTTTCCATAGTATTTTATTTGAGATTTGAAATACTTGAACACCGAGACGCTAACTTTCTTGTGTTTGAGTTGGAAATTGGAATTCTTATTGACTTGGTACTGGATGCTGCTCACAAAGCTGAATTTGATACAACAGCTTTTGTCCATGCTGTTTGTATCATATTGTATTCGATACGTTTCCTCCTCCTGTCTTTATGAGTTGGTCTACCCCAACACATGTCCGATACGTTTCCTCCTGTCTTTATGAGTTGGTCTACCCCAACACATGTCCAACCCGCAGGTTACAAAGCCGAAAGGATTTTGGAAAGAGGAATCTCTAATTAAATTTGGAAAAATCTGATCAGTTTTGGTCCCATCAGAGTTTGGAGTAAAGCATGTCATACAAGGAGCAGGTGGTAGTTTGATGTCGACCCGTCGTCTTCCACTTTTTTTTTGAGTCTTTTTTGAGTCTTTGTATTATTTTCTAATTTGACTTTTTTTTGAGTCTTTATATTTCACCCTCCACTAATGGGCGGTGTCCTTACTATACCTCATTAAGGGACCAAGATCTATCCTAATGTTTTAGATTTGGCCTTTTCATCTAAAAAATCATAAGAACCCAGATTCACCAATACGATTCTAAGCCTGGTGTCGGTTTAGATCTGGTTAGGTCACGATGGGCATGCACCAACTGAATCAAGTTTTTCTTCCTCGCTTGATTGAAAAAAGCAATCTTTGTTGAATTTAGTACTTAGACCATACTTATTAATCGTACCATACTACCATCTTTCTTTTTCTAATGTGAGACTTTTCTGGTCTTTATTGACCACATTATTGCTTCATGATCAAATCAAACAACTATCTTTTTTTTAATGTGAGATTTTTTTAGGCTTTTATCGACCGCATTATTGCTTCATGACCAAATCTATAGCATTGAAATTAAGGACCAATTTGGATTCAATTGATCAGGAGAATGAGATGGATTAACAAGACACGAGATAACATGCACAAAATCTTGTTTCTTGTAATTTTGTTTTCTTTCTAATTGAAGAAAACGTGCATTCACGTAATGGTATTTCCTTAATGAAAATGATTACAAGGTAATGACTATATCTACCTTCCATCTAATCTCTACAATCAAGTCAATCAATCCCTACAAATATGGTACTAAATATATGCCATGATTACATAATGAATATCTACCATATACAATGATCTACCATATACAACTATATCTAATCACAATAATGACAATAATGACATAATCTCCAATACTCCCCCTCAAGTTGGCGCATGGATGTCGAGCATGCCCAACTTGCTGCAAAATCGATGAAAAAGGTCAGGACCAAGGGGTTTAGTGAACCCATCAGCTAATTGGTGCGAGCCTGGAACCTTGCATGGATGAATGAGACCGCTGGTATAGTGTTGGCGAACAAAATGACAATCGATCTCTATATGTTTAGTACGCTCGTGAAACACAGGATTAGCCACAATGTGCAAGGCGGCTTGATTGTCACACCGCAATGGGACTGGACGCGTGGAGGAGAGGCCTAGATCGGCCAAGAGCTGTCGAAGCCAAACAATCTCACTAGTGGCGTGGGCCATGGCACGATACTCAGCCTCAGCAGAAGATCTAGAGACAACGGGTTGTTTCTTGGAGCGCCAAGACACAAGTGCGTCACCAAGAAAAACCATATAACCAGAAGTAGACCGACGTGTAGTGGGACAACCAGCCCAATCAGCATCACAATAAGCATGTAGGCGTAACTGAGACTGAGCATGAAAAAACAAACCTTGGCCTGGAGCACGCTTAAGATAACGAAGTAAATAGAACACAGCATCTAGATGGCATTTTCGCGGAGCATGCAAAAACTGACTAAGTGTGTTAACCGCAAAACTGATATCAGGACGAGTAACAGTAAGGTAGAGTAAACGACCCACAATGCGCAATAAAATGCAGGATCATCTAAAAGGGGATCAGTATCAGAAAATTTTCCCTTTTGATCCATAGGCGTGGCAGCAGTGCGGCTGCCAAGGAGGCCACATTCTGTCAGAATGTCAAGAACATACTTACGTTGATTTAGGACCATGCCAGTAGGAGACCGAGCAACCTCAATTCCAAGAAAATATTTAAAGGGACCCAAGTTCTTGATCTTAAACTTGTGATCAAGATACGCCTTGAGAGCCTCAATACGAGAAAGATCATTACCAGCAATAATGACATCATCAACATAAATCAAAACATAACCATGGAAGATGCGGTGGTCAAAAGAAACAGGGACGGATCCGCATTAGACTGAGTATAACCAAGTGCAAGTAAAGAGGACGTAAACTTGGCATACCAATTCCGAGAAGCCTGTTTCAAACCATACAAAGACTTTTGTAATTTAAAAACACAATTCTCCCCCTTACGAGCAAAACCAGGCGGAATACGCATATACACATCTTCAGTAAGATCACCGTGTAAGAACGCATTATTGACATCTAGTTGGTTGATATACCAACCACGCGCAACCGCAATAGCCAAGAGACACCGAACCGTGACTAGCTTAGCCACCGGAGCAAATGTTTCATGAAAGTCAACGCCCTCAACTTGGGTATAACCACGTGCCACTAAACGTGCCTTATACCTCTCAACAGAACCATCAGGGTGATACTTGATCTTATAAATCCATTTAGAGTCAATGGTGCATTTACCTGGAGGGAGAGAAACAACTGTCCAAGTATCATTAGCCTCCAGTGCAGCAATTTCACGCTGCATTGCGTCACGCCAATGAGCATGTTTGACTGCCTGCTTAAATGAAACTGGCTCATCGCCATCAGTGATAGCCGCAATCAAACTGTAATAAAATGACGATAACCGAGCGTACGAAAGATAACTAGATAAAGGAAATACCGTAGAGTTCGCTGTGGGAGTGGTGGAAGCCTCGGATGGCACTAGTGAAGGAGGCAAAGCAATATCGAAATCTGTGAGGCGACGCGACAACTGACGAATGCGCGTGCTACGAGTCAGGGGTAGCACGCTATCTGAGGGGTGCGAGTCATCAGAAGCCGACGGCGGAGGAGGTGCCGTCGGCTGGAGTTCACCCGAGGCACCTGGCGAAGGGGAGGCCGAAGTGGCCTCGGCTGGGACGTGACCAGTTGGCTCGGCTGGGTTGACGGCAGCCCAGCCAGCCAAAGATGAATTAGCAGGAATTAATTCTGTGACAGGAACGGGTTGAGCAGATACAGTAAACGGAAAAATATCCGCATAAAATGTGACATCCCGGCTAACATACATTCGACGACTTGAAAGATCGAATATTTTATAACCCTTTTGTGTGTGAGGATACCCAATAAATATGCCAGGCGCGGAGCGCGGAGCAAACTTGTCTCGTGCACCATGATAAGTATACCCATAACAAAGACAACCAAAAACACGGAGATGATCATAGATGGTACATGACCAAGTAGAAGTTCATATGGTGTTTTATTTTGGAGTGAGACAGTAGGCATGCGATTAATAAGATAGACGGCAGTTAAGACACATTCTCCCCAAAATGACACAGGCAGATTCGCATGAAAACGAAGGGCGCGGGCAACCTCTAAAAGATGTCGATGCTTGCGTTCAACTACACCATTTTGTTGAGGTGTGTGAACGCAAGAAGTCTGACTATCAATACCATGTTCAGCAAAATAGGTGCGAATGTCATGACTAGCAAATTCTAAACCATTATCACTGCGAACCCGTTGGACAGGATGGCCAAATTGTGTATGTGCCCAATGCAAAAAATGCAACAGAAAACGACAAGTATCAGATTTAGCTTGCATCAAATACACCCAAGTACTACGACTGTAATCATCAACAATTGTCAAAAAAATAACGTGCCCCAGAAAGGCTAGGAGTTTTATACGGCCCCCAAATGTCACAATGTATCAATTCAAAAGCACGGACTAGTAATGCTAGTGCTGACAGGAAAAGGCAAACGAATTTGTTTAGGCTCGATTACAAGCATCGCACACAACATCTTTATTTGTAACTAAAATAGACGGAATGAAACGAAATTTAGACACAGGAAGATGACCCATGAGACCATGCCAAAGAGATGCAGATGACTGGGTTACTGCAGGTGCCGCAGTGACCGAACTGTTCATGAGGTGGTAGAGGCCATCACGTTGCTTACCCACTCCAATCAGCTTCCTCGAGGGTATCTCCTGCACAGCACAAAAGTTGAACCAAACGTCAGTACGCAATTTGAATCTTGTACCAATCTACTCACAGAATGAGATTGAATGCGAATTCTGGAACACCCAAGACACCATGAAGAACTAAGGTGTCTGATAGTCTGACAGTCCCAACCGCACGGACCGCAACATACGCACCATTCGGAATTGAACAGTTGCGGTCAACTTATCAGTAGTGACAGATGTAAGCATAGACAAATCATTGACAATGTGTGCATTAGCACCACTGTCTAATATCCAACCAAACCGTGAATTAAGAGAAGAAGAGGCAATACCCGTGTCCTGCTTTGTTGTAGACGGCAAGGAGGGACCAAAATTACCTCCATTCAATTGGTCAATAAACTGCGCCAATTGATGTTGTTGAGCAAGTGTGAGACCGGCGAACGTGGGTGGCGCGGCCTGCGTGTCGGAGACAACTGATGCCGCCACTCCTTTCGTTGCAGCAATGGACGAAACTGGATCCCCGCCGAAACCTTACCTCGGCGACCACGATTCCAATCAGCAGGGTAACCAATCAGATCAAAACAGGTTTCACGGAGGTGACCCATTTTACCACAAATGTTTGACACTGTGGCCGCTCCCCCCTTTCCTTTGAACTTGGATGTTCGGCCCATCCTGAGGTCTTGCCAGTGGCAAGGGCTGCTGCATCGAACTGTGGACAAGACTCTGAGCCACAGTTCGTTGCTTTTCTTCCTGTGCTACAATTGCATACGCACGACCAAGTGAAGGAAGAGATCAATACTTAGAATATGAGAGCGTACCGTACTAAAGATTTCGTCTAGACCCATGAGAAAGTCAAAGACCATTTCTTTCTCACGCATCTTTTCCATGGCTTTGGACATCCCACACGTGCAAAGCCCACAACTGCAAATCAGGATCTCATAAAAGATTGAAGCTCTCCCCAGAGAGCTTTGAGACGGTCATAGTACAGACTACCTATGCTCTTGTCCTGACGAGTGAAGCTATGGCACGACGTAGTTCATACACGCGAGCATCAACTCCTTGTGTGAAACGCTCTTCCAAGTCGAGCCACACCTCCCCCCGGGGCGGACTCTGCATGTGCAGGCAGTCCCTTGGAGCTCCTTCACAAGTGAGTTTGGACAACCACGCCAATACTAGCGCATTACATTGCTGCCAAACGGAATAGTCGGCAGAGGCAATAATCCGGACGTTTGATACTGGCCGTCAACCGAAGCCTGCTTTGTTCTTAGATCTCAAAGCATTGACAAATGACTTCCTCCTAAACGAAATAATTTCTCGCCATTCTCTCCCAACGGTTGAGTGACAAAAGAAGACCGGGATGGTCAGATGGATGCAAGTAGTATGCAGATTTGGGATCGGTGGTGGTAAGAGGTACGGTGGCGGTTTCGGTGGTGGAGGTCAGACATATTTGCAAACGGCCATTGGTTCGCCGGAAATCAGGTCGGGGCGGCGGTTGGTGGTGAGAAGGTTTATCTCTCTGATACCATGAAGAAAACGTGCATTCACGTAATGGTATTTCCTTAATGAAAAAATGATTACAAGGTAATGACTATATCTACCTTCCATCTAATCTCTACAATCAAGTCATCAATCCCTACAAATATGGTACTAAATATATGCCATGATTACATAATGAATATCTACCATATACAATGATCTACCATATACAACTATATCTAATCACAATAATGACATAATGACATAATCTCCAATACTAATTGCTACATTTTCGTTTAAAATTCACATTTTCTTTTTCTAAATTTTAATGCTTTTAAATAGATTATAAAAAAATTATTTTCTATGGCGAGATTAAAATAAGATCATTTGTAATTTTTACCTTAGGACTGTCTGTTGAGCCAGCTTGAGCACGGTGCTTCAACTTGAATAATAAGGAATAGAGGTTTATTGTAAAACGAGTGAAGTCAAGGTAACACGTGTTGTAAGTTTAAATAAGTAAAGTTTGGACTTTATAAAGAATAACTCATTTAGAAACCTACCCACTATACGTTATTTATATGTATATATTATAGAGTATATTTAATTATATAATCACTATTTGATGCATTGTATAAACTCAATCGAAACAAATTATTTGGCCAAACCTCTTCGTGTTTCCATCAAATTTGAGTGGTTCCTTCTCTCCACAAAATATGGTGAAGGCTAAGTGCTTGTTTTCACTTCACACTCGTCAACAAAAGAGGACAAACCTTAGAACAACTAATAATAAGATTGTCATAAAAATTGTTGTTTTATGACTTTGAGATCATAGATTTGAGCCGTGAAAAATCATTCACACCCACCAAATATAAGATAAAACTGCGTATATCAGATCGCGAAACGATCCGTCCAAACGGCGAAGACGACTGCACATGTCAAAAAAAATAAAAGCCGAATATAAATGACCTCATGTTTACCAACATTTATGGACTCTTTATTTCAGTCAAAAATATATATAAGGACTATACCCTTTCAGTGAAAAGGGGAAAGGGGACTGCTACAATTAGCCGACCGCCGGGAAAATGCCAAAAATATTTCCGGTTGGTCAGATTTACAAAACCATCGCCGATCATCTTCCTCACAAAAACCAGACTGAAGTAAACCGGCCTTTAAAGTCCGCCCGCCGGCGGTTCCCATTGCTTCATCTCCCACCCACCAATCTTCTCACCTCCCCCACCATCCGCATCATTCCCTTGCTTAATATTCACCAGAATTTTCTCATTCCTCCCCGCCAGCACCGCCACGACATTCGCGGTTCCAGAATCCTTAAATCAGTTTCTTTCTCGATCTTTAAATCGATTTTGAAAAAGGGTTTCACTTGGAGGACAAGAAGTGGAAGCTGTTGCTTCGAATCGGAGGAGAGAGCCACTTAGATTTGACATATTCGGCTTTGCGCCAGGGAGGAAAGTACAAACCTTTCTTCTTCAAGCTCTGCTTGGCAGCTTCTGATACAATATCAATAATCTTCTCAAGACGACCTTCTTTGCCAACGAAGATCACAGGGAGCATCTGAAGCACCGACCTGTAAGCTTTGGTTGATCTAGCTATTTCAAATTCTGAATCTGAAGTCAACATCGATTATCAGCCTTTTGCCCTCAATTATCACATCATATACTCGTACTCACCTGAGAAAAAAATTTAGAAAACTATTGCCAATTGACAATTCAACTTAGAGCATCTGGACATTTCTCAAATACAGAGTTAAAAATCAAGAGGCCAAGAAAACAAGAAATGCAGAACTATACCGGAAAGACAGGATTGTGATTTCTCCCACTTGGATTTGCAGACGGAAGCATCGTAACCGAGGGCTATCAGGCCATTGACTTACTTTGTGTTTTGAAGAATTGTCTCTATGATTAATCTGTTTTTCCTTCACATTCTTGCAATGTCCGCCAGGAGGTTCCTTTCCAAGACGCAGGCACAAGATACCAAAACTCTGCTTTTGCAGGAAACGGGGGAAAAAATCAAGTTAAAAAAGATGCAAACAAACACACCTACCTGTATTTCTCAAGAACAACGACAACAACAGCTATAAGTAACGCAACAACTATCGTAAGGGTAGAAGTGTATGAAAATGGCAAATAATAACTTCATCACAAATCCCAAAAGATAAAAGAGTTTGTTTCAATAAAACCCGACTTTATAGGCGTGTAAAAATGACAAACAATAACCCTATGCAAAAAGAGAGTTTGTTTCCGGTGAAACCGGACTTTATAGCTACATGCATAAAAAGGGATACACTTTTGTTGCTTTATTTGGTACCTTGAGGGTTTCACAAGCATATGAGGCACAATGATGATTCAATTTTGATATGCCGGAGCGTCCGAATAAGCCAAATTCTTCATCATCCGAGCTATATGAGCCATTGCGGTTGAAACAATTACACCGCTTCTGACCAGTTTTTGTTGGTCTATCACTATTCTCTTCTATGAAATACACAGCGCTGGGATCGATCGATCTCCTCCAATTCATCCTTCTCACAAGGGGTGTAATCAGCTGGTGGTTTCTCCAGGAGTATCGATGACCTTAGAGTGCCTGAGAATTGCCTATCAAATAGCCTCCTGAATCGATACTTGAAATTCACAGCCTCGTTTCGACCTGACACATCTACATTTGGTGGATCCAGAGGTTGAATCTTCACTGGTAAACCCATTATCAGCTGGGTGATCAGAAGTTGCTCTTCTCCAACTCAATTTTTTTTTTTTATATAGCTTCAACAAAAATCTCTCTATTTTTACAGCATGCCAAAAAGTAATATGTTCCCTATTGAACTACAACTTTGATCACTCTAAAAGCTGAATCGCAAACACAAAAATTTCCAGCGATTCCTATTCTAATTACTCCAACCTAGGGCACTAATTAATCCTGATACATTGACCAAAAAGCTTCAGGCGTAAGAAATTGGCACAGACTTGCTGCATCCAAAATCATTCTAAGCAAAATCAAAAATCTGGTTAGACAAAAACTGAAAGGAGATCAAGCAGAAAATCCTCGAGGATTGCATTGCAGTACCCCCATACTTTATATCTCCCCAATTTTTAGTGAGATTAAACTAATAATTCACAGTTCGCTAAACAAAATAATGGAATAACTGGAAATTGGTGTTAAGCAAAAACAAAAAAGTTTGCTTTTGCTCTAGAATTCAAGATAACAGTACCTCCGAATCTTGTAACAGAAGCATAAAAAAACGTCACCGTCACTAACAATTCCGAAAAAACAATCAGCCAACCGAACATCCATTTCTCATCTGATCAAACCACCGTCTTCAGCCTGTTAATCTGCAAAATTATCTGGCCACCGATGGAAATGGGGAAAATTAGGAAAAGGTTTTATTGTGAGAAAGAGACCGTCAAGTCTAGATGGAGCAAAGTGAGGAGGAGGTTCCATTTAAATGGTATAGTAAGGTTAGGGATGGCGAAGCGTAAAGGTGACACGAGGATGTTAAACGTGTCAAACAGGTTATAGTACTTCGAATGTTCGTGGGCGGATCACATGCTCTGTGTGGGCATGAGGTATGGAGATGGGATCTCTTCACCCTCAATCTCCCCCTCTACTCATGACCACGCGAAACATGACAGTAAGATGGGATGTTGAGTCTAGATGCGGGTGACCCTCATCTAGTCTCACCACCCCGTTTCTGCCACATGTCATGCGGTGACGCGTGGAGTGAGGGAAAATGAGTGAAGGGATCCTATCCCTGAGGTATGATGTACTTAATAGTTGTACGTTTATGGTGTTTACCGAATCGAACTGTTCGCGAATTGTTTGAATTTGATTCGTTAAGTTTAATTTAATGAGCCGAATTACCTAATTAGACTAGTCTACTAAAACGAGTTAAATTGTTCGTAAATTGTCCGCTCGTTTAAAAAATAACATTTTCGAACCGAATTCGAACATATTTTGAAACTCATTTTCTAGTTGTAGGTTCATGGTGTTTACTAAATCGAACTGTTCACGAATTGTTTGAGTTTGATTCGTTAATTTTAATTTAATGAACCGAATTCGAATACCTAATTAGACTAGTTTACTAAAACGAGTTAAATTGTTCGCTCGTTTAAAGAGTTATAACGTTTTCGAGCCGAATTCGAACATATTTTGAAACTCGTTATAGCAAACGAGTCAAGCCAAGCATTTCGTTAGACTAAATAAATCCGAATTCAAAAACATAATATTCAGCTCGGTTCGTCTGGTTAACACGGGATGAGATCTCCTCACCGCGCGGTGAGTCAGCGCGCGGTCCAGGACACGACACGTGCCAGCAGTAGGGGGTGGTGAGGCTGGGTGAGGGTTACCCACCCAGCCTCACCACCCCCCTTTTTGCCACGTGTCGTGCGGTCACGCACGCGGTGAGGGAGTAGCGGTGAGGGGATCCTATCCCGGTTAACCCTCATAGTTATAGATAGATATACTAGTAAAATATTATAAACATGTTTATATCTATGACACATATATTGATCACAAGATATGGTGGATAGCTCATATCACTATCCGTATATGTGTGTTGTTATAATGTATAGTGAAATCGATCACGTGGATAACTTATATCACTATCCATATGTATCCATATGTGTGTTGTATTGATCACACACGTACAGTGGATAGCTCATATCACTATCTATATGTATCCATATGTGTGTTGTGTACTGTATAGTACAATTACCGGAGGGGATTTGGAGTGGGGCGGGGGGGGGGGGGGGTTGATTTTGTGTGAGCTTCAATTTGCCAAAATTGTGAATGGAAAACCGTTAAAGTGAATCTTGGAGTAAAATGTCATTCTCTAACCTTGAGGATTTTCACCGATTTAACTTCAAGGAGCATTGTGGAGGATGCAAATCAGGAGTCTAATGGCTTCCTAGGTTGGGTGAAGACTTATATAGTGACTCACACAAGGTGTTCTCCCGCAAACCAGACCTTCGGCCTAACAGAAGTGAAACACTCACACTGTGCGTGTCTATAAAATCAAACTCTTGACTTTTTGGAACAAATCTCAATCCGAATATCAACTAGTCACGCCCTGGAGCGCTGAACCTTGCGTATAATAATTGAGTTGCCAGAGTTGAGGAAACACTGAACAAGTGGCAGACCTTTGGGAATCCGGAAATTCAAAAGAAAAAGAAAATCCACAAAATTTTAGGCCTGATTTTCTGAAAATGTGTTGTAATGGAAGTACAAAAAGATATACATATTTTTCCTCATGATAAGGGTTATTTTGTTAAAGTTTTCTCTAAGTTACTTGATGTTATTCTTATATCATTAAAATTTATACCGACTCTATATTGTTTCCAATTAGTGACATTCTCTTTTCAAAGTCGTGGAAGCCTAATGACATGTCCAAAATTTAGCTTCTAAATAAAGACAAATATTTCAATCTCAGTCAGTAACAGTCAATGTTGTTGGGCTCTGTCACTGACGTAACCTACGGAGCAAACTATGGATCTAGCAGACCTCAGCCAGCTCAGCTCGGCAAAATGGTTAGTCGTCAGATCAGCATACCATGGTAGCTCAGCTCAGCTCGGCAGACGACCAAGGGCAGTGCCCTCAGCGGAGCTCCGCGGGTCAGTTCAGGTCATGATACCCTTAACTCGTGCCTTTGGCTGCGCTGCTCGGAGCGCACCTCAGTTCGGCCATGCATGCCAAAACAGACATCTGCCAGCGAAGCGTCTTAGCGATGCACTGCGACATGTGACACCACGTGGCTCCATGTGGACAAGAATTGCCACCAGGGCAGCCATGTGTCATTACCCCCCACGACTTCTCATCATGCACTGCTCGCCCTGACGTATAAAAAGAAGCCTCCCCTCAGTTGGGAAGACGACCAGACTGAACAACCCAAAAAAACAGCCACCTCTTCACGAGGGTAAGATCCAAACAGGTTGTCTCGCCTTCTACTTCATATTTATATGCCTACAACTGACTTAAGTGCCAGAGACCTATAACGTCGTCCTT